>CM076581.1:954422888-954449384 GCA_034641835.2 Pinus albicaulis | reverse complement strand
GACGAAGGGAAAGAAGCATTCCCTTGATGACCTGCGTAAAACTGATTCCCTGCCCCCGCTGTAGTGAATATAGGGTTCCAACCTGTAAAAGTAGTCGAAATTTGCCCCCCAGACCAAGGGTTGAAACTCTGGGTCTGAGAAGTAAACGAAAAGGACCCTAACGAAGGATTCGAACTAGGAATGTGTCCAGTTCCGAAGGGGAACCCTTGAAACGAAGCTGATCCACTAGCCATGGAAGACATGGGCGTAGATCCAGCTGAAGCAGCGGAAAAGGAAAATGAGGGATTCCCACTAGTGGACATCCCTGAACAGAAAGGACCAGAATGAGAAGCATGTGCTTGGGTGAAACCAGAGCCAAACACAGCAGCACTAGAAGCAATCGAAGATGAAGCAATAGTGCCCCCTGCTTCAACAGAAGCAGGAGTCTGAATGCCTGCAACACTCACAGCAGAAGCCACGTTCCCAGTCGTGGCCATCGAAAGGTAAGAATGATACGGAAGATCTTCCGGTCTCTCTGACTTGGGTCCGATGTATTGAAAAACTAACGAATAATCAGGAGGAAGAGGAGATGGACCTGATGCAAGAGGTTCAAGCACGTCTTCAATTTGAAAATCTTCTTCCTAAGGAAATAAAACTCGCGAGGTGAGCAGAACGCTCCTCTCGGAACCGACACCAGAATTAGCTATGAAACCTTCAGACCTCTGTGGAGGATCTCTCTCCACTGCGTCAGACGCCACAGGGTGGTAACCACCTGCTAAATCACTCTTACGCCTTCTCGAAGAAGGCTCTGGACTCTCGGGAGATAACCCCCGGATTCTCCTCGATCGACGAGGCGCTTGATCAGCCACTTTTATAGATTTTAAATTAGACTCAAAAAAGTGAAAAGCTAGGCAAGCTAGGAGCAAAGAGCACTCACTAAAAGAAAAATCCCTGAGATACAATCAAGCAAACAGCCTCCAAGTATTTCCGCTCTGGGTGATGAGGACCGGACACCAAAATACAGGAAAGCGAAATATAGGACCTCCCGAAAGCAGTCTGGGATGATTAGGGCCCAGAAAAACTAGCGAAGGTATCAGAAACAGTTACGCCGACCTCCTAACGATAGCCTTTGCCGGCTCAAGCACCCAAGCTTCGCAAGGGCACCCCCCAGAAGTACTGCTGAAAGTGATGCGACGTCTGCCTCAGGTACCACGGGTATTCCCCCCCGCAGTCACCTGTGTGGAACCTAGGAGTGGCAAATATGGGCACCAATCCGTATCAGAAGCCGGGCGGAACGGTCTTGAGGTCAGATTCAGCTAATCAGAGAGGGGGTATCCCTCTTCTCAGCCTTCACTTCCCCTCGCGCTTGACTCTCTGGAGGAGAGTTTTCCCGGTCCACCTAACGGAGTTGGATTTCGCTCAATTAATCAACTTCTATGTTTTGTTTGAGCGGCCTTGGAGAGTTAACTCTCCACTCACCTAATCCAAGGCCCTACAACCTAGCTAGTTGGTGTATGACACTTAAAAAACTTTCTAGTTGCTTTTAAATTATATCGCTTATTTTAATTGGCCGTTATGTTAAGTCAAAGGGATACGGAAATGAAACTTGTGGTGTTTTGACGCAGAAAAGAAATTAATAAAAACCAAACTACATGCAAATGCAGTTATTGTCTTTCGATGAAAAGCAACTTCTATACAGGTTCTACGAGATTAAAAATTGTATTTTTCTTTTCAGATAACAAACTCACACTCACAAAAACTATGAAACTGACTAAATGCTTAAGTGCACCTAATGCAAATCACTACAAGCATGCAAATTCTAAGATGCAAAATCTCCTAAAGCAGAGTGAAATTTCCCAAAGAGCTCCTTCAGTTTTAACTCTTTTTGGTTATCCAGAAAGCTAGTTCCCAAAATCAAGAACTCTTAATATGAAGATACCCAAAAACGCTTAAAAACAAGAGAAAGAAATTAATGACAACTCCTTTCCAAAATCAAGCCAAAAACCAAAAGACAAGAAACTTCACCAAAGCTTCAAAAGATATAGAAAAACGAAAACAAAAATGCAACAACAAAAGCAAACAACAAGACAAAATATTTTTTGAGCTTTTGAAATGCAAAAACAAAAAGCAAAGCAAATGTTTTTTGAGCTTTTATGTTTTATAAAGGAAGAGCTCGAAAAGACCAAGCGAAACTATCAAATTCCAAGCCAAACAATACTGAATTTCAAGCACAAACTTCAACAATGCTCCAAATCTTATAAGGCTAACTAGTAGCAAGATCAATAAGAGCAAAGGAAGACAAGAAAACTCAGCCACTTAGCCTAGAAGAATAGTACAACCTTGCCACAAACAAATGCTTCGAAGAAGCAAGAAAGACTCTTCAAAAGTTGCAACAAGACCTAGCCTACTGAACTCAAGAAAACTAACCAAGAAACAGGCAAAAAACATAGTGCAAAGAAAAACACAAAGATAGGAACGAGTAAACGAGCAGAAGCTCTCTGTTCTGATAAAGCAGAACAACCAAGAATGCTCAAAATGAGATCTTGGTACTCAAACTAGAAGTGCCAGCACCAACAACAACACTTTGCCAAAAAGACTAGTTTTCAATCAAACAAAAGAGAGAAAAGACCAAAGACCACTTTCTTCACAACCCAGACAGTACAAAGACACTGTATGAACAGGTCTCCACAGCCAGAAAGGACTAGAAAGTCAAGAAACCCAAAATTTCAAAATCAACCTAGGTATACGCTACTTCACAGTTTAGCAACAAGCGTGCATACGCAACTGTGCTAAAGGAAACACGTACACACAATTTCTTTTAGACAATTTCTGCGTATACAATCAAAGGGAAAAGCGCGATACAAAGGCAATACACGAAAAACAAAAGTGATCAAGCCTCGGATAGGAAACCACGCCGGTGACTCTTAATTTGTTCAGAACAGAACTGACTCCAAATGAAAGAACTGGAAACCTACCAATGTTCTCAAAACCACTCCAAATGTGGATCCACATGAATGTGTTCTCAACAGAATGTCATTGCTTACAGAAATTCACCTCAGAGGTTTGTTTGGTTTAAACTCTGGTCAGATGAGCAGGGGCATGTTATCTAAGAAGGACTCCACAATCATACATATTCATGAAAACTAAATAGAGTAGAATGAGGAAGTTACCCGTAGATCCTATGGTTGAAGCAGATCCCGCAGGGTCCAAACCCCCAGCAATCTTCCTTCCTTCTTAACCTGAAAGACAAGAAGAAACAAGCACGAAGAACTGGTTGTACAGCATATATCTACTCTAAATGTTAGTGAAATCCATATAAAACATTAGATAAACCACAATGAATGCTTAAATAACAATATTCTCATA
The DNA here is from genome assembly GCA_034641835.2 of Pinus albicaulis. Lineage (NCBI taxonomy): Eukaryota > Viridiplantae > Streptophyta > Pinopsida > Pinales > Pinaceae > Pinus > Pinus albicaulis. The sequence goes on along the minus strand of CM076581.1, from coordinate 954,446,039 downwards.
TATGTAAGCAGACACTAACACGTATATTTCGGGAACAAGATGGTACTTCTGTATTATAAATAGCATGTACAGAAATAACGAGTGGAGAGATCACCTGAATCCTTCCAAATATTCTCGAGTAATTCGTCTGATCTCATTTCACCTGCCTCAGTTGGTGACCACTCCTTCCAATCCTACACATGAGATGACATATAGGAAGATGAGCATTCTGAAAAAGGCCTCATAAGAACTGAGAAGCGGTGATACTGAATCGTACTTGGATAGGAATACCGTGAATGAGGAAAGAACATTTGGTAATAATTCTCTCTCCCTTAGGCCATACACATGAGGGCTTTTTATAGTCCCTCCAAGTAGTTTCAGTAGTTGGAAACAGTTGGCCACGGGCTGGGGTGGTTGAACTACCTGAGTAACCATCAACCCAGCGCGAAATTAGGGATTTTTTATATATTTTTTAATCATTTTAATGGCATACGCGGAAAAGTGCATGTGGACTCGCGTATACACGCGGAAAAGACTGGGCATAACCGCTTATGGGGATTTTTACACTGTTTTTTAGTGAATTTGTCCAAGTCCGTAGGAATGGGTGCCCAAAGTCATAAAAGCAATCATGAATCATATGAAGGTGAGAAATGATGCTATAACAATGATAATATTCTGCACAATGCCATGCTTGATTCAGGAGCATCACATAACCTCATGCCCAAGGTACTAATGGAAAGATTACGCTTAGAGGTAACCAAACCTTATAAAGATTTATATTCCTTTGATTCAAGCAGAGTAAGGTTCCTAGGCCTAATAAAAGATCTATGTGTTAACTTAGCTCAAATTCCAGCCAAAAGCTTAGTAATGGACATTGTAGGGGTTGATATACCCCCCAAATATGGCATGCTTCTCTTAAGATCATGGGGTGCTAAGTTGCAAGGTACTATGCAGATGGATATGACTTATGCCACCATCCGTGTCTTCAGTCGACCTAGAAGACTCTATAGGGAAACACACATGAAATACATGGTGAGTAACCAAGAAAGACCAGAAAACTCTCCTCTTTATTCCATACACACTAACCTTGACTCATTAATTCTTTACAGTGATGAGATTCTTAATGAGCAAGAGTTAGTCAATGAAACATCACCCAATATAGTGCTCTCTCCACATCAAAACATGGGGGCAACTATATATGAAGAGGAAAACAAGGAAAAAACTAAAAGATAGTTTGCTAATTTATAAAATCACAGCAAATAGATCATGGATTTTGAGGTCCATAACAGTCATAAATATAGTGCAGATCATGAAAGTCAAAGAATAGAACCTCAAAACATTGAATATATTAAGGAGAAAAACAAGATTCAGCTTAGTGCAGACCTACATGAACAACACAATGATACATTAGGCAAACAAAATATAGATGACAGCAATGAAAGTAATGACAAAGCTAGAAACAGTCCTCTTTGGAGTATGATGTTTGATGGATCTTGCTCTATAACTGGCGCAGGAGCAGGCATATGGGTGCACAACACTGAAAACAATCATGCTGAGGGTCATTCCTATAGATTAAACTTCCAATGCACGAGCAACATAGCAGAGTATGAAGCTCTCCTTTTAGGCCTGCATTTATTGAAAAAATTAGGGGCCAAAATAATAAAAGTTCATGGATATTCAGAGTTAATAATTAAGCAAGTAAATGGGGAATACGCTGCTAAACATCCCAGATTTAGAGCCTATAGAGATGATGTCATGGACTTATTGAAAACCTTTGTTGAATTCCAACTTACCTTTGTCCCAAGGAATCAAAATATTTTTGCTAATGGATTAGCCTTTGCTGCTAGAACTTGTCTAACACCTTATGAAAGAAAGCTATGCACCACCCATGTCAAATATAGACCAGTTGTTCCGGATAATGAAAAATACTGCCAAGTTTTTGATGGATATAAATGAATAGAAGACTTCCTATAGTCCAAAAATGAATTTGAAATACCAAACTATGATTCAGAGTATGAACAAGACTGTCCTAGTGAAGAAAACCCACTTTTTGAAGAAGAAAAGTCTCCTGAGATTTCTGAAATAAATCTGTTAACCCATCAACCCAAACACACAATAGGAAAAAGCACAGATTTAGAAAATGATGACTTTGAGGTGCTGCAATCCAAAGATCAAATCTTTCCCAAAGGAATGATCCCATTAGAATAATTTTTTGACTTGAATGATGTTGCCAAAAATCAAAAACTGGAACCTACTGAAGTTGAAGTGGAAGAATGCAAGATAGGCAGTGAGGAAAAGCCCAAAATAATCAAACTATCTAAAACATTTCCATCTCTTATCAAATTGAAATACATTGAGCTATTTAAAGAATTTTCCAATGTATTTGCATGGAGTTATGAAGATCTGAAATCCTATGATACATAAATAATCTAGCATAAGATACCACTCAATGAAAACCACAAACCTTTTAAGAAAAAATTCCGCAGAATCAACCCTGTTCAATTACCTCTGTTAGAGAAATAAATTAGAAAAATGTATGATGCTGGAATTATTGTCCCTGTTAGATACTTAGAGTGGGTGTCTAATCTTGTATCAATTAGGAAGAAAACAGGAGAAATAAGGCTTTGCATTGACTTTAGAAACTGAAACGAAGCCTCATTAAAGGAAAATTATCCCTTACCCAAAATGGATCATATCTTACAAAGGGTAGTTGGTTATAAAAGAATTTCTTTGCTAGATGGCTTCTCAGGTTACAATCAAATACTGGTACATCTTGATGATCAACTAAAAACATCTTTTACTACTCCTTGGGGTACTTTCATGTATTTGAAAATTCCCTTTGGTTTAATGAATGTTGGTGCCACTTTTCAGAGAGCCATGGATATAGCATTCTCAGAAGAAATAGGTTACTTCATAGTGATTTACTTAGATGATATCACTTTCTATTCAAAAACAGATGAAGAACACCTAATACACTAGAGAAAAATTCTTTGAGAAATGCAGAAAATATGGGTTGTCCTTGAATCCAAAGAAACCATTGTTTGGTCTCCAAGAAGGTAAAATTCTTGGACATATCATATCTAAAGAGGGAATAAGGATAGACCCAAAGAGGATCAATGGTATATTGCAAATCATCCATCCTAGAAACATCAAGGAACTTCAATCTTTCATTGGGAAGGTTAACTTCCTGAGAAGGTTCATACCCAATTTAGCTAAACTCCTTAGGAACATGACAAATATGCTTAAAAGGGAAGAAGGAGTTAAATGGACCTTAGAAGCAAAGAAATCATTTGAGCTGGTAAAACAAGAACTTACCAAAACCCCAGTTCTTATCAGTCCTGATTTTATAAAGGATTTCTTCATTTTTTCATTTGCATCAGAACACACAGTAGTTGTTGTCCTATTACAAAAAAACATGAATGGAAAAGAGCAGCCAATTGCATTTTTTAGCAAGGCATTGAGAGACGCACCTCTGAAGTACAACATAATGGAAAAACAAGACTTTTCCTTGGTCAAAGCCTTAAAAGACTTCAGATTTTACATTTTACATTCTCACATTATAGCATTTGTGCCTCATTCAGTTGTAAAAGACATATTGACCCAAGATCCAAATGCAAAAAGAGGAAAGTGGATTGTTGTAATTTTATAATATGACTTAGAAATCAAACCCATTAATCTCATAAAAGGTCAAGGACTAGCAAGACTTATGGATGAATCCAACTTTCAAGCTCTTGATATAAACATGTTTAATGCATTAGATGAACAGGAGGAGTTTACAACTCCAATTATTGAAGATCATTTTCTGAATTCCTCTTCGTATGCTAACATTTTGTATGGTTTTCTCAATCTTAATGCTCCTCTTGGTTGTCTAAAACAAAGGCAATATTTTTAAAATTGAAAGCTGTAAATTACTACATTTTGGATAAATGTTTTATTTTGGAAAAATTCTAGTGGATTATTGCTTAAATGTTTGCCTGAGAATGATGTACATAAGATCAAGCACGAGTTTCATGAAGGGGAATGTGGAGGCCACCTCTACTGGAAGTCAACTACTAACAAAATCCTTAGAGCTCGCAATTACTGGCCCACCCTCTTTCAATATGTCCATAAAATGATTATTTCCTGTCACAAATGCCAAATCTTTGAAGGCAAAAGAAAGCTGTTTCCCTTACCTCTGCAACCAATCACTGTCGAAGCTCCTTTTCAATAGTGGGGTCTAGAATTCATTGGGGAAATTCATCCTGCCTCATCTACCCAACATAAATGGATCCTCATAGCAACAGACTATTTTACCAAATGGATAGAAGCTATCCCCTCTACGAATGCCACAGACTCAGTCATTATTTCATTTCTTGAAAACCATATACTGTCTAGGTTTGGCTGTCCTAGAAAGATCATAACTGACAATGCTGTTGTAATTGGATCTAAAAGAATGGTAGAATTCTTTCATAAATACAATATCATATTGGGTCATTCTACAACTTATTACCCTCAAGGTAATGGTTTGGCAGAATCCTCAAACAAAAGTTTGGTAAACATAATAAAGAAGTTGCTGGAAGATAACAAAAAATCATGGCACAGTAAGCTAGTACATGCATTATGGGCAGACAGATTGATGGTTAAGAAGTCAATTGGTAGGTTTCCTTACCAACTAGTTTATGGAACTGATGCAATTTTTCCAACCAGTTTAGGAGTGTCAGTCGTGAAGTTGATCCAAGAAGTACAGTTTGAAGATGATGATATAACAAGAAGAATAAACCAGACTGTACATCTATAGCAAACCAGAGAAGAAGTATACATCAGAGCACAAAAACTACAAGAAAACATCAAGAATCTGTTTGACAAAAGAACCAAGGCTAGTAACTTTAAAATTGGTGATAAAGTATTGAAATTGGATTCAAGGAGAGAAGATAAGGGCAAACATGGAAAATTTGATAATTTAGGGCAAGGCCCTTATCTTATCCAATCTTCTATTGGGAACAATGCATTCTTTCCCCAAGAGTTGGATGGAGCTGAATATTTTGGAGGTCTTGTCATTGTTAGGATGCTCAAACATTATTTTTGTTAACTGATATTTTAAGTTTCAAAATTTTTTGTTCATTTTATGCAACACTGCTTTTGAATTAGAAAAATTGAAAGAAAAATACAAAAAAAAATAGAAAAAGGAGAAAAAGAGGGTAGAGATAAAAGAAGAAAGGTACAGCCCCATACCAAAAAAGAAAAGAATGAAAATCTAAAAGTGTGCAAGCTTAAATGCCACTACCAAAAGAGAGCACTGCTATTTAGTCATACAGCCTAATCTTGACTAGATAGATTTCAATTTACTGTTGATAAGTTAGTGAAGAAGATTTTCCAAACTATTTAATGTTGGCTTATCAGTAGATTAGATTAGGATAGAAAAATAGAGGTTCAAACAAGCTTAAATCCTGAGCCTGTTAGATTAGAAAGAAATGGCTCTAATCGGATCAAAACTTGAGCCAAATATAGAATAAAATGGTTCAAACATGCTCAAAATATAAACCAAGAGAGAAGCAAAAGGATGACTCTAAAACAGATCAAAATCTGATTCATAAGAAAAATGAAGAATGTTTTAAATTTTCAGATCTTAAGCCTTCATAGTTTTGTTTTAAATTTTCTGCAAATAAAGTCTATATGCAGCTTGTACATATAGCCATAGACATAAAAGCAAATCAGACAGCCTAATTCTGGTTTGGCTGTGTTTTAAATTTTCTGTTTTAGAATGTAGATAATAAAATTTGTCGGATAGTGTAATGTTGGCAGATAGTAGCTTAGGTAGAGAATTATGAGTTCAACTGTTTAATCTAGACTCATGGAAGAAATAAGGGTAGATTTAGATTGGTTTCCTTCTTTCAATAAAAGAATAAAATGTTGATGTCAAAAGGTTTGCAAGTCCAAGTGCACCTTATTGAAGAAAAAAATGTTAGGACAAGTAAGCTATGTACGTCATTGTTTGGGGAATGAATTATTCTGTTTGATGTAATACTGATCATATTTTTAAGCATCATGATCAAGGAAGAAAAGTTTGTTAATGGATAAAGGCACTGGTCTACATTCCAAAGATAAAATCTGAAGTTCTTGACACCTCCAAGAAGCTACCATCCCAAAGTGGAGCCACTATTAGCCATCATATTTTGTTACAGCAAATGATGGCTAAAAAAAATCTTTAGTCTTCAAGAAGCAAGTTTTAAATAAAATTTGTGACTTCTTGAAGCCTCTTTCTGTTCCTTGGCCAAAAAATCCTTTTCATTTTTATCTTCATCAAAACCCTTCTAAAAAACCTTGTTGTTATCATGAAAAACACTGCTTTTTAGGCCTATTTTCCATCATGTTTTCCTTCATAAATTCCTCCAAAAATCCCCCCATATCATTCATTTTTCCTTATTTCTTATCCTCATTTTCCTTCTAAAAACCCCTTTTTTCCCTTTCATTTACCCTCCATTCCCTTAAAAATCCTTTTAAACAGTGAAATCCCTTTTTAAAATGGTTTAAAACCCTTATTTTTTACTCTATCGAGACTTAGAAAAACCTTGAAAAACTCAAAAAACGCATAAAAGCCCTTAAAAAACCCGTTCTTCTCCTTTAAGGTTTTAAGCCCCTTTTGCTTAAACTCCTTCCCCTTTACCACAATAAAACCATGTTATGCGACCAGGTGCTAGCCCCCATCGCACATCGCGCATCGGTGTTTTTCATTTCTTCTTCCCCTTTTCCTTTTTCCCTCGCCGATGCGATCCCATCCCATCGACCATCGCCATTGACATTTGCAATTTTTATGCCCCTGCACTTTTTTTCCTTCAATGTGGTGATCTCTCGACGTGATCTCCATCGTCGATCTTCCCTAAGATCCGATGGCCAGCACTTCATTGCGTCGCACCCCATCTCATAGCCAACACTTCCAGCACTTCCAGCACAACCAGCACTTCTTTTCTTTTTTTCAAAACATTTTGATGTTTCATGCCATAACTCAATTTGAAAATATCCTTTGGTATAGATGACTTGCCCCATAGACCATTCTCGAAACTTTTTGTGCAATTAAATCCTTTATGACTCCATATCCCAATGGATTGATACTGTCTCTTACTTATCTTATCAGCTGAACCATTCTTTCAATCTTCTCATACCTTCACCCTTCAAAATACTTCCTTCATTTGATGATATCCATCCCAACCAAAAACAAACAAAAACCCGTGTACTTCATAACTAGCCTAATATCATATCATAAACCTGAAAGATAATATCTTTGAAAACACTTATATAGAGAGATCCCTCTCTGAATCCAGGAGGGCTAGATCCTAGGATTCCAAAGTGGTTTTGATGTAGGCTCTGCAGAATTTGTTCTTGCCAATCTTGCAAACTACGGAGCCCTAAGAAGACAAATGGTGGGACGGGTGATAATCGTCGTTGGATCAGCAAGATCTACGGTGGAGACTAAACCATGGGGAGAACGTAGCACGAAGCAGTGGGCGGTGGGACCAGCAACATCATAGGCTGGTAGCTATCAGATCCTGGAGAATATCGACGGCTGAGATTAACTGTGGGGGGACCAGGGGTATGGAAAGATCTCCGCCGGTGGGGTGCCTCCATAGTGATCCTAAGCCATTCGGTCTTGGAGAGATCGACGGTCCAAATTGAATCAGGGCTACGCAAAACGAAATGAATGAGGAAGAGGAGAAGTGAAGTGAAATGTGTCGACAACCATTTGATCTGGAAGCAGATCGACGATTGATATCTCATCGGTGGAATGCCTGTCGAGGGTGCAACCTCGGCGGAGAGTGGAAAGCAGAAGCCTGATGCAATATGCGATGCAATGGAGAAAGAGCTATGCGATGGAGAAGGAGCGATGCGATGGAGTGCGGAGAAGCGATGGACGTTAGATCTGAAGGATCGGACAGTCTGGATCTCATCAGTGGATTTGCCATCATAAGAAAAGAAAAAGGGAAGCATAATTCAGAAAATGTGATGCGTCGATCGCCGATGGGCTTAGCGCTCGGTCGTGGTGCGGGTCATATGAGGGAAAAAGGGACTAAGGCTAAGCTGAAAGGCGCTTAGAACCTTATGCTAGAATAAGTGGAAAATAGGCCAAAAAGAGGGTTTTTATCTTTTTTAAGGAGTTTCGATAGGGTGTAAAAGAAGGGTTTTTTAACCAAATAAAGGTTTTAAATCATCTAAAAGGGGATTTTGAGGAAATAAAGGAAAAATGAGAGGGAAAAATGAGGGAATGAAGTTAATTGTGAAGATAAAATAGATGAATGAGATGGTGGAGATGAGGCTTTGAAAAACACTTCTCTCTTTGGAAACAGCAGGATTTTGAGGGATTTCTTGTGGAAACAGCAGTGAAGATGATCTGTAAGATAAAAGACACCAAGAAGGCTTCAAGAACTAGAATTTTTCCATGAAGATCTCTTCTTAAAGGATTAATAACATATTTAACCATCATTTGGTATAACATAATTATAGATGGCTAACAGGAAATATAGTTTAAAATCAAGGAGTGAAGATTGATCCAGCCAGATTTGAAGCTATCCAGACAATTCCTTTACCTTGAAGTAAAAAGGATATTCAGAGATTTCTAGGAAAAAAAATTTCTTGAGAATATTTATTCCAAATTATGCTGACATTGTCAGGAACATAATAGATATGCTGAAGAAAAATGTTGAAGTAAAATGGGACAAAGATGCAAAAGGATCCTTTGCCAGGATTAAAGAAGATCTTCAAGAAGCTCCTGTTTTGATCAGTCCATATTATCAAAAGCCTTTCCAAATATTTTCATTTGCATCACCTTCTACCATTACTGCTATGTTGCTGCAGAAGAATGAAGAGGGGAAAGAGCAACTTGTGGCATTTTTCAGTAAATTTCTCAGAGATGCAGAACTCAAATATAATATCTTGGAGAAACAGGTATATGCCTTAGTTAAAGCACTAAAAACCTTCAGAACTTATGTGCTACAATCTAAAATAGTTGCATAGGTACCTAAATCGGTTGTAAAATATGTGTTAGTTAAAAGTGATGTTGAAGGAAAAAGAGGAAAGTGGATTGCTAAAATCTAAGAGTATGACTTAGACATTAAACCTACTAAATTGCTAAAAGGATAGGTCTTGACAAAATTGCTAATAGAATCTAATTTTGAAGCTCTGGGAATTAATTTTCTTGGACCCTTGGATGAAGTTGTTGATGAAAGGAGTCAAAGTAGCACAAATTCAGCAATTAAAAACAAGTTTCTCTACTCTGATTGGTATAAGGATATTATTCATTACTTGTGCTTTTTCTCTTGTTCACCCTCAATAAATAGAACCAAGTACAGAGCCCTTAAACTCAAAGCTCAACCATATGTTATAATTGATGCTAAGTTGTATTGGAAGGATCTTGCTAGCATTTTATTGTTGTGTTTGACAGAAGGTCAATCAATGGAAGTTATAAAAGAATATCATGATAATTTATGTGAAGGTCACTATAGTTGGAAATTTACTGCTCATAAAATCCTCAAATTAGGTTTTTATTAGACATCCTTATTTGCTGATGTATACAGACTGGTTAGAAGCTACTAGAAATGTCAATTATTTGTAGCAAATAAAAGGTTAGGTCCTATACCTCTTCTCCGAGTGTTTGTTGAAGAACCCTTTAGGCAATGGGGATTAGATTTTATTGGGGAAATCAATCCACCATCCAATGGGAAGTTCAAATGGATTCTGACTGCCACTGACTATTTTACAAAGTGGGTTGAGGTAATACCTACCATAAAGGAAAATGATCAAGTAGTAATGAATTTTTTGGAAGAAAATATCTTTAGCAGGTTTGGGTGTCCTATTAAGATTGTGACTGATAATGCCCAGGTACTCAACTCAATCAGATTCATTAATTTTTGTCAAACATATAATGTCATTCTAACTCATTCTACAACATATCATCCTCAAGGTAATGGGCTAGCTGAATATTCCAACAAGACATTGGTCAAGATTATGAGGGAAAAAATTAATGAAAATAAAAAAAAAATGGGATTCAAAATTGACATTTTCTCTTTGGGCAGTAAGGATGACTACAAGAAGATCTATAGGTAAATCTCCTTATGAACTGGTTTATGGTACTCAAGCTTTATTTCCTACTCAGCTGGCCAGACTAGTGATTATTTTCTTCAAGAATCACAACAAGAACCTAATCCATTGGTAAGAAGGTTGAACAAGGTTATAGAATCAAGTGAGAACAAGAACAAAGTCAGAGAGAATTTGATCACCTATCAAGAAAAAATGAAGATAATTTTTGATAGAAAGGCTAAGGAGATTCTTTTTCAAGCTGGAGATTTGGTATTGAGGTGGGATACCAGAAGAGAAGAGAAGGGAAAGAATGGTAAGTTTGATCCTCTCTAGTATGGCCCATACAACATTGTTGAGGCTAGATCAAATAACACATTTATGCTGGAAGATCTTGATGGAGAAATAGTGGAGCTTCCTATGAATGAGCAGTATTTAAAACATTATTTCCAGCATTAAGAGTTCCCGGTTCACCATTGTACATATCCAATTTGATCATTGTTCATATTTCATCAAATAACATTTGACTCCATGCTCGACATGAAGTAACTAATCTGCAGTTCTTAGTGTTTTGTGCCAAAAAAACTATCCTCAGGTGGAGCCAAATGTTGTCCCTCATTTGCAATTTATTTTATTTTAAATTTTTCAAAAATACAAAAAAATAAAATTGTGAAAATGTATGCTAAATTATAAAATTTCATGTACTTTAGCATAAAAATGTAATATTTGTTACATTAAGTCTAAGTTTTAATAATTTAAGCTTTTGTGGAAGCAGGTCCCAGTACACAGCTAAATAGAGAGCAGGTTATGAAGCGAGATCCAATGATTCATCAGGAAAGGAATAAAAGTGTCAACCCACAGGCACTTTCAATGCGCAGGTTAATGAGGAGGGTGCCTCCACAGTTGACCCTGTTGACTGTGGAGCTGATCCAGATCTACAACTGAGATTAACTGTGGGGGACATGAACCCGATGAGCCCTTCGTACTATGAGACCTTCTGCAGTGACATGAGCATCAAGTTGGCAACAACTATCTGCCATGTTAGGGTACTTTTAACAGTGTGTTGGCGCGTCATTTTAGCATTTAAGTCTTAAGCCTGCACCACATATTTAAGATTGGTTCTCATCGTTTCAATGTTATTGTTTTTCTTCTGTATTTGATAATTTGTCCGCCCTGTGTCTTTCCCTGTTATCTTCCACCTTATCACTGTTTATCATCTCAAGGATAATTATGGCCAAGCGTCCATCTCTTTCAGGTTCCTCCAGCCATATTCCTCTCATGGACACTGAGAGGGATATTCATGATACTGTCTGTTCTTTAGACCACCTTCCATTCTATCAACAGGTCTATCTAAATGATAAAGCTTCTCCCATTTTCACTGCCATGGTCAAAACAGCTGTCGTGTCTGCATGCATTCCAAGAACACACCTTTTTCCTGAGTTTATGTATTGTTTAGTGTCAGTCATGTACCCGGGAAAGTGTTTCGTGATGAATTGTCAAGGAAAAAATGTCTTGCAGATCTCAGCTCTATTAATTCATCGAGCTCTATGTTACCCTGAGTCAGATTCCTATGTCCAATTCATTGATGATTCATTAATAGCACATTATGATAACCTTGTAGGTCAAGAATTCAATCAATTTATATTTTTCCTAAAGCCAGATACGAAGCAGTTTTCACCTGACAATAAAGAATTCTCCATGGAGGTTTTCAATGAAAAATTTAGACTGGTACTGAGGGGCATTTCAAAGGTATTGGGAAAATATGATGATAGCAATGTAGAAAAAAAATTTCTGGGAATTTTTTCCTTGATTATGAATCCAAGGGTAGTGTTGGATATTCCTTCTTATTGGAAAGAAGTTGTCAATTCTCAGCTCATGAGCTTATCACTGACGGGTTCATTCAGGTTTCCCTCTCTTGTTATTTATCTCTTTTTATATCAAAATGTAGAAGATTCATGAATCTGGGGTTAAATATTATGTATATGAATAATAAGAGATAGTCAGTGGTATTTTGGATAGGCATAGTAAGGAAATAACAGATGTAATATTCCAAAATTTAGCCTTTAGCTAAATGGAATATTATAGTTTATTTTATCACTAGGTAGGTGAATAAATGGGTAGGAAGGCCCATAATTCTCCTAAGAAACAATAAAAACACTTCAATTTTGAAAGGAGACCTTTTTAGCAGCAAATTAAAGCACCTCCAAGTTTGAACAGGGGTTGAACCATGTTGATTCAGTCAACTTTGACCAAGTCAACAACGCTGTCGTGGAGCAGTGGAGATTAATTGAGGAATAACACAGTTTTGGAGGGATATGGATCTCATGAAGGAAATGATCTAATTGAGTGGGGCCAAGGGCAAGTAAGCTCACATTATATATAAGGAAGAGGATGTCAGCCATATAAGCTCATGTTTTAGATTATTATTTTGATATTGGTCTGCTTAGACTTTTGCTTCCTCTTGTTGTTTAGCAGGGTTGCTGTGTTGTTTGGCACTGGGTGTTCCCGAGTGGGAATCCCACCTCCTTCCTTGAGAGGCCTCTTGGAAGAGTATTTTATTCATTTCCACATTTTGGTTTTTAGGCCAAGCTACAACTTTCTTCATCAGCGCAGTTTTTGCAGGTTATTGTGCTATGTTGCAAGGTGCAGCATTGGAGGATTAGATCAGGTGTCTTCAGAGCTAGTTTTTCAGTGGAGGAAGGTTTCCATCCATTGGGAGGCCTGTAAATAATCCCCTTGGGATTATTTCACACATTTGGCATGAGGCCAAGAAATATTTATCCCCTACAGCGTAGTTCAGTCTTGATCTTCGTTATTTTATGGAGGAGTTGTAGGGGTAGTTGCAAGGATTGTTTTGGGAGGATATTTCTTTAGTGGAGGAGACACTCTTTCATCTGCAGGATCTATTAGAGGAGGGATATATATTTCTACATCAGCTTCTGCCATATCTTCTCATTCCTATTGTTGCAGCATATCTTCAGCCCTAGGGCTGTAGTCTTACATTGGCACATTGTGTGCATTTTCTGGAAACCCTCTTGGGTTGTCTTGGAAAGCTAACCTAGTGCCCAAATATTTATGTTTAGATTCTATTGGGTCCTATATCAGTATGTTTACATCATTTTATCATTTATAGTTGTATTTATGCATAATATAACTGTGTCGTAGCAGCTCTCTGGCATTTTGCGTTGAAACAACATCTCACTTTTGAGAGTGTTTATGTATTAGAGGCTTGTGTGATCTGGTTCAAAGCTTAGTGCCTCATTGTCTTGTACTTGTTTGCTGCATATATGATGAATAATATGGCATTACATTGGTCTCATGATTTCATGTGTTAAATACTTGTTTCTGCTTTCATTTTATGAGCTATATTGCTGCTATTTCCATTTTGGAATATTACAGTGGTATCGGAGCATAACCTTGGCTCAGCCTGTGCATCCAGGACATTATGTCATTTGAAGGAGAATCTTCTTCTCATAGAAAGGAGAAGTTGTATAGAATAAAAAAAGGCAAGACTCCATTATTTAGATAAATGAAGGAAGAGAGGATCTCCCAACTTCTTTTCCAAACTATGAAAAATATCAAAGAAGATCTCAAGGAGATGAAAGGGGAGAAGGGTAGAAAAATTCCAAGAGGGTTTGAAAGTGGAGAAAGCCCTATATATTCACATGACAGGTGTGAGAATTCAGCCACACATTCAGATCCACAACGCAATTTATTTCCCACATTTACTGCAAGAAGGATGGAGGAAGAAGATGCACCAAGGGAGGAGACTTTTAGTGACTATCTTCAGGAGTATGAGTCTCAATCACGGAGATTCAAAAAGCACTTGGAATTCCAAGGGTTTTTCCAACTCAAGGAAGAAAAAATATCTAGTAACCATAATAGAAGAAAGAGAGGTAGAATATTTCTATCTAACTTTGATGGATCAGCAAAGTGCACAACCAAAGCTTGGGTGGAGGAGCTAGATTCCTATTTCCAGCTACACCAAGTTTCAAAAAGGGAGGCCATTAGAGTAGCAGCACTGCACCTCAAAGGTATGGCCCATGATTGGTGATTTTATAGTTTTGATTAATTTTATCATGCAACTGTAAACACTTATGCAGGGTTCACTAATAAATTAGTGAGGAGATTTTATCTTAAACATTGTAAAACATCTCTTGTTGAACCCAAAAACTCAAAACCTTTGTATGAGTTGAAGAGATTTATTTTGCCAACTCCACTCCATAATTATGTCGAAGGGGATAGAAACATGCATGATACCTTTCCAAGGGCAAGATCCCCACTTCTTGAAGAGCCCTCTTTTATAGATGAAGACATGGAGGTTCCTCCTTCAAGGGAAGACCAAGATCAAGGTCTCTCATTGATGATGAAGCATTCTCACATATTGATGAAGAGGATGAGCAAAGAAGAGCTAACAACGTTGTACCATTGGGAGGAGATCCATCACCACATGGATATGGGAAGGGATCCATTGCTTCCATTAGAGGACCCCTTGTTTCTTTGCAAGGAGTTCCAAATTATCTAACATGTGGGAACCAAAGCACAATTCTGGATCAACATGCATCAGTTTTTGTGGATTGTGAGATGGAGGAAGAGAAGGATCAACATCAAGGGATGATGAGCATTCACCCTTATCTATTTTAGGAGGTTTCTACACAAAATAAGGAGATTGCATTGTGCAGTTAAGGGAGGGAAAAATCAGTCCACTCATATGTACAGTCTACTTCAGATTTTGATGTCTCACTACATGGGGGCATTCCACCTAGGAGGCCACCAGATCTACAGTTAGTGAGAGAAATATTGTCAATTGGTTCACCACTCTTAGATCCCAGAGGGGTGGATACTTTGGAGGATTACTTTGGCATGGGGGATGTCACAGGAGTAAACAACAACATGTGGGGAGCTTCACATTTCAGATCATCGACGTTGTCTCTTGGGAGGATTGATCCATATTGGAGGTCTCAACTTTTGGTAGAGTACTCGAAGGATCTTTGTCCCTGCATGATTCTTGATGACCCGAAGGGAGATGATATATATATGGTGGATGATGTGGTCATCTATTCTTATGGTAGAGTCTTCTTGACTAGAGCTTCTGAGCTCAAGGAGAAGCTGCTACATGCAGCACATGAGGACTTCCTTTCTATGCACTTTGATGCATATCATTCTTTGATGGAGAAGTTCACTTGGGAGGGCATCCAACATGATATATTTAAGCATATGGAGAGATGCATAGCCCAGATGCTAATGGAGAGTTTGGCACAACCACTTCCCTACTCATTAAGAGTGAGGGAGAACTTTCAGATGAGCCATTTCAGCTCAAGGACCAAAGTACATGGTAGATAAGGTACACAATTGCACTATGATTTACACTTATTTACTTTATATGAGCAACATGTTGTATTAAGGAGGTTCATTCCTTCTCATCAATTATATTATGATGTACTTGAGGCCAAATGTAGCATTGAAATTGGCTATTTTATTGGTGGTTTGTGGGGGAGGCCACATGACTCTTGGTGTGCACCATTGGCACCCCACTTTACTTTCATGATCCTATCTTGTAGGATGATTGTGGAAGCAAAAAAGTGGCTGGAAAATCAATTTTTAGGCTTTTATTTGAGGTAGGCATGGGATGCACTACGCTGGTTCCATGAATGGAACTATGATCCACTTTCCGGTTGTCATATGGAAACTTGTTTTCATTCGTTTTTGCTTCCATATATTGTTGATGTTTCTATGTTCATGGGAAGCTTTGTTTGGAGAGTGAGACAAGCGTTGGAAGTGCCCATTGGAAGTATGATTCTCCCTACTTTACATGTTGTATGTTTTAGGAGAAACAATGGGAAAAACATGATTCCCATACAACATGTATTTTCTTCATACGGGAGGAACCATTTCGAGAACTTGAGTTCTTGGAGGAGGCACTTCATCGCTGATTTTATTGGTGGGGTAACTTGGGCCATTATTGGAGGCCATGACATTTCAGCCCAAGGTCAGCAACAACCCCACACTTACCATAAATGGAGAGAGAAACAACTTGGATGGGAAAATCTAATCTCTCCATGCAGCCCCAACACATTGCATAAACCAGGGGTTGAGGATTTCTTTGGTGAGCTACCTAGAATGGCTCATTTCATTTGGATGATAGCATGGGTATGGGAGACTCTCATTTGGGGTGAGATTCTGATGCAGGGCTAGCCTGCACTCACCAGGATCTTCAAATATAACACATATCAACATGCTGCTCCGCTTTTAACCCAAATCAAAACTCAATTACAAAGCCAATTCATGCACCTTTTAAGATCAGATTTCAATTCACAATCAAAGGTCAAATGTAACCTTGACATTGTTTATTACACAATCATTTGCACATGCAAACTCTTCAGCTTATATCCACACAAACCATGCTTTCATAACCCAAATACTTGGATTGCATCCTTACTTTAATGCACATTTAAAAAAAAACTTCATTTGAAAGTTCGCTCCAATCAATATTATGAAACAATCTACCTTTTTCTTTTTGTGGGAATCACCCAACTCCCATCTTTCATTCTTATAACGCTGAAGTTCAAAATCAAAACCCAATAAAAAGATGCGCCTTGCTATCACTGTCCGCCGGTCTCTGTTTTGAATTAGATATATGGAGTGATGTATTCTAATGTGAATCAACTTTTACAGCAGCTCTTTCAATAACACCGAACCACATAAATTTACACGGTTTTAATACAATCAAGCTTACCTCCACAAAACGCTTCTGCAAATTCACTCATCAACTCTGCCTGCTCTCAAGTCGAAGCTCTTCTATTCCTTCATGCCCTGCGCCTTCAATTTCTGTCAAACAGTGTTCAAATTAAATTCAACACAATCAGTCGATGTGTTCAACCTATACAACTTCTGCAATACAGCAATGGCGACTTCGACTTATGCAGATTGGCCACACACAATACTCCATTCATGATTTTATTGCACCCTTTTTAAATCGACCTTTGAAATTACACCTTCAACCCTGCAGATCGATTCTGCAATAATGGGATGTCATGTACTCCGTTTTTAGACACTATCTTCCCACCGATATTCAGCTGTAGTAATCCGGAAAACTTAACAACTTAAAAAAAACCCCGATTTCTGATCACAATAGAACTGGTTTTCATCGATTTAACTTACCTCTGTCAAGCACGATTGTACTTACCAACGCTGGCAATGTCATTCCATGAAACACCACAGATTTCTACACCCTTTCCTTCAATTCACGATTTCTGGCATATTAGAACTGAACTTCAGCAAACTTAAACAGATTCAAATCACCACTGACAATAACCTGCGTTCTTCAATTAAAACATTAAATCGATTTCCACCTCTGCAATAACATGCGTCCTTCAATTTAAAACATTCAATCAATTTCTTCACGTGAAGCTGGAACCCAACAATTAAATTCATTTTTAGAATAACCAGTAATTGAAAAACGCATTACGTTTTCTTCATTTTAACTGAAACACAAATTTGAAGTCGAATTCTTCTACTCAACTGAGTCTGCGTTATGGATTACCCATCCATTGAGTTTAAAACCCTCGTATTCAGCATTCATTCTTTCAATTAGAATTCAACGCTGTATACAACACAATTTCAACATTTTTATTAACGCATTCACACATATTCATGTCTAGTTCAGCATCTTCCATAAAATCGATTCTCCAATTGGATATGCTGAAGCCACTCATTTGCCACGCTGTTAAAACTATGCCAATGCTATTTGAAACATAACAATTTTCAATTGAATTCCAACAGAGTTTCAAAACATAGCTCTGCGCACTTCTATATTTAGTTCCCAATTTCCACTGTACCTCATATTAACCAATCTGAATTTAAAATCGACTTCTAACAGAAATCTTTACTTAGAATGGCGCCCTTTGCAAATAGAGATTTTAATGCCATTTACCCTTAATGATTTGCATGGCAGTTTTCACACAAATAAATGTGATTTCACGCCCATCGATCATTAATTTAACAATGCTATGAACTTTAGGAAACAAATATACAATTTCTCAATCACCCAATGTATATAAACTGAAACAAAACAATGACTTACAACTTTTTACTGGCCAGATGTTTCAATGTCGTGGCCCTTTACAATTGCTGAAGGCTTATAGCCTTGCTGCTCAAGCCTACTCTCAATCTCACACTTCTCTCACAATCTCAATGTATTTTTTTCTCAAAACCCCTTCCTATTTATACAATTTTTAAAAATCATTTAATTAAATGCTCAATCCCTTCAATTCCTCAACAAACCCCTAAATCTCTCAACATCCCTAAAGGATAGATCTTTATCCCTAAAATCCTTCAACTAATTAAATTCCCTCATATCCTTTTATTAAATAAAAATATATTTACAAAAATCCTCACCTTCTCCTATTTTATTCAAATTAATTAATAAAATATTAAAAATTATCACACCCCCTTTTAACATATTTACAAAATAAAAAATGCCCTTGATGCTCCTGCATCAGATTCCCTATGTTTATCATCACTCCTACCTTGAGAAGGCCATGGGACAGCATGAATTTTTCCACTTACACCTTCCACTTTTTATGATGTGAACCATTTGGGTTTGCATACTTGGGAGGAACCATTGAAGGGGAGATTTATTGCAGATTATTTTGAGTTGTGGTGGAAGCTATTGATGAGGAGGCCACAAGAAGAGGAAGGGAGGAATTTTTATCCACCTTTATAGTTGCTTGAGGACAAGAAAATTTTTGGAGGGGAGGACTGTAATATTCCAAAATTTAGCCTTCAGCTAAATGGAATATTATAGTTTATTTTATCACTAGGTAGATGAATAAATGGGTAGGAAGGCCCATAAGTCTCCTAAGAAACAATAAAAACACTTCATGTTTGAAAGGAGACCTTTTTAGAAACAAAATAAAGGACCTCGAAGTGTGAAGAGGGGTTGAACCATGTTGATTCAATCAACTTTGACCAAGGCAACAACGTTGTCATGGAGGAGTGGAGATTAATTGAGGAATAACGCAGTTTTTGAGGGAGATGGATCTCATGAAGGAAATGACCTAATGGAGTGGGGCCAAGGGCAAGAAAGCTCAAATTATATTTAAGGAAGAGGATGGAAGCCATATGAGATCATGTTTTAGATTATTATTTTGATATTGGTCTGCTTAGACTTTTGCTTCCTCTTGTTGTTTAGCAGGGTTTATGTGTTGTTTAGCATCGAGTGTTCCCGAGCGGGAATCCCACCTCTTTAGTTGAGAGGCCTATTGGAAGAGTATTGTATTCATTTTCACATTCCATTTTTCAGGCCAAGCTACATATTTCTTCATCAGCACAGTTTTTGCAGGTTATTGTGCTATGTTGCAGGGTGCAGCAGTGGAGGATTAGATCAGGTGTCTTCAGAGCTAGTTTTCCAGTGGAGGAAGGTTTCCATCCATTGGGAGGCCTGTAAAGAAGCCCCTTAGGCTTATTTCACACATTTGGCACTAGGACAAGAAATATTTATCCCCTACAGCATATTTTCAGTCTTGATCTACATTATTTTAGGGAGGAGTTGCAGGGGTAGTTGCAAGGATTGTTTTGGGAGGAGATTTCCTCAGTGGAGGAGCCACTGTTTCATCCGGAGGATCCGTTGGAGGAGAGATGTAAATTTCTACATCAGCTTCAACCATATCTTCTCATTCCTATTGTTGCAGCATATCTTCAACCCTAGGGTCGCAACTTACATTGGCACATCGTGTGCATTTTCTGGAAACCCTCTTGGGTTGTCTTGGAAAGCTGATCTAGTGCCTGGATTTGCATGTTGAGATTCTATTGGGGCTTATATCAATATTTTTACATTATTGTATCATATCCAGTTGTATTTATGCATAATATAACTGTGATGTAGCATCTCTCTGGCATTTTGTGTTGTAGCAACATCTCACTTTTGAGAGTGTTTATGTATTGGAGGCTTGTGTGTAATGTTCCCAAATCTTAGCTTCAAGCTAAATGGAACATTAGAGTTAGCAGTATCTTTAGCCGATGAATAAATGTGTAGGGAAGCCCATAAATATCCTACGGAGGAATAAAAACACTTCAAGTGTGAAAGGAGACCCTCCTTGTAACTTAATAAAACACCTCCATGTGTGAATAGAGATAATATCAGGTTGATTAGTCTACTTTGACTAAGTCAACAGCGCCGATGTGGAGGAGCGGGGATCAAGGAAGGAATAACAGAGTTTTGGAGGGAGATGAATCTCTTGATGGAAATGACCTAATTAGGTGGGGCCAAGGGCAAGAAAACTCACATTTTATTTAAGGAAGATGGAAGCCATTGTTCCTTATGTTTTAGATTATTATTTTGGTATGCTCAGAATTTCGCTTCCTCTTGCTATTTAGCATGGTTGTTGTGGTGTTTAGCACTGGGTGTTCCTAAGCAGGAATCCCAGCTCTTTCCTTGAGGAGCCTCTTGGGAGAGTTTTGCATGCATTTCCACATCATTTTTTCAGGCCAAGCTTCAGCTTACTTCATCAGCGCAGTTTCTACAGGTTATTGTGTTGTGTTACAGGATGCAGCAGTGGAAGGGATTGGAATCCCACTTTCTGAGCTAGTTTCTAATAGGAGAGAGGTTTACTTCCATTGGAAGATCTGTTTTGAGATATGTTGAGCTCATTTCATATCTTTGGTATCAGGCCACACATTTCCCAACATTCCCAGTGTTGTTCTAGCTAGGGAATGTGTTATTTTTTTAGGCAACTTCAATGGATGATCTAGTGGCTTCTTTGCAGTGTTTCCTTGTGATTGAGAGGTTCATCCTTTCATGGGAGGAAGAATTTGAGGGATCTACATCAGATCTGATATATTTCAGCCTTCTACACTCTTATTCTTTAGTGTTGTAGTGATTATTCAATAATTTTCTGAAGACCACATTTGTATTTAGAGTGTATGACAAGAAACCCTTTCCGGGTTTTCTTGTAATTGTAATAAGGAGACTAGATCTCAGTTTTTTAGCATGATTGTCTAATATATGAGTAGATATATTTTTCCTCCTAATTTTTGAGTTGAAACCCTCATAATACTGTGTAGTCTCCCTTGCGCATTATTTTTGAGTAGCAGTGTTTTGGGGTTTTAGGGTTTTTCAGCAACACTAGGTGTGGGAGGTCTGTTTACCTCACCTAGTTTCTTTTATTTATGATATCCTATTGGATTTAGATGTTATATGGATATATATAATGGATCCAAGTGATGACTTACATTTTTATGGCATACATTTCTGGAAATGTGTTTTTTTCTGAAGGCATTGCTGAGTAGTCTATTTTTGGAATATTTTAAGATATTCCCAACACTGCTTATTTTCCCTATTTTGGGATATTATAGTGGTATCAAAGCTTCAATATTGGCTCAGCCTGTGGATATCAGGCCATTATACTTTAAGGAGAAGGAGAGATGGACAGAAAAGAGAAGGCTCCATTATGTGAAGGGAGAAAGGAAGACATGCTTACACAGTTGAACATGTAGTTTCCAAGATCTATGCAGACCTTTCAAGAAGAGCTGAAGAAAATAAGAATGGAGATGGAATCACCAGAGGAGTTTGGATCTATAGCTGGATCAAGATTTGCACATGTTAAGTGTGAGCATGCAGCTACACACCATGATGCACAACACAGTCAAGTGCCCAAATCTATCTTGAGATGGATGAAAGGAGGGGGAATGCGTAAGAGGAAAACTCTTAGTGATTTGTTGCAGGAGTATGAATACCAAACTGAGAGGTTTAGAGATCATACCAATTTCCAAGAGTTTTGTAAGATCCAGGTGGAGAAAAGCAAGTAGCAAGATGTAGATATATTTCTTCTATCTACTTTTGAAGGTTCACCTACATGTTCAGCTGGAGCTCGGGTGAAGGAGCTAGACTCCTATTTACAGCAACACCACATTTTTGAAGATGAAGCTATCAAAATTGCAGCGCTGCATTTCAGAGGTAAGGCCTATGCATGGTGGATTTTTGAATCTTGTTCTTTGAAAAATGCAAACATTTCCTCTTATGCAAGATTCATTGAAACATTGGTGGGAAGGTTTGATGGGAAACTTCCTAAGACACATGAGCAAGAAAAAATTAAGAGAACAAAAACCTTGCATGTGATGGGGGAGACTATAAAATCTAGTCCACTTCATAAAACCAGGGGAGAAGTTGACATATTGCATTATACATTGTTAGAGGCAAGACCTCTATCTCACATTCCTAAACAAGAGGGCATGGGAATCTCTTTTTCACAAGAGAATCCAATGATTGGAAGGTTTCCCATACGCATTGATGAAGATGAGGGCAGCAACGCTGTCACATCTAGAACACATCTAGTGCCTCATGCAGAGGGAGGAGAAGCATATGCTCCAACAGGAGGGATTCTTGTATCTTTGTAAGAAGTTCCCCAAGATCTCATACATGGAGGTCCAAGCACAATCAATGAGCAGCCTGATTGTGAAGCGTTACAAATGGAGGGAGAAGGTAGGAAGGAAGGGAAACATCACTTGCTGAGAGGCACACCCTTCTCTATTTCAGACAGCTAATGCAAAGGGGAGGGAGATTTCTCAGCACTATGGAAGCAAGGGCAAGATTGCCCAACCATATGTACAGTCTACTCTTGACATTCATGTCTCACTACATTGAGGCATTCCACCTGGGAGGCCACCAGATCTAGAATTGATGAAATACATATTGTCTTTAGATTCACCACTCTTGGATTTTGGAGAGGTGAAGATCTTGGAGGAAAATTTTGGCATGGGGAATGTCAAAGTAGCAGGTAGCAGCATGAGGAGAGATTCACATGCCAGATCACCAGCGCTGTCTCTTAGGAGGATTGATCCATATTGGAGGTCTCAACTCTTGGTAGAGTACTCCAAGGATCTTTGTGCTTGCATGATTCTTGATGACCCAGATGGAGATGATAGATATATGGTGGATGGTATGGTAATCTATTCTCATGGAAGATTCTTCTTGACTAGAGCTTCTAAGCTGAAGGAGAAGCTGCTACATGCAGCACATGAGGACTTCTTTTCCATGCATTTTGATGCATACCTTTCTTTGGCAGAGGAGCTCATTTGGGATGGCATCCAACAGGATATATTGAGGCATATGGAGAGATGCATAGCCCG
>CM076581.1:954397888-954417888 GCA_034641835.2 Pinus albicaulis | reverse complement strand
ATGATTGAGAGGTTCATCCTTTTATGGGAGGAAGAATTTGAGGGATATACATTAGATATGATATCTTTCAGCCTTATAAACTCTTATTCCTCAGTGTTGTAGTGACTATTCAGTAATTTTCTAAAGATCACATTTGTATTCAGAGTGTATGACAAGAAACCCTTTCCGGGTTTTCTTGCAATTGTAATAAGGAGACTAGATCTCAGTTTTTGAGCATGATTTTCTAATACATGAGTAGATATATTTGTCCTCCTAATTTCTGAGTTGAAACCCTCATAAGACTGTGCAGTCTCCCTTGTGCATTATTTCTGAGTAGTAGTGTTTTGGGGTTTTAGGGTTTTTCATCTACACTAGGTGTGGGAGGTTTGTTTACCTCACCTAGTTTCTTTTGTTTCTGATCTCCTCTTGGGTTTAGATGTTATATGGATATATATAATGGATCCAAGTGATGATTTAAATTTTTATGGAACAAATTTCTAGAAATGCATTTTTCTGTGAAGGGATTGTTGAGTAGTCTATTTTTAGAATATTTTAAGATATTCCCAACATTGCTTATTTTCCCTATTTTGAGATATTACATTATGTGATCTAGTTCTATGCTTAGTGCCTCATTTTTTTGTACTTATTTTCTGCATATATGATGAATAATATGGCATTATATTGGTCTCATGATTTCATGTGTTAAATACTTACTACTGCTTTCATTTTATGAGCTATATTGCTGCTATTTCCAATTTGGAATATTACAACAGAATGAGGAAGGTTTGTTTGACTTTTCAAGTCATTCTATGTCTACTTCATATAGAATTTTGAATGATATATCTCCCCCATTCTTCCTGCCAAAGGCTCAAGAGTTCTTGTAGTTGGGGATAAATTGTAAGTTTGGTGATTGGTATGTCTTTGAAGATAATTATGAAATTAGACTCTATGGAGCTGGTGTATAACCTTATAGCCTTCATGTATTTGTGCCTATGAGATTATTTTATTTAGAGTTCATTAGGAAAAGTTTAAATTTTGATCAAATACATTTTGTGCCTATGAAGAAAGGTCATATGTTTAAGTTGCCAATGACTGTTGGTCCTTTTATAGTCAATATGAGACAAGAAACTGATGAAGTCACTAGGATGTTAGATGAAATGAATATTCTGTTAGGAGAAAAGTGGCCCTATGACCCTCATAGCATGATTTCTAGTAGGAGAATTGAAAATGGGTATTCAACATTCATTCATGAAAGCAGACCTGATGTAGAAAATATGGAAAATAAAGGTTTTGAAGGTTCTGTGAGCTCAAATGTACAACCTCTTGTCATATTTGAGAAGTCAAATAAGAGAGGTAAAGAAGTAGTGATTGATTCAGAAGATGAAGAACAGAGAACTGAAAAGAGGACAAAGCTCAGCGAAGACTCAACAGATGCTCAACCTAGTTTCTCACTACAATTGGGAGATGAGAACAATGTCCCGAATTCACCAATAAGACATGAAAACACTCAAGAACAAGTTCCCTTAATTAAACAAGTGTTTTACTCAGATTGCAGAAAGAAATCAAAAAATGAAGGCAAGCATGGAGGCTCAAGTTGAGTATCAAATAACCCCAATTCAAACAATATTGCTGAATGTAATGGATCTTGAAAAGGATTGATTTAAATTCCTTTTCACATCCTTCTGGTATGTCTATAGGTTCATCCAATAATTTTAATACCGTGAATCTAACTGTAGATGTAAAGAAAATTACATTCCTTGACAAAGTAAATCTACATATGCAAATAGGTGAACTGATTTTGAATGACTTAACTAAAACGAATACAATGGCACTCAAGGCTAAAAACATGCTTGAAAAAGTGATCAAGCAATTGAAGTTAGAGAAATCCAATTCTAGGGCTTTAATAATCCAAAATGAAGAACTCAAAAAGATTATTGTGAATATTGGGGTAGATCCAAATGACAGGTCTGTTGTACAAAAGCTGATGCAAAGTGTAGAATCATAAATCTCTGTGCTGAAGAAAAATTTGAAGTTGCCTACAAGAGAGCACTCTACGGCAACAGAGGTTACAGAAGTAGAAAATGAGAAAGAGAAACTTCTTCAGCAGCTCTTACAGAAGGAAGAGGAAATCACCAAATTGAAGCAAACTGCATTATCATTACATAATCACATTGAATATCATACTTGTATTTTCGTTTTACCATCTGGAAATGAAGATCCAGTAGTACAAATATCTCAATTGACAACTGAATTGAAGATGGCAGAGAGAGATCACAAAAAGGCACAAACTAGTCTGGAGACAACAATGAAAATAATGCAAGCTAAAGATGGAGAAATCTGTAAATATAGAATAGATTGGCAAACCACTGATGTTGAGATTAAGAATCTAAAGGAGAAGTTGAAAGAAAATATATCTCTGATACAACCTAAGGACATAATTTAGAATGATATCATTGAAGAGATGAGAGCAACTTGGGGATCTCTGACTATCATATCAGAAGAAAGAAATATTATCAGAGATTCTGAGGAGCAGGTTATGGTAGATAAACAGAAGACAATTGATAGAGCCATCTAGGCTAAGAAATTCATTGATTTTATTGATTCCAAGACTGAACAAGAGTTGGAAGAGGATGAGCTCAAAAACAGGATTTCATGTGCTATAGAGATTAACAAACTGGTTGTCAAGAATAATTACAGGAATACTACTGAGAAAAAGTTGACATACATTAAGGAATCAGTCAAAAAGTTTGAAAGTTTATATGACAAAAGATTTAGGGAAGGTTTTCCATCATGTTGGGGTCTTGGAGGCAGTCTTTTATCATGGGAGTCTTATGAACCACTATTGATATTGGAAAAGAGAAAACTGGAGAATACTCGTGAAAAAACACAGATTTTAAAAGGAGCGATAGTAATTAATTTTCTGCAGAGGCACTTTCAGCTTTTATGGTTGGTGAAGACCCTATTTAGAGAGAGACCATCACTCAACAGGATTACTAATTTTAGATTCGAATATCACGAGCTGATAAATTCACCCAAGACAAACATTGAGGTATGGAAGAAATGTAGAGCCTGGCTCCCTAAAGATCCTTCATCTTCAAAGAAGAATAAGACAGCAAATTAGTAGGATATAGCAGCAACATCATCAGTTCACATTCAACAAATAGATTAGGATTTAAGTTTTATGTTATTTTTCTCTTTTAAAGAGAATGTAATTGTAATAAGATATTTTGGTGACATGTAATAGGTATTTTACGATGTCCTAAGTAGTTGACGTAGTTAGGATTAGTTTCAGAAATTACAAACTACTTTCTATTGTATTTAAAGAGATAGACAAGAAAGAAAAAGGTTCCGAGGTTTGTACCTTCAAACTACAAATTTTGAACTCAGTTTTCAAATGCATAATGAATGACAAGAAATATTATGGCATTTTTTTATATTGATATGTTTTCCAATTTACATTGTGTATCTTTTTTCCTTAAATAAAATGAAGTAATGAAGTTGCAGGTCTCTTTTTACATATGTGAACAAGAGTTAAAATCCTTAATGGGCGCTCCTTCATTTTAACTAATCATCTCTCATAAAATTCTTCTGAAGTTCAAAGTGATAGATATTTTTTATCAGCATCTCAATTTGGGCTTCCTTCCTTCATATTCTTCTCATCATTCCATTTAATAGTAGTATATAATGGCATTAGAAAGTATTTATTGCATTTGATTATTGAGGGTTTAATAAAAGCATATCTAAAGGTGATTAAGCAAAGACCCTTGATTATACAATTCTGTGGCATACATGTATATATGTCTTAAGCACTAATTCCTTAATACAACCAAGGGATTTTCTGTTAAGGTACAACAGTTACAACAGATGTACCATCTACTCTGGCAGAAACACTGGCTCCTAATGTTCCAATGGCCACATCAATTCCAGTCACTTCATCAACAACTTCTGCCATTGAGTCTTCAATAATAGAAATCCAGTAATAGATGAGGCAAGTAAATTAGTAAAGGAAATGCAAGACATATCTATCTAGACAAATGAGATAAACAGGTTAAAATAAAAAATTAAAAATGTTGAAGATGCCGAGAAACTTGCACAAATTAATGCCAATAGTGAAGAACAAAAGGCCAATAAGTTGAATTAAAAACTCAAGAAGTTGGAAAAAGAATTAACTTTGAAAGAACCTATAACACATGTTAAGTAGCAACTATGGTCCAATATCATTGAAGCAGTTAATGATACTTTGCCATCCATACAAGTAATATATGAGCAGAAAGATTTATTGAAGTCAGCAAAAGAAGCAATATAGAAGACAAAAGAAGAGCTAGGTAAAAAACCTGAAGAGGCATTAGAAATAATCAAACTTCTCAATTCCAAAAATAAACAAGAAATGGATGAAATTGGAATTACAGATTGCACAGAGACCATCCTTGAAGTAAGGAAGGTAATATCCAAGAAGAATTTCATGACACAATTAGAGGAAAACTGCCAGAACATGGAAATAGCAATCACAAGATTTATGATTAAATTTGATATTCTAAGGCAAAAGGGCCTTCCCAATCCGCTGGTAACCAATGACAGATTAATGAAGCAGGAGGATTATGACAAAAAGATGAGATAATATGCTAAATAATAGGTAAATAAATCTACTTTGCAGGGAATCCCAACAGGGAAAGTATTATATAAGAATTTTTAAAATCTGTTTTACCTGCAGCATGAAGTAAAACACCTATTTGTGAACAAACCAACATTTTCGAAATACATTGAACTTGATGAAAATTTCAGAAGGCTTATGAAGATAAAATTGCTAGAAGCTGAGTTCTGGGAGAAGTTGACTGATTTGTTGTAAGATCAAATTATAGTGAGCACAGAGTAGTGAAAGTTAAAAATAGATTTTTTTTTGTTTTTACATCAGCAGTAACAGTTTTCTACAATAAAAGAGTATCAAGATGAAAGTGTCTCAGATTAAAGTGTATCAGATGAAAGATTGAAGACAAAATCAAAGTAAAGATAAATCTGCCAACGTAAAGGACACCTCATTGTCTAGCTACAGCCTTCATCAAACAACAAAGAGAGAAAACAATGATAAAATCAAAACCACATGCTATTTTATTTCACTAAAAGGGATAACTAGCATTAGTTAAAGATTTGTCACTATCTTCTTGCATGAAGATATTTATTTTTCATAAAAAATTCCTAAGTTTATTCCAAGATATTTTGTACAAGTTTTTGTATAAATACTTCATCATTTGAAGTATTGAGTGTGATGAATTGTTGAACATTTCTGTAGTTATACTATTCTGAAGCTAAGGGTTTATGTATCAGTTTCAAGTCAATAGACTGGATCATAGGAAATAAAGCATCATATTACAGGATTCATGTGTTGGGCCACTACAGTGAAGTATTTCACTTGTTATCTTTTCAATTTTCTTATTTTTTCCATCTATTCATGAATGTGTTCTTAATCTTAATGATAAATCAGGAATTTTTATTTCAGAATTTGTTAAAAGCCCTATGTTTTGACTAATTATCATTTAGATGTTTTCAAATAATATCCAGATTAGGGAACCCTTAATTGCTCCCTGATTTTGTTTGACCTCTGCTTTTTCACTCCTAATCCGGATTTAAGAACCCTTAATTTCTCTATTATCCCAACCAAAACCATTTCACCATTAGCCTTGAAGATCTAAAGTAACTCAGCTATCTTTCCCTGTAAACATTTACCTTTAGACCTTGATCCTGATCTGACTACTTGACACATTGAATCCATTTTCGCAATGGGACATGGATCTATAGCTATCCATCTAAGTAAGTGATTTCACCACCAACTCAAATCAAAACCCTAAAACTAATTTGCCCTATATAACTAGCCTAAAATCAATTATAATCAACAAAGTTAAATCATATAGCATCATTTCTCACCTTCATATGATTCATGATTGCTTTTATGGCTTTGGGCACCCATTCCTACAGACTTGGACAAATTCACTAAAAAACAGTGTAAAAATCCCCATACACGGTTATGCCCAATTTTTCCGCGTGTATACGCGAGTCCACATGCACTTTTCCGCGTATGCCATTAAAATCATTAAAAAAATATATAAAAATTTCCTATTTTTGGGTTGGGTTGATGGTTACTCAGGTAGTTCAACCACCCCAGCACGTGGCCAACTGTTTCCAACTGTTGAAACTACTTGGAGGGAGTATAAAAGCCCCTCATGTGCATGGCCTAAGTGGGAGAGAGAAATTATTGATATTATACTCTGTTGGTATTCCCTATCCAAGTCTGAATTCCCGTGCCTCCTGCACTTCCCAGTTCATTGCAGGAAACCTTTGTTTCCTGGAGATGCTCATCTTCCTATATGTCATCTCGTATGCACCAGTTTGGAAGGAATCTTAGCGAGGCAAGGGCGGGACGGATCCGGACGACGGTCTGCTCGAAGATCGTGGAAGGATTCAAGTGATTTCTCCACTCGTTATTTCTGTACATGCTATTCATAATACAAAAGAACCATCTTGTTCCCGAAATATACGTGTTAGTGTCTGCTTGCATATATGAGAATATTGTTATTTAAGCATTCATTATGGTTTATCTAATGTTTCATATGGATTTCACTAACATTTAGAGTAGATATATACTGTACAACCAGTTCTTCGTGCTTGTTTCTTCTTGTCTTTCAGGTTAAGAAGGAAGAAGAGTTGCTGGGGGTTTGGACCCCATGGGATCTGCTTCAACCGTAGGACCTACAGGTAACTTCCTCGATCTACTCTATTTAGTTTTTCATGAACATGTATGGTTGTGTGAGTCCTTCTTAAGTAGCATGCCCTGCTCTGTGGAGGTTTAAACCCAACAAACCTCTAGGGTGATTTTCCCCGAAACAGAACTGGCGACTCCGCTGGGGATCGTATTCTTGTGATTCCCCTGTTGGGTGGTTTCAGCTGTTTGATAGGTTTCCAACAGTTTTAACTTTCATTTGCAGTCCAGTTTACTCTTTCTCAGTCAGACTGAAGTCCTGGTTTCTTATCTAGGCTTGATCCTTTTTGTTTTTTCACTATTTACCTTTATATACGCACCTTTTTCTGCACACAGTTGCGTATACACGCAAGGTTGTCTAAAGGGAGTCGCGTATACGCGTGTTTCCTTTAGCACAGTTGCGTATGCACGCTTGTTGCTAAACTGTGAAGTAGCGTATACCTAGGCAGATTTTGAATTTTTGGATTTCTTGAATTTTTAGTCCTTTCTGGCTGTAGAGACCTGTTCCTACATTGTCTTTGTACCCTCTAGATTGTGAAGAAGGTGGTCTTTGGTCTTTTCTCTTTTTCGTTTGATTGAAAACTAGTATTTTTGGCAAAGTATTGTTGCTGGTGCTGGCACTTCTGGTTTGAGTACCAAGATCTCTTTCTGAGCATTCTTGGCTGTTCTGCTTTATCAGAACAGAGAGCTTCTGCTCGTTTACTCGCTCCTATCTTTGTGTTTTGTTTTGCACTACGATTTTTGCCCGTTTCTTGGTTGGTTTTCTTGAGTTCAGTAGGCTAGGTCTTGTTGAAACTTTTGAAGAGTCTTTCTTGGTTCTTTGAAGTTATTGTTTGCGGCAAGGTTGTACTATTCTTCTAGGCTGAGTGGCTGAGTTTTCTTGTCTTCTTTTGCTCTTATTGATCTTGCTACTAGTTAGCCTTATAAGATTTGGAGCATTGTTGAAGTTTTTGCTTGAAATTCAATGTTGTTTGGCTTGGAATTTGATAGTTTTGCTTGGTCTTTTCGAGCTCTTTCTTTATAAAACTAAAAAGCTCAAAAAACATTTTGCTTTACTTTTGTTTTTGCATTTCAAAAGCTTAAAAAACATTTTTCCTTGTTTCTTGCTTTTGTTTTTGCATTTTTGTTTTCGTTTCGCTATATCTTTTGAAGTTTTGTTGAGGTTTCTTGCTTTTGGTTTTTGGCTTGATTTTGGAAAGGAGTTGTCATTGATTTCTTCCTCTTGTTTTTAAGCGTTTTTGGTGTCTTCATATTAAGAGTTTTTGATTTCGGGAACTAGATTTCTGGACAACCAAAAAAGAGATAAAACTGAAGGACTTTTGGGAAATTTCACTCTGCTTTAGGAGATTTTGCATCTTAGAATTTGCATGCTTGTAGTGATTTGCATCAGGTGCACTTAAGCATTTAGTCATTTTCATAGTTTTTGTGAGTGTGAGTTTGCTATCTGAAAAGAAAAAATACAATTTTTAATCTCGTAGAACCTGTATAGAAGTTGCTTTTCATCGAAAGACAATAACTGCATTTGCATGTAGTTTGGTTTTTATTAATTTCTTTCTGCGTCAAAACATCATAAGTTTCATTTCCGCATCCTTGTGACTTAACATAACAGCCCATTAAAATAAGCGATATAATTTAAAATCAACTAGCAAGTTTTCTAAGTGTCATACACCAACTAGGTAGGTTGTAGGGCCTTGGATTAGGTGAGTGGAGAGTTAACTCTCCAAGGCCGCTCAAACAAAACATAGAAGTTGATTAATTGAGCGAAATCCAACTCCGTTAGGTGGACCAGGAAAGCTCTCCTCTAGAGAGTCAAGCGTGAGGGGAAGTGAAGGCTGAGAAGAGGGATACCTCCTCTCCGATTAGCCGAATCTGACCTCAAGACCGTTCTGCCCGGCTTTTGATATGGATTGGTGCCCATAGTTGCCACTCCTAGGTTCCACACAGGTGACTGCGGGGGGGAATACCCGTGGTACCTGAGGCAGACGTCGCATCACTTTCAGCAGTACTTCTGGGGGGTGCCCTTGCGAAGCTTGGGTGCTTGAGCCGGCAAAGGCTGTCGTTAGGAGGTCGGCGTAACTGTTTCTGATACCTTCTCTAGTTGTTCTGGGCCCTAATCATCCAAGACTGCTTTCGGGAGGTCCTATACTTCGCTTTCCTGTATTTTGGTGTCCAGTCCTCATCACCCGGAGCGGAAATACTTGGAGGCTGTTTGCTTGACTGTATCCCAGGGATTTTTATTTTAGTGAGTGCTCTTTGCTCCTAGCTTGCCTAGCTTTTCACTTTTTTGAGTCTAATTTAAAAAATCTATAAAAGTGGCTGATCAAGCGCCTCGACGTTCGAGGAGAATCCGGGGGTTATCTCCCGAGAGTCCAGAGCCTTCTTCGAGAAGGTGTAGGAGTGATTTAGCAGGTGGTTACCACCAGCGGGCGTCGACGCGGTGGAGAAGATCCTCCACAAGGGTCTAAAGGTTTCATAGCTGGTTCTGGTGTCGGTTCCGAGAGGAGCGTTCCGCTCACCTCGCGAGTTTTATTTCCTCAGGAAGAATATTTTCAAATTGAAGAAGTACCCGAACCTCCTGCATCAGGTCCATCTCCTCTTCCTCCTGATTATCCGTTCGTTGTTCAATACATCAGACCTGAGTCAGAGAGACCGGAAGATCTTCCATATCATTCTTACCTTTCGATGGCCACAACTGGGAACGCGGCTTCTGCTGTGAGTGCTGCAGGCATTCAGACTCCTGCTTCTGTTGAAGCAGGGGGCACTATTGCTTCATCTTCGATTGCTTCTTGTGCTTCTGTGTTTGGCTCTGGTTTCACCCAAGCACATGTTTCTCAATCTGGTCCCTTTTGTTTCAGAATGCCCACTAGTGGGATTCCTTCTTTTTCCTTTTCCGCTGCTTCAGCTGGATCTACACCCATGTCTTCCATGGCTAGTGGATCAGCTTCGTTTCAGGGGTTCCCCTTCGGAACTGGACACATTCCTAGTTTGAATCCTTCTTTAGGGTCCTTTCTGTTTACTTCTCAGACCCAGAGTTTCAACCCTTGGTCTGGAGGGCAAAGTTTGACTACTTTTACAGGTTGGAACCCTGTATTCACTACAGCGGGGGCAAGGAATCAGTTTTACGCAGGTCATCAAGGGAATACTTCTTTCCCTTCGTCGAGTGCTTATCAGACTTTTTCTCCTCTGTATGATGCCTGGAACCCCTATCAGGGGCTTTCCTCTTAATTTAATACTTCAGCGGGGGGAACTGGTCTGGGCTTTGGTAACTCGGCGTGGGGAGGAGGTTCTTCTCCTTTTTCTACGAATTCTTTCTAGCAACCTGGTGCCTCATCAAATCCAGGGTATTCTTTTCAGAATGTTGGGAATCCATCCCATCAAGGATGGAATCCTCAGGCTCCACCTCGCTTACCTTTTTTGGCAACGTTAAACTTGCCAGATCTGTCAAAGTTGACTAATGATCCGGTTCGTTACAGTCCGGGGTGGCCTCCGGTTCCCACCAAACTTCCTTCAGACATTCCAAAGTTTGAAGGTAAGAATGGAGAAGATCTGGCTGACCACATTACCACTTTCCATTTATGGTGTTCTTCGAACTCCCTGATCGATGATTCGATTAGGTTGAGATTATTTCAACGCACCCTAACTGGAAACGCTGCCAAATGGTATATTGAGCTAACTGGGGGCAGTTTTGCTACATTTGGAGAACTGGCTGTTACATTTCTAAACCATTTTCAGTTTCCTGTCCGATTTAAGGCTGGGACGGAACTCCTGGCTAATTTTAAGCACGATGAGGCAACCCACATTTTTGATCACATTCAGGAATGGAGGAGAAGGAAAAGGCTTATTAAAGCTCATATTCCAGGAGAATTCCTTTTGGAATGGTTTCTGAAATCTTTGCAGTCAGACATTTCTAAAGATGTATCCCTATCTGGGGTATTTTCTAAGGAGCAGGCCATTTTTAGAGCCCAGCAGCTGGAACTGATCTATTCTCAGTTTGGGGTCCTTTATAAATATTTTCCTAATGCTCCTCACTCCAAATTAGATTTATCCAAAACTAAGCCTGGTCCGCATGGTGATGGGCTTGTCAGATCGATCAATAGTGGTGCAACCAGCCTGCTTACTCAACTGCAGCAGTTGTCTTTGCAATCTGCTCCTTCTAGTCAGGCTGTGCCTGCTGAGTCATCGCCTTCCTAGTCTTTGTCCATAAATGCTATCCAAGCTTCCGATCCCAAAGGAAATCAACAATCCGAAGGGAAGAAGAAGGGACGAAATAACAAGAAGAAGGGCAAGAACGGGAAGGGTAATGCGAATAAAACCAACGAGCGTGTTGGTAAGGGTCCAAAGGAGAAAAAGAAAGTGAATTTTCCATGCAAGCTATGTGCTGGAGACCATCTCACAGGCCTTTGCCCTAAAATTCAGGATGCGCAGCGCTTGTTAGCTCAGCAGGGTTCTTCTAGTTCCCAGGCTGTGTTAACAAACCCTTTTCCCCAAGGGCAACAATTAGTTGTTGGCGCGAACCAAAATCCTGGGGCTTCCTCTGGAGGCACCCAGGAAGGGGAAATTCCATCGAACATTTTCATGATGAGTGCTCACGCGGATATCACTATGAGATCTCGTGATTATGGCGGAGAAGAGTCTTCGAAAGCTAAGGATATTCCTGATGCTACTGAGCCGCTTCACATTACCAAGCCTACTGTTGATTCTATGCCTCGGATGCCCAAAGCATCTACTAAGCGGTCGACGATTAATCCAAATGCTAGGGCTGCCCAGAACTACTCGATTGTGGAAGATCTGGCGTAGAGTCCTTGTGCCATGTCGGATTTAGAGGTACTCCAGTCTTGTCTGGCTCAGCGCAGTGCTTTTCTCACTGCCATTGGGGCTATTGATCCGAAAAATTCTCTTCTGATTACTTTTGATATGACTAATTTTAAGAAGAGACTTCTTCATCACATGGATTTTCATATTAAATCATCGTATCAGAAGTGCAATATCTTTCGAACGGTTGTTGATGAGGGTGCTTCCACATGCGTGATGTCCCTCGCATGCTGGAAGACACTTGGATCTCCCAAAGCTATTCCATCTACCACTCTTCTGACTGCGTTCGATGGTCATTCTCACAGACCCCATGGTATTGTCCCAGCTTTGCCCATCTGTGTTGGGGGCAAAACTGTCAATATAGAGGTTGAGGTAGTGGATGCAAGCTTGGACTACAACCTTTTGTTGGGGAGGAACTGGATTTATGAGATGGATGCCATTGCATCCTCGTTATTTCGAATTATATGTTTCCCCCACGAAGGGAGGATTGTTACAGTGGATCAACTGGACTGTCCTCCTGTAGACCCGAATGTGTCCATTGACTCATCTGTTCCAAAGTTGGATAATTCTAAGGCACCTGTTGACAATTTAGGAGTTGGAATGTATTCTTCCTTGATGGTTACTTTCGATCTTCCTCCTCCTACGGTGCATATAAATGCTATTTCATCCTCCAAGGTTCCTCTTCGAAGAGAGTTCTTCAGAACTCATAATTTTTCGGACCCTTGGACCTTGCCTTCCCCTACCACCACATTAGCGGAAGGACAAGTGGGTGGAATGGCATTTCCGATGTCTGCAGCTGAGATTGCTTATCAGTCTATTGTTGACTCTGCATAATCCATCCCAGCTCCTCTTTCACCGGAAGAGTTGGATGGCGATGTGGCTCCGGCTTGGACACTTAGTTCTTCTTCTGCCCAGGATTGCCTTGATACCACTCTTCCATCTGAAGAGGCCATCCTGGAAGCCATGACTGGTATAGATAGACCGTGGGATGATTTGCATCATCGGTATTACTTCTTACCTGATTTGAGTGAAGTTGAAACAAGTTTTCCAAGTCCTCCGTCTCCTGGTCCTGTTCGCCCAGTCTTGAACCCTTTAGCACCAACACAGGTTTATGCTGAAGGGAACATGGCTGTGATTTCTCCTACTATCCCGGTGAACATTTCCAGGGATCCCAATATTATCGAGAATGTCTTCATCGGAGCTGAATGTTCCCGTGAAGAGGTTCAAATTTACACTGAACTCTTTAAAGAGTATATGGATGTATTTTCTTGGTCTTATGAGGAAATTCCCGGTATAGATCCATCTATTGTCTAGCATGAGATCAAGACGTATGAAAACGCTAAGCCGGTGAGGCAAAAACTTCGTCCGATCAATCCTAGGAAGGCAGCAGCTATCAAAGCTGAAGTTGAGAAGCTGCTTAAGGCAGGATTCATTTTCCCTGTTCCTTTGACTGAATGGGTTTCAAATCCCGTTCCTGTAGATAAAAAGAAAGGAAGGATTCGAGTGTGCATCAATTTCAGAGACCTAAATAAAGCGTGTCCTAAAGATAATTACCCCACAACATTTATCGATCAGATCATTGACGAGTGTGCCGGTAATGAGATTTTCTCCTTCATGGACGGTTTCTCCGGATATAATCAAATTACTATCCGTCCTGAAGATCAACATAAGACTACCTTTATTTGTCCCTGGGGTACATTTGCATACAAGAAGATGCCTTTTGGTCTTAAAAATGCTGGGGCTACCTTTCAGCGGGCCATGTCATATGCCTTTCACGACATCAAAAAGATTATCGAGGCATACTTAGATGATTTAGCTGCTCATTCTCGAAAGAGGATGGATCATCCTGGTCACCTCCGGCAAATATTTGAAAGATGTCATTTCTATAAGATTAGATTGAATCCGAACAAGTGCGTTTTCGCGGTTACATCCGGTCGGCTATTGGGATTCATTGTGTCTAGGGAAGGGATAAGGGTAGATCCCTTCAAGGTTGAGGCAATACTTCGGTTGCCTCCCCCGTCTTCAATTCGTCAGCTTCAAAGTCTCCAAGGGAAGTATAATTTTCTTTGGAGGTTTATCGTCAACTATGCTGAGATTACAAAGGGATATATGAGACTGTTGAAGAAAGGAGTTCCTTTTCTTTGGGACGACTACGCTCAACGCTCATTCGATGCCTTGAAAAAGGCATTGACCTCTGCTCCTTTACTGAGTCCACCCGATTATAGCAGAGATTTTCTTTTGTATCTGGCTACAGCGGAATCTACCATTGGTATGGTTCTGGTTCAGGAGGATGATGCTCTGGCTGAGCATGTTATTTACTACCTTAGTCGAGGACTGGTAGGACCTGAACTGCGATACACCCCGATAGAAAAATTAGCCTTAGCAGCAGTCCATGCTGTGCAGCGACTCCAGCATTACATTATTCTTCGCAAAACTTATGTCTTGGCAGCTGCCAATCCATTTCAGTTTGTCCTCAGCAGGCGAGTGATTGGGGGCAAATATAATAGATGGATTGTGATTTTACAGGAATTTGATCTTGAGTTCATGTCTGCCAAATCCAAGAAATCATTAGTTTTCGCGGAATTGATCTCCGAGTTGCCCTGTGGGGAAGAGATGATCTATGATGAATCCTTTCCGGATGAACACTTGTTTCTTATCTCTTCACAGGATCCTTGGTACGGAGATATCATTGTGTATCTCCAGACTGCGAAGTTTCCCTCTACTTTTTCGAAAGATGAGCGTCGTAAGTTGCGTCACTTGGCGAAGAATTATTTGATTATTGGTGATGCTTTATACCGTCGAGGGGTTGATTCAATCCTAAGACGCTGCTTAACTCTCGAAGAAGCTGAGGCTGTGCTCAATGATTCCCACAGTGGA
This sequence comes from Pinus albicaulis, assembly GCA_034641835.2. Taxonomy (NCBI): domain Eukaryota; kingdom Viridiplantae; phylum Streptophyta; class Pinopsida; order Pinales; family Pinaceae; genus Pinus; species Pinus albicaulis. The sequence continues at coordinate 954,403,469 of CM076581.1, read as the reverse complement.
GCTTGTGGGGGTCATTTATCTGGGCTTGCTACAGCCCAAAAAATCTTGCGTGCTGGGTACTTTTGGCCCTCGATTTTCAAGGATTGTATCGAATCGGTCAAAAAGTGTCATCCGTGTCAAGTCTATACTCGAAAAATGCGCGCTCATCCAGCTTCGCTTTTTCCAGTCATTACTGTCGGTCCCTTTACAAAGTAGGGTATTGATTATACTACTTGTAACCTGCCTTCGGCTAAAGGTCACAAGTACATTATTGTAGCAGTAGACTACTTTACGAAGTGGGTCGAGGCTATGCCTACTTTTGGGAATGATGGTGAGACTGCAGCTCTTTTTCTTTTCAACCAGGTTATTGCTCATTTTGGTATTCCTAGAGAGATTGTCACTGATCATGGCAGTCATTTTCATAATAGTATGATGGCTGAGTTGGCTCTCAAATTGGGTTTCCGGCAGGAGCATTCATCTCCGTATTATCCTCAAGCCAATGGGCAAGTGGAAGCCGTGAATAAATCCTTGAAGACAATTCTTCAAAGGACAGTTGATAAAGCTAGATCCAACTGGCATATTATGCTATATCCTGCACTTTGGGCATACAGGACGTCAGTGAAAACTGCAACTGGCTTTACTCCGTTTCAGCTAGTGCACGGGGTGGAATCCGTATTTCCCATTGAATGCGAGATTCCTTCTCTTAAATTAGCTGTTGAACTTCTTCCTGACACTTCTATTCTTGAAGAACGGCTTCTTCATCTAGAACATCTCGATGAGCAGCGTCGGGATGCCGCCACGATGAATGAAGCGCATAAAAACCGAGTTAAAGTTCAGTACAATAAGGCGGTCAAACCCAGGGTTTTTTCGGAAGGTGACCTTGTTTTGGTCTATGCCCAAGAAAAAGATGCCCTGGGGGCAGGAAAGTTTAAATCTATGTGGTATGGCCCCTTTATCGTTAAAAAATTCCTTAAGAAAGGAGCATATACCTTGGTTGATTTCGAAGGGAACGAGTTTCCGGAGCCCCGAAATGGGCTCTATTTGAAGAAGTACTATGCCTAGGCTTCGGCCTGGCATGTTGCTTTTGTATATAGTAGTTTTTGCTTTCTACATATCTGGTTGATTTTCGATCTTTGATGAGTTGGTGATGTTTTTGATCTACTTTGGCAGGTTGTGTTGGATGTCATGAGTCATTTTGGTTTCACCGATGGTGCTAGTAGACACACCCGGAACTTAGCTTCCGCGGCTTGGGTGCTTCATTATCCATCCGGTCAGCTGTTAGTATCAAGAGGGGTCTGCATTGGTCCTGCTTCCAATAATATAGCAGAATACACTGCAGTTCTTCATCTACTCTCGGAGGCAATATCTTTGGGTGTTGATTCGTTGGTAGTTTTCTTGGACTCTCAGCTGGTGGTGTCGCAATTGAACAATACTTATCGGGTTCGAGATCCTTTTTTACTCCGGTTGTTCTTGAGGGTACGTTTGTTACAAAGGTCATTTCAATTTTTAACTTTCATTCATATTCCTCGAGCTGACAATTGGTTGGCTGACTCATTAGCTAATCAAGCACTGGATTGGCATATTAATCATTCCATACAATAAAATTTAATCATAAAAAACATCATACATTTCGATACATATATCACATCACATCAAATATCGCTGTATATATATCATCAGAGTGTTCAAAAACTTTACAAAATTTGGATCCATAAGGTCATACAAAACTTGGGCTTATGCCCGATCATGTTCAGTCTCAAAAAATAATATACAGTCATCTGATACATAATATCTATCTACTACTGAGGTCCCTGCCCAGAAGTCGTGTTCCTATAGAACATGATCGCGGTGGCAACTTGGCGGAATAATCGTACCCAATCTCGGGGCACTCCTATCACCCATCTTTGGATGGCTTCCAGCAGGTCTTCCATGGCATCCATAGGTATTTGGCAGGTTAACCCCTCCAAGTTCCTCTGCACAGCCTGGAGGGTCCTATCTGAATCCACTGTATCTGCTTCGCCCCTGCGACGCTTGTGGCGCGGGTAACCCTCAGGTCGAACTAGTCCAATATCTGAATCATGATCATTTTTAAATTGTCAGTCATTATGAATCCAATCAAAAACATGTTTGTTTTTCATTTTTTCATACATATTTGAAAAAATCCAAAAAAATTATATAAGTCAAAATTGCAAACTTACCGACTGTGCCCCATGCTGTGCCTGGTGGAAGAACAAGATCTGGATCTCCACGAAAGTCCATCCCGGCATAGGGATAGTCATCCACCGCGATGATTTGTTCTCCCCACCAAAGGAAGAACTCATCGTCCCACGTGGTCTGGGGTACTTCACTACCCCCCAATCTCTTCATCATATCTTCCCAACGGGCAATTCTTGGGTCCCTCGGGCTACTAATGGTAGAGATAACTCTGGGTCTCAATGCTGGTATCTTCTCAAAGAAGAATGTCATCAAAATAGTACCGTAGCCAAAGTGTTTGGTCTTTTCTTGGCGGATTGAGGTCAACTGTTGCTTCATCTTCAGTAAAAGGGTTGTGCACCAATCATACACATGAGTCAAGCATTCCACTGTTATGCTCATTTGCGTCCCGGACGCCTGATGTAGGGAGGCAGATCCTGCCACTCTGTCGATGGTGAAAAGGAGGATTTTCATGTGCAAATCCCTCAAATCTTTAATTGCAATATGAGTTCCAACTTTCTTGGAACCCTCTACGCAATACACGTGGACATAATCTTCCACGGTTAGCCCTCCCAGGGGCTTCCCGTGCAAGTCTACTGGTTCCCCCCTTCGGGAGAGTCCAGTGATAAAATATATGTCTTCCACTTCAATGTGTATTGGCATCTGATCTATAATGAAGAAATCTTGGTCTGGTTCCCAATAATTGACGAGCATTTCTAGCACTCGGACATTGCTTTTCATATTTGGCATTTTGAAAAATTTCAACAATCCGCAATTCCGAAGAATATTTTGCGATACTTGATCTTGCATGACCTCTTGATCAATTGCACTGTGTTCACGCTCTCTCCATGAGATTGTCATCCTGTCAAAATTCAATAAATCATGCATTAGCCACGCATTTTTTGATTCGGGCCTGCGCATACACGACTTTTTCTATCCACAGTCGCGTGTATACGTGACTTTCCTGTTACCAACCCGCGTATGCGCAAGTCCGAGTTTTTTAGCAAGGGTTTTAATGGTGAAAATCACTAAATTTTAATTTCTAAACGGACAAAATGATTTGCAAGGATGATTGAGGAGCCTACCTGACAAATTCGGTGCGTTTCGACGGTTGGTTGTTCCTGATTTGACGAAAGAAGTTTTTTGCTCCAGAGCACTTTTTTCCAAATCAGCAATGTAATAATGAACCAAATATGAGGTAATTTGTCTATTTATGGCTAAAAAGTTGAAAATTTTCACAAAAACTTGTTATGCTTATTTTTTCGAACTATCTTAAGCTGCATAATCTGGATGCTTGGAAGTGCCCAGTTTGGTATGTTTTCAGGTACATTTTGACGATTTTGAGATTTTTCCCGGTTTTTTATCCATGATTACCGACTCGTCAAGGTAGGTATATGATCTTCACTGGCATATAGGTTAGGGAAATCATTTTCCATTGCATCTTGCATACTAGCCTCCATATTGATCACTTGCCATAGGGTCGATCCCATCAGGTCATGACTATTACACCCATTTCACTCGTCGATTATTTAATCATGACTTGATGGTAGATCCTTCCTTTACATGGGATTCCTAGTTAGTTCCTCGCTATCACTTGTTGCCCATGCTGCGTTTTATGTAGGCTCGGGAGTCCTCTTTAGTCCCGCCATGACTTATGTGTTGAAGATTCATTCTTCTTCTTCCTCACTATCATTTTTCTGGCTATTACCCTAGAGGCTCCCTGGTGTCGTTAAGTTGTATTACTGCATTGCATATTGGCTACTTGTTTATCCTGGCCTTTAGCCGGCTTCATTTGGACTCGATGTTTAAGCCAAATTTTTACCTTGAGTATCTGTACAAGTTAACCATTGCATGCACTTAGCTATCGCGACTTGACACCCTTTTACCCATGGATGGAACGTTCCTCTGAGTATCGCTTACCAGTTTTCACCACCTTGCATTGAGCATAGGATTGTTCCAATCCCAGGAACTAGTGCATCTGATTTTTGATACTCGTTCTATCCATTGTACCATAGCATTCTTTTATTCCTTTTCAGGCTTATTATATGAAAAAGACAAAAAAAATCAAATATAACAAAAAGAGCGGGAACGGGATGTATCTTCGTTGTTTTGATGGCAGTACAGAGTTAGTTTGTCGCCCTTGAACAAAGCACATATACTTATATATATTTCCTTCATTTGGGATGGTTTTAGTTTTGACCTAGGTTCAACCTTTACCATGTTTCACTTGTCAGTTCTCCCCCGGTTGGTTATCTCTTCCAATCATATGGAGAGTTTGTTTTGCCTCCTGCAAGACAGACTTATACAGTGTCACTTTTTACTGCCATGGTCATCACAGAGTCGTGCTTTTGTTCAAGGGAAGTCTAGCCTGAGTCGGCCATTCTGCGGTGTCTCTTGACTCATTATTCGGTCGGCCTTCCCGGTCTTGTCAGTATCATGTTCTATCACATCAGATGTTTTGATCTTCTGCTCGTGCTGGTTTGAGAAGGTCCCCATTGACTTCTTGCCGGCGGGTTTGTCTCTTATCGACTACGACACATTGCTTTGAGAGCAAGCCTAGAGCCGCACCTTGGGCCTATTTCCATCATTGATAGGTGACCTCGTGCTCAGCATTTGATCATCATCATGGGTCTTTGACTGAGTGGTTTCCCCTGTGTTCGACGTCAGCACACATTATCACACTTGGGATTCGTGCGGTACCTTGATTTCCATTTGACCCTATCGGTGGATTTCTCGCCTCTGTGTCAGCTTTCATTATTGGTTGGTTCAGAGGGTTTCTTCCGTGCACTAGCTTCATCTTGTGCATGTCGGAAACGTACTTTGGTTTTGGTTCCATCACTCTACTTCGTCCGATTCCTTCCAAATCTTGGCCTGCGGGTTACACTCGTGCTGGACTGATGTGGGATGCCTTAATGCCTTCCTTCCAGCAGATCTTTTCCCATCGACTCGGACTCATTGCTCTGGGAATAAGGTCTAGAGTCTTTTTGTCAGTACCTTAGGGTTTGCAGTCATCAGTGACAGACTCTTCACTATCGACAGTGGGGATTCATCATTGCCTCCTGATTGGTAGATTCTTTCAAGTGTTCAACTTCAACTCATTCATTCGCACTTGTCAGATTGTACTGGGGCACCTTGACACTCATTATCATTATCGGTGGGTTGTCTCGTGTTGGTTAACGGTATACATCATTGACCGGTAATCCAACGATTTCTCACATGGTCGACTTCAGCTCATTTATTCCCATTGTGTAGAATTGTGCCATAGTGATCGGTGAAGACCTCGAGTTGCATCAGCATTTCTCGGTTCACTTTTGACAGTCCATTCAGTTTCTGCCAGTGATGCCGTCCACCCTTATATGTTGCAGTTTAGTACAGCAGCATCCTATATGTTGGCTCCCGAGTTGCATGA
>CM076581.1:954314586-954397788 GCA_034641835.2 Pinus albicaulis | reverse complement strand
GGATGTTTGTGCTCAACCTAGTCTCCTAAATTGAGTTCATTAATTGTCAACCAGGGTTGGTAAACTGTTGAAGTGTGGTGCACTATATGTGCCTAGGTAATTGTTTCTCACTACGTTGTGTCTAGTGTTTTATGATGTTTTTGGATTTTTTTATGGTTTTATGTTCACAAGGGAAAGAACTAAATGCTGGTGGAAAGAAGCTACTGGTTAAAAACAGAGTGAAGCCTAAATTATGGATGACAAATGACAAATGCAAATACTGAAACAAAACAAAGCCTAAACTATGGCTAGAAAAATACAAAGCTTGATAATGACTTCAAGGAAATAAATCACAACATGAGCTTAACTTGTCCAATTCATTCATTAAAGATTTTTTGGAAGAGCTTGAGAAATGGGCAGTTAAGTGTAAATGAAGTTCTCCTAACTAAACAATCAAACAATCAACTTACAATGTTACAACATCTCATCCATGATTAAAGGTCTATTAAAATATATTTGGAAAAGAACATTTGTAGCACCATAAGATTTCTATTCTAAACTAGCTTCTAACTTTGTTCTGCAACTCAATCTAGCACCACTAGGCCTCATACAAAAATTATAGATTTCTTTTTAGAATGGTCTTTGAGAGAAGGCTTGTTTGTGAAATGGTAAAAAGGTTGCAAAAATACTCCAGGCCTTAGACTGATACTACCTTCTGTCTAGATAATTATGTGTTAGTATGAGTTTGGAACAAAAGAAGTTTTGTAAATAATGAAGACCGTGGTGTTTAAATTTAACAACTAATACAATTTGAAATGTAATGGATGGCAACTACACTGGAATGTTAACACAGTGAACTAAGTTAAGACTATACTAGGGTACTTCTAGTCTACAGTGAACAGTGTTAAATTAAAAGCCATTATCAAACTGAAAATGAAATGACAGAACTGAACCACATGCATTCTACCTCCGGAGTACTATAACTACGTTAACATGCAACTAACCTAAGGAATTCTACAGTCCATTCCGTTTATTATGAATGATGTTTTGTAAGAGTTTGTGAGAACAAGTATGGCTGTATCATTCAAAGCAATTGAACATAAACACAAGACTGAAAGCAAATACAACTCAAATCCAAGACATCACAGCTACTTCTTACTCATTGTTATGATATTTTGGAAGAGCTTTGTAAGAGTAAGATTGGCTATGCTACTTGGTGTAAACTAGCAACTAAAACCTACAATACCACAGTTATGCCTTATTCATCATAATGATATTTTGGAAAAGTTTATCAGAGTAAGTTTTAACCGTGATAACTAACGAAAGTAAATGCAACTAAAACCTACACTATCACAGTTGTGCCTTATTCTTCATAATGATATTTTGGAAAATTTGATTAGAGTAAGTTTGACTGCGATAGTAAATATAAACAAATATGAACATAAGCTTCAGAAATCTACTTAAACTAGAAATAAAAGCGAGACTAAAACACTTATCTACTGCATAAACAAGGCTGCTCAGGAGGCAGGGGCCCTCTACCACCAGAGTAGCACGAAATCTAGTTCAAAATCGACTCAACGCGTTCAAGGAAATGCTGCTTCTTTCATTAAAGAGGAATCACCTCAAAACAGAGTATTCTTGGACTTCATAGATCTAGCAGTCAACCATAAAATCTAACCAAAATCTAACCTTTTTCTCTCGGTTTCCCGAGCATATTTATAGAAAATTTACATAACAGAACTTGAGATAATACAGGGATTACTATCTTTCCATATTAAAATCGAACTAGAACTCTAAAGGTGGCATCGTAATATGACAAAGGACATCTGGACTATCCTTATCCTATTAGGAGTCTATCTCCTAGCTTTGAGCTCAATGTATAACTCACTAGGCATTAATCTGCCTACTCGTGGAGAGAAACAAATGCCGAGGGCATGACGTGGAATACGACCATGTGGCTTTCCCCGATGTGTGGCTTTCCCTGAGAGAACATCTGGAACCTGCTTAAACATGAAGATGGCTGTAGAATTGGCAACTAGCTACAGAATGTCTGCATTCTGTAGCTAGTTTCAGTTCAAAAAGTACTACAATGACACAATCATAAAAACATAGCAAGTTAGCCACGATATTCATTCTTAAAGCAATTTTAACTAATTTCATTGATCATTTGCGCCTGGGATTATTAATGGATAAAATAAATGGAGTGGAATGTGGTGGAAGAAAGAACATTTTTGGAGCTCAACATACCCCCACTGCTAGATTCTTGCATGTCCTCATGCAACTATTCCATGAACTCAGAGACCTCTGCAAGAACATCCAATCCTCTTCTTCTTCTTTGTATGGTAGTTAAAGGCCTTCTGGGCTTTCTAATGACTAACTTGAACCTTAAATTGGTAAGTGCCCTAATTAACTTTTTGTTCCTCTTTTTCAACTTTTCATTAGCCTTTTCCACTTTGTCCATTTGTAGAGACAGGGTTGAGTTCATACTGGTTTTTAGTTTAACTTGTTCCCTCAGAATATCATTCTCAGTCCTGATATGTCTATTAATTACTTCCAGCTCGTACCTATCTCTTCTTAGCACATCTATTTCGGACAGTGGAGGACTAGGGGTTCTGTCTCTACTCTCTGAAGCTTTTCTCTCCAATGTTTCAACATAGTTGTAAATTTCTTGCTGTGCAGGATCAATTTCTGGAACTTCTTCATCAAAATCATCCACAGTAGGTGTTTCTTCATCTTCTATGTTTATAACCCCAGTTTGTTTAACTTTTTTTTTCTTTAGTATGCCCCTCAGTCTGTGGCTCCTCCTCGGTTGAGATGGCCCTTCCCCTTTTTCTCTGGCAACTCTTCTTATGATTCTCTTTTTCTTAAGTTGCTTCTTAATCTGAACTAATTTTTCAGAGATCATTTCTTCACTACTTTCTTGTATTGTTTTACCAATTTCAGTTTTGGAGAGTCTCCATCTTCTGCTTCTTTTTGTAGGTTCATGTTCAGGTGGAGGTTCCTTTGGTTCCTCAAAGTGATTTCTCACCAAGAAGTTATCCCAATTATCCCCTATTTTGCTCAAATGATGTTCAATCAAAATCTTAACTAAACCGTGGTGGTATAAGGTTGTCTCCAGAAATTGAATTCTCTTTTGGACACTTGAAGCCATTTTCTTTAAACTTTGAAGCAAGAAATAGGGTAAATTAAGTTCTTCTTCTAGGAAATGCATTATCAACGTAATATGGTAAACATAGAAAGTACCATATCTACCTTCACAAGTGATGAATTTTTGTATAATAAGCAACATGTTTCTCCATTTGTTCTTTAATGCAGAACTAGTGATACCCTTTTTAAAAACAGTGACATCCATACCTGGTGACTTGAGTATCTGCTTCCATGATTCGTTATGGAGTTCTCTGTTCTTAAACCACATTTCTCCTTGTCTAGGCAGTCATGTTGCTTCTGCAATAAAAGCCTCTGTGACAGTGAATTTAATATCTCCAACTTCAACCTCAGCCGCATTAAAATATCTTGCAAAAGTTTTAGTAACTTCTTTGTGGAAGCCACTGAATCTTTCAAGGAATTGCAACCATCCTGCTTGTTGTAAGATTTCTCGGATTTGGGGATAGCCTTCCAAGTATTTAGTGCCAACTGGTTCTGTTCTCACGATGAGGCCCATAACTCTTCTTTAATCTTCAATTCACCAGCCTTCTGCTCATGGTGAGAATGGCCGTTAACAAGTTGTTTTTGCTCCCCAAATGTTTCCTCTGTTTCACGGTGACAATGGTTGTTACAGAGATACCTCTGTTTTATAGAATGAAATGGTTAAGAGTCAGCTGCGGGAAGGAGTGATATGGAATGGTTACGGAATGAATTAATGAGGTGAGGTGAAGAAAATGAATCAATGAGTGAAAAGACCGCGGAGATATTTCAAAAATCATCATTAAATGCTTAGTGACGTGATTAATCCAATCACTTCAGCACTTTAACTGTTTCGATTTTTTTTTAAATGATGATCGGATATGGGTTTTGAAATGGTGAAATAGAAGGATTTTTATCCAAAGTTTTGCGGGAGGTTTGTTCGGCATGATCAATAAAATTAATCAAAACAACTTTTTGAATTATTCATAGCTAAACTATACTAAATGTTTTCATAATATGTCATTATAATCACTTCATACCTTTGCCTTTGCTTTGATTTTCTTGCGATCTTCATATGCTTTGTTTTCCTCTGAAAATCATTAATTTTTAAGTCTTCATAACCTTCTTTATCTTGACTTGTTCATGGATATGCAGGATCATTTTGTTGCAAATCAAATGATTGTTGGTCAGTGCCTTCAGGATCTGTAGCTGCAGAATGTCTATCTGGCTGCAGAAAGTATGATTAGCTACAAAATGTCTGTTTGATTGTAGAATGTACCTGTAGCGAATTTTGAAACATGGAATGGAGTGGTTTGGAATGTAAGTGGAATGTTGTATGGAATGAGTGAAGATGGATGATGAAATATGGTATAATGGGATATGTATGAAGTGAATGATGGAGTGGGATGGATCACAACTTATGAAATGGAGTGAAAAAGTGCCCTGCAATTTCAGTTGTGTATTATTCAATTACAGAAAGGAGATCAAACTTAAAGATCTGAAATGGAAATAAAGTGGACCATGGAGTGAGATGGATGAAGTGTGGATGAATGAATGGAAAATGATATGAATGAATGGAATGAAATGAATAAAGTATGGAATGAAATGAATGAAGTATGGAATGAGATGAATGAAGTATGGAATGAGATGAAGTGAAATGAGATGGATCATAAGTGAAATGGATCTACACTTATGATTTTGTAACAGCTGCTTGTAAAAAAAACAAAATGGAAAAGTTAGAGTGTCAGAAAGATTCTGATTTTCACTCCATCTTTTCTGTATAAACATGCCAATCAGTGATTGGTTTTCATGTCTATACTTTATTTTTATTTTTATTTTTATTTATTTATTTTTTTAGTAATAAAATGACTTCAGAAAATTCAATTAAGTTGATGAAGAAGAAAGATTCTTCTTCTTTAACTTCACATCACTGTTTTCCTGAAACTTCTTAAAAAATTCTTCTCTTGAGAGTGGTTTGTGATACAACTTCAATCTATGACCATTCACAAGAAAAGTAACCTCTTCTTCATCTATTGTCCTGATTTTTACTGCTCCATTGTCAAAAATTCTCACAATTTGATAAGGCCCAATCCAATGTGTTTGAAATTTACCTTGGAAATCCTTGAACTTTGAATCAAACAAGAGACCCAGTCACCTTCTTTGAACTTTTTTGCCTTGATGTACTTGTCATGCCATCTAGCCCTCTGCTGTTGGACTATACTGGTTTTCTGAACTGCATCTTGCCTGATCTCATCCAATTCATTAATCTTCTCCAATCTATGCTTTTGTGCCTCTGATAGATCAAGTCCTAGCTGAACTGCCATTTTGAAAGTTTGAATTTAGAACTTTATGGGAAACAAAACTTGCTTTCCATAAACAAGCTCATAAGGAGTATGGCCTGTTGTGTTTCTCCATGTAGTTCTATAGGCCCACAAGGCTTCAGGAAGCCTATCTACCCAATCTCTTCTATGTAGATGAACAGTCTTTGTTAGGATTCCTTCAATGACTTTATTAGTAGATTCCACTTGACCATTTGCTTGTGGGTGATGAGTAAAAATTTACGTATGTCCTGATTTTGTACCACTCCATCATTTGTCCCACTAGCCTTGATGTGAATTGAGTTCCTTGATCTGTAACAATTTCCCTTGGGACACCAAAACGAGTAAAAATATCCTCAAAAAGAAAATTAACTACAGATGCTTCAGTAGCAGAAAGTAATGGCTTGGCCTCTACCCATTTGGTAACATAATCGGTGCAAACTAATATATATTTCTTTTGTCTTGATGGAGGACTAATAGGTCCTACAAAATCTAAAGCCCATTTCTCAAAAGGTTCAATATGTACCTGAGGCTGCAATGGCATCTCACATGAAGGAGAAGGTTTCCCTACCCTTTATGCATTATCTTTGACATACTCTTTAGCATCTTTAAACAAGGATGGCCAATAATATCCTAAATGGAGGATCTTATAGGCTGTCCTTTTGTCAGCAAAGTGTCCGCCACAAGGTTCATCATGACATGCCTTGAGAATCTCAGGCATCTCATCTTCCAGAACACATCTCCTAATGATAAAATCTGGACCTGTCCTGTACAACTCATTAGCAACCCATGAATATTTTGCACTGTCATAAATGATTTTTCTTTTCTCTCTTGCATTCATTATTGAAGGAAATTTCCATGAAACTAAATAATTAGCAATGTCAACAAACCAAGGAGTCTGAGTAGAAATTGCAAAAAGATATTCATCAGGAAATTGATCTTCAACTGGAGTGTCATCTTTGATGTTTTGGAGTCTCTCATAAGGAAATCATCACGAGTGTTTTGTTTTCTTTGCCTATCTAGAATAAGTAATGTTGAATTCTTGTAAAAGCAATAACCATCTTATACTTCTGCCATTAGTAGTTGATTTTTCATTAAAGTATCTAATTGCTGGGAATGATTTATTAATGGTTCAAAAGTTTCATAGCTTTTCTCTCCTAGAATACCGAATTTGTTTATGGCATGAACAACAGCTAAAAACTCTTTTTCAGTTACAGTATAGTTTAACTTTGCAGGAGTCAAATTTTTACTGGTATAGTAGATGGCATAAGGAATCAGGTCTTTTTGTCCCAATGCTGCTCCTAGAGCTGTATCTGAGGCATCTGTTGAAATATGAAAAGGTAACTTCCAGTTAGGTCCCCTTAAAATAGGTGCTTCAGAAATTTTTGTTTTCAGGGTCTCAAAAGCTAACTGGCAATCAGAATTCCATTTGAATTCATAGTCTTTAGTAAGCAATTTAAAGAGTGGAGATGCTATTTTGGTGAAGTTTTCTATAAACCTCCGATAATATCCTGTAAATCCTAGAAAACTCCTAACATCTTTTTGACAATTTGGAATAGATAAGTTAGAGATGACTTCAACTTTTGACTCATCAACTCTAATCCCATCCCCTGAAATATGATGCCCCAAAACAATACCTTCAGTAAACATCATGAAACATTTCTCATGACTAAGTGAAAGATTTACTTCTTGACATCTCTTTAAAACTTTTTCCAAGTTTGCTAAAGCTTCTTCAAATGTGTTTCCATAAACTGTGAAATCATCCATATATACCTCTACACAATCATGTATTAGATCTGAAAAAAATTTTGATACTGCCCTTTGAAATGTTGCAGGTGCATTTCATAATCCAAATGGAAATACTCGGTAAGCATAATTACCCCAAGGACAGGTAAATGTGGTTTTGTCTTGATCCTCAAGTGCTACTTGAATTTTATTATAACCACTAAACCCATCTAGAAATGAGAAGTACTTTTTGCCAGCTAAGGTATCTAACACTTGATCTATGAAAGGTAAGGGAAAATGATCTTTAAGAGTAGCTTTGTTTAATTCTCGGTAGTCAATACATACCCTCCATTTACCATTTTTCTTTGGCACAATTACCAAAGGAGAAACCCATTGACTATCTGAAATAGGATAGATAAAGTTGACATTCAAAAATTTCTGCAATTCTTCTTTAACAATCTCCCTAAGATTTGGATTCATCCGTCTTTGAGGTTGTCTGATTGGTTTACAATTTTCCTCTATGTAGATGTGATGAGTGCAAGTCTTGGGACTTATCCCTTTCATATCAGTGTACTCCCATGCATATGCAGAAGAATGTCTCTGTAAGATCTTGACTAGCTCTTCTTGTTGAGATTTTCTAGGTTCTTGTTTATGTTTAAAGTTTTGCCTGGAAATATCTCACTTGTAGAGCTGCCAAATTTATCCATAGAATGAAGAGACATTCTGTCTTGATGACAAAAAATCAATGTTGGATTCTTCTTGAAATTGGTCATGTTTATGTTCCAAAGAGGATTCAAAGTTTTCTAAAGTATTCAGAATTTGACTATCTTCACTAATTTCTGAAATTGTGAAGAGAGGTTGTAAGTCTTATTCATCCTCTATCCATTGAGTATCATCTAAATCTGTAATTGTCCTCGCTGGAGGATACAAAGTGAATTTATTAGTTGAACTACCATCAGAGATGTACATATCACCGGATCTACAACTAATGAAAGCATCAGCTGTAGCTAACCAAGGTCTTCTTAATATAATAGGGTGTCCTCCTAGATTATTCTTAGGAGTTAGGATCATGAAATCCACAGGGTACTCCCAAGAATCTAGGGACACTGGAATGTCTTCTATTACCCCATCAGGTTTAATCACAGATTTGTCTGCTAATTGTAATAATGTGGGTGTAAAGAGAAGATTAGGAAGTTTCAGTTTATCCATGATTTGTCTACTCATGATATTGATTTCTGCTCCTAAATCAATGAGTGTGTTTTGGATCTCAATTCCATTGATGTGAATTTTGACAACTGGATTTCTTGGGTCTAGATACTTTGGAATAGCAATCTTACCCATCATAATGTCTGCTATTTTTCCTGCCAGTTGAATTTTCTTTGTCTCTCTTATTCTTTTTCTTGTTTTCTTCATGCTCAACTCCTTTATTGTCTTTGCTAAAATTGGGATTTCCTTGATGGCTTGTAATAATGGGATCTTAATGAAAACATTTCTTAGCTCATCTAGGAAATCATAATTAGGCACCATAATTTTTTTTTTTACACCTCTATCAATTTGTAATCTTTCTAGAAAGGGAGGTGTAGGAGTGGATGTTGATGGCTGCTCTAATACAGGAGTTGAAATTATTGGTTCTTTTTGTTTTGATTTTTCAATGTTTGGGTCCTGAAAATATGTGTCTTCTTCAAGACTTTTATTTTCTCATAGAGAATCTTCCTCAGAGTTGTCTTGTTCTTGTATAATCACAGAAGGTTTCCTCTTTTCAAGTATTCTTCCAGACCTAAGTTGAACATTACTAAGGTCTAGAGGAGTAATTAAATAAGTTGGAAACTATTGGCCTTCTATCATATATGTATTCTGAGGATTTCTATTGTTGGGGTTTGGTATGGGTTGAGCAGACAACTGATTTGATTTTTGAGGAAATGGTAATGGAAGTGGTTGATTTTGATGTTGTGGATTTTTAGGATTTTGTTGAGGATTTTGTTGTTGAGGAAAATGTGGATATGGTTGATAGGATGGTGGATACTGATAGTACTGAGAGTATCTTCCATAGGGATTTTGTGCCCCTTGTGCCCAAGCTTGAGATTGATTTTGAAATTGGGGCCAAGGTTGCTGCCAATAATTCCAATTTGGTGGAGGTTGATTATACATTTGATCATGAAATCCTTTTGTTTGAGGTCCTTGCCAAGGCCTTCTAGAGACAAAATTGAGAGATTCTGTGGCACTTGTAGGAATTTCTTCTTGAAAGACAGCTTTAAGACCAGGAAGTGAAGGAAAACTCTTGGTCTCATGTTTTTCTGAACAAATGACACAAGTCTCTACAACTTTTGCATCCAAAGGACATTCTCTCAAGGCATGCTTCTTTCTACATCTGGGACAAAAGATTGCTAAAGCATCAGATTCAAATTTTTTCTTGTTTTGTAACTTAATGGTGTCTATTTGTTCACTAAGACTCCCTAATATGTCAGATTTGAATTCATCAAGCATATGCCCTATCTCTGCCCTACTTACTGTCCCAGAAGCAGACTTACTTACCCTTGCAAGAGCAGGGTCTCTTGGGCCTTTTATAGTTTTAGGTTTCCCTCTTGAAAGGTTGATACATAACTCAGCTATTTCAGGTAATGTGAGCTGAGATATATCCCCTTTTCCCATCATGTTAAGGATATCCAACCATTCATCCCTAATTTTTTTCAACAAAAGAGATTTTAAGGTGTCTTGATCTAAGTTTTCCATTTTTTCTCTTTTGATGTTGTAATGAAATCTCTCCAACAAATCTTCCAAGTTTTCATCTTATTTTTGTAGCATCTTAAACACTTCCTCCTTATGATTGACTGGCATACAATAATCCAAATACCTCTCTAGAAATGCTTGTTTCATGTCTTCCCATGTCCTAATAGAACTATTGATCAAACTCATAAACCACTTCAATGCTGCTCCTTTCAATGTTGAAGGAAATAGTTTAAGTTTTTTAGCATCTTGTAAGTAGTCATAAGTTCTACATAGGACTTCAAATTCAAATAGGAAGGTTTCAGGATCTTCAGTTTTAAGTCCATAGAAGTTTGGAAGGACAGAGGGTGAAATTTTTTTCATGGTTGTATTGGTTTCTTCATCTACTATAGGAAACCCAAAAGAGCTTCCCATATCTCTTCGACCTCTCCCTCTACCTCCTTCACCTTCTACACCTCTACCTCCTTCTCCTCTACCTCTACCTCTACCCCCTCCGAATAATGTGTGTTCTCCATTAAAGACTCCTCCTCCCCCTTCTTCTGCCATAGTTGATTCTTCTGAGGAAGTAGAAAAGTTTGTGTCTCTAACAGAGGTCCTTGAATCCTCTTCCAAGGCAGGTTCAATGGATGAAATGGAAGGTATTTCTAATGGAATATTTGATCTTAAGTCCTCTGGGAGTCTAGGATTAGTAAAGGATGGATTGTGGGTCTGAGTTGGAGGTGTACTGGCTCTTGGTCTAGATGAAACAAGTGATGTTCTAGGGATCAAGCTTCTGCTGCTACTTCTTATGAATCTACCCCTTGAGTCTCTCTCTCTACGCATATAATTGTTTTTGGGAGTTAAGAAACAAGTCTACCTAGTTACACTTCCCCGGCAATGGCGCCAAAATGTTTGTGCTCAACCTAGTCTCCTAAATTGAGTTCATTAATTGTCAACCAGGATTGGTAAACTGCTGAAGTGTCATGCACTATATGTGCCTAGGTATTTTTTTCTCACTACGTTGTGTCTAGTGTTTTATAATGTTTTTGGGTTTTTTATGGTTTTATGTTCACAAGGGAAAGAACTAAATGCTGGTGGAAAGAAGCTACTAGTTAAAAACAGAGTGAAGCCTAAATTATGGATGACAAATGAAAAATGCAAATACTGAAATAAAACAAAGCCTAAACTATGGCTAGCAAAATACAAAGCTTGATAATGACTTCAAGGAAATAAATCACAACATGAGCTTAACTTGTCCAATTCATTCATTAAAGATGTTTTGGAAGAGCTTGAGAAATGGGCAAGTAAGTGTAAATAAAGTTCTCCTAACTAAACAATAAAACAATCAACTTACAATGTTACAACATCTCATCCATGATTAAAGGTCTATTGGAATATATTTGGAAAAGAACATTTGTAACACCATAAGAATTCTATTCTAAACTAGCTTCTAATTCTGTTCTGCAACTCAGTTTAACACCACTAGGCCTCATTCCAAAAGTTATAGATTTCCTTTTTAAAATGGTCTTTTGAGAAAAGGCTTGTTTGTGAAATGGTAAAAAGGTTACAAAATACTCTAGGTCTTATACTGATACTAACTCCTGTCCAAATGATTGTGTATTAATATAAGGTTGGAACAAAAGAAGTTTTGTAAATAATGAAGACCGTGGTATTTGAATTTAACAACTAATATAACTTAAAAATGCAATGGATGACAACTAGACTGGAGTGCTAATACAGTGAGCTAAAACTAAACTAGAGTGCCACTAGTCTATTTGAAATACAGTGAACAATGTTAGACTGAAAAGCCATTATCAAACTGAAAATGAAATGACAGAACTGAACCGCATGCATTCTACCTCCGGAGTACTATAACTACGCTAACATGCAACTAACCTAAGGAATTCTACAGTCCATTCCGTTCAGTATGAATGATGTTTTGGAAGAGTTTGTGAGAACAAGTATGGCTGTATCATTCAAAAAAATTGAACATAAACACAAGACTGAAAGCAAATACAACTCAAATCCAAGACATCACAGCTACTTCTTACTCATTGTTATGATATTTTGGAAGAGCTTTGTAAGAGTAAGATTGGCTATGCTACTTGGTGTAAACTAGCAACTAAAACCTACAATACCACAGTTATGCCTTATTCATCATAATGATATTTTGGAAAAGTTTATTAGAGTAAGTTTTAACTGTGATAACTAACGAAAGTAAATGCAACTAAAACCTACACTATCACAGTTGTGCCTTATTCTTCATAATGATATTTTGGAAGAGTTGATTAGAGTAAGTTTGACTGTGATAGTAAATATAAACAAATATGAACATAAGCTTCATAAATCTACTTAAACTAGAAATAAAAGCGAGACTAAAACACTTATCTACTATATAAACAAGGCCGCTCAGGAGGCAGGGGCCCTCTACCACCAGAGTAGCACGAAATCTAGTTCAAAATCGACTCAACACGTTCAAGGAAATGTTGCTTCTTTCATTAAAGAGGAATCACCTCAAAACACAGTATTCTCGGACTTCAAAGATCTAACAATCAACCATAAAATCTAACCAAAATCTAACCTTTGTCTCTCGGTTTCCCCAGCATATTTATAGCAAATTTACATAGCAGAACTTGAGATAATACAGGGATTACTGTCTTTCCATATTAAAATCGAACTAGAACTCTAAAGGTGGCATCGTAATATGTCAAAGGACATCTGGACTATCCCTGTCCTATTAGGAGTCTATCTCCTAGCTTGAGTTCTCACGTGCATAACCATGTACATAATTACGTTCGATCTTCATGGAGAAACAAATGCTGAGGGCATGACGTGGAATACGACCATGTGTGGCTTTCCCTGAGAGGACATCTGGAACCTGCTTAAACATGAAGATGGCTGCAGAATTGGCAACTAGCTACAGAATGTCTGCATTCTGTAGCTAGTTTTAGTTCAAAAAGTACTACAATGACACAATAATAAAAACATAGCAAGCTAGCCACGATATTCATTCTTAAAGAAATTTTAACTAATTTCATTGATCATTTGAGCCTGGGATTAATAATGGATAAAAGAAATGGAGTGGAATATGGTGGAAGAAAGAACATTCTTGGAGCTCAACAGAGGTTTTACATGGGAATGTTAGTTCGCAAACACATTTTAGACTCCATGCCTTGGGAGGAATTTTTTCAGTTCTATCCTTGCAGTTGCTTGAGGACAAGCAATATTTGGGAGGGGAGGACTGTAATATTCCTACTTTAGCAAGTAGCTAAGGGGAATATTTAATCTTTGATTTTTGCACTTAGTAGTTGGAGAAATGGGTAAGGAGGCCCATGCTTAATAAAAACATGAATAAAACCCATTATAACGTGAAAGGGGATCATCACAGTAGTTGGATTCTACACTTGTGTGTGTGAATAGGGACAAATGGATGACGAAAAAGTTAAGTTTGACTAATTCAACATGCATGCATGAAGAAGAGGAGATCATCAATATAACCAGTTCAGTGTGAACAAGGATCAACATAGACAAACATTTGTGAGCTGGATTGAAGGCACTTGAGTGTGAAAAGGGATGAGGCAGATTGAAGAGGTCAACCTTGACCAAATCAAAAAGCCCAGTATGGAGGAGTGGCCTTGATGAAGGTACAACGTAATTTTGGAGGGAGATTTCTCATGTGGAGTTGGAAACACTAATGGGTGGGAGCCAAGGTGAGGAGGCTCACAAAGTTTATAAGGGAGAGATGGCAACCATTTGGGGTTAGCTTGGATATTATTCTGTTTGGTCTACTTAAACTATTTGGCATCCTCTTCCTGTTTAGCAGAGCTGCAATGTTGTTTAGCACAAGGATCTCATGTTTAGGAATCCTTCTACTTCCTTGAGAAGCCTCTTCGAGGAGAATTGTACTTCAGTTTTCCACACTCAGGCTTGAGGCCAAGCATCCTCCTTCAGCCACAACGCTATTTTTGCAGAGTATAGTGTTGTGTTGCAGGGTGTTGCAGAGGAAAGTCCCCAACACCACTTTCTCAGCTTATCTTTCGAAGGAGGGAGATTCCCTCTCTTTGCAAGATCTATTAAGAAGGTTTCTGAGCATTTTGTACATATTGGCATGTGGCTAAAGCATTCTCCATCATTGACTATGCAGTCCTTGGCAGGATTTGCGTTATTTTTCATAGTGTTGCAGTAGCAGGGTTTGAACCCTTGCTTGTGAGCTTATTCCTTGGAGGAAGTGCCAACCCTTCTCCTGGAAAGCTTTGTACATCATCCTCCTTATATTTCTTGTATATTTCAGCTATTTGTATTCAAAGCTACAGTGTAACTGTGTTTTCCAGATATAGATTTGCATATTTTCTATTATGTACTTGTGCTCTCATGAAACCCTTGCTGGGTTATATCTTTCATGTATAAAAGAATCCAGATCTCCATTTTCCTCCATGTTTTGATATAATAAACTCCATATCTATTATTACATAATATTAAATTTGAAACCATCAGAAAATCATGTTGTGCATGCTTCAGTAATTTCTGCATACCATAAGTCATGGGGTTTGGGCCTTTTTGAGCTGTATCGATACTGGGAGATCTGTTTAACTTAGTAAAAAATATTTTTTTTCTGATTATTTTATGGGTGGGAGTCCCATATAGCATAATATAAAGTTAACAACCATTATTTTCCCCTTTTATTACGCTGTTTACTAGGAATAACGTTTTTAAGGGTTAAAATGTTGCTTTTCCCCAACTTTTGGATGCTGAAATGAAGTACAAGTTGCTGCTGTGACACCAAATGATGATAATGTGTTTCTTCACACATTTCATGAGTGAATAGAATCTTTTTTCTCCAGCTTTGTGTTTACATATTGCTGCAGTCCCATTATTGGGCATTTTTCCAACCATTCTAGGTGTGAGAGGCTTGTTTACCTCACCTAGTTTGCTTGGTTTCTGATTTCGTCTTGGATTTGGGTCTTATATTATCATATCTAAGGGATCCAAGGGCTAATCTTGTTTTCTGTAGCACACATCCCTAAAAAATGTGTTTTTTAGGGATGTCTTGCTAGCTTTCCCATTTAGGGATATTACACAGACCTGCACACTCTTTATTCGTTCAAAGATTTTGAAATTTAAAAAAAATAAAAATCAATGCCCTCTTCTTAGTTTTTTTTCACACCCCACAGATCTTGTGATCCTTCCTCAGCTCTGATACCAATTTGTAGGAATGGTAGAGGATATTAAAAGCATAGTAACACAAAAATTTCACACATCAAACACACACAAGATGCGTCTCTTCTATTAATCATACAAACTTCAATCTCACTGAATACAATAAACCTGGTGAAGGGTACTTATCCTGACTCAATTGACATGCACACACTTACCAAACTCATCTATCACATAACTCGACTTTCTCAACACTTACTTCACTAACTCTTTAAATCACTTACAAAATTCATCTATCTAATTACTCAATGTTTACATAACTGATTATCTAACTCTTCATGTGGGAGTTAATTAACCATTGTAACAATTTCCTAATTAATAGGGACTAATTCCTCCAGGAACAACGCAAGGAATTATGAGTTTGGGGGGCTTGAAAATTAGCTAAGTGCTAGTCAAAGTCAATCGATTAAGCAGACAGATAGACTATGCACCTGCAGGGTGTGTTGAGGCTTGAGAAAGCATACATATTTCATCTCTATTTTTTTATTAATGCAATACAAATAGGAAGGAGTTTTGAGAAGTTGCTTTCCCCTAGAAAATATTTGTGCATGTGTGATGTTTCCATTTGCATGTCTATGCTTTGTGTTTTAGATGGTGAATTAACTTCCGCACATCAGTGGAGTAGCTTCAAGTCTTGTGATTTAGTAAATTTCATGAGAAGTTTTGAATCTATGCTAATTTCTACATGGTATCAGAGGAGGATTCATAGTAGAGAAGATATTTCGAAGTTGTCTTTGTAGGAGGATAAAATTTGCGGGATCAATTCTTGAAAGCTAGAAGGATGGATTTCTATGGACTAATACTCGATTATTCCCTTGAGGGAAGCTGATGCAGCACAAAACTACATTTTAACAATACCTTGGACCTGTGGGTTATGGCCCACATAAAATTCCTTTACTCGTAGCGGATTATAATATTGGAGTTTATTAAACATACATACGAAAGAAATCAAACAACACTTACTTTATTGAAACTTTAAACAAATCAAAAATATTCCTAAACAACATACATACATGTGGAAATCTGGATCTAGGGTCCCACAATATGGTGACCAATTAGAGTGCATCGCAAATCAACAAACTTAACAAATAACCTTAACAGAAAACATATAATTCTATCGATGCAAGGTTGCGATGATGATGTCGCATCACAACATCACAACTTTTACAACTTATCGCATTTCTCTTGCTCGCAAGTTTAAATCTATAATAATAATGGTTAAACCATAAATCATGCGATGTGAGATAATGCACAATTCTCACACATGGCCCTTCTCCTTATCACCTCGCAAGAAATATAACTTACCCAATGAAGTCTTAACGCTATCTGCTAAATTCTGCAATGTGAAAATTTGTGATTTGTTGTCCACCGTTGATTTGTGCCCAGATCTAACAGTCCTCATTGCTTTCCCTTCTTCGACGGCACGTACTATTTTGTTTATCACATCACAAGTTATTTTTTTTAGCTTGCGATGTAATCTTCGCCATCAATCTCCTCCCCTTCAGATCTGTGATCTAATCATGATTGTTCTCTGATCCTTCACATGGCTCTTCTTCGTCTCTTCCGCCTGCACTGATGTCTTCTAATGGAATTACATTTCAGTAATACTTGTTCTACCATACTTCATGTACAAAAAGTTTCTAAGAACTTTGTCCTCTCACTCACACTCACACAGTCTATTAATTAGTAGAAAGAACACACATATATCAAGAATTAGAAATAAAAAAACACACAGATACTGTAAGTTCCAGATTATCCTAGATACTTGAAAACACACAAATTTCAATGTTGTTCAAGCTCAAATTACAGGCTAAGGCCACTCTAGCCTGAATCACAAATTTCACCCTTAGGCTACATTGCACTCCCTCTTCACATACAATACAGACTCACATTTATAAAGAAATTACAAGCGAGTGGATCATCTAAGATCCACGAGTTCTTCTCCCACAATCACTCAAATAAACCCCTAAATATATATATTTTATTACATGGTAGATAATTACAATTAATCAAGTCTTCTAGAGACATATCTCTTCCATCATTTCAGCTCTGTTTCATAGAATTTGCCCCTGTTTACAAACGGTTGTCCATGTTTTCTCCTTCCACAGCATTAAATTTGAATTTTATTAAGGTGCTCCGATGCTCTTGCATCAGACTCCCAAGGTACAAAAATTCTTTTGACCTCCTGGTCATATGCCTTCTTCATCTCTTAGAAATTATACCCACATCCTCTGTGGAATTGCCTTTGTGATCCTTCTGTGAGCTACAATAAAACCTTTGCAGTAGCAAGTCCTCCCTGCTACACGATACCTCACTAAGCTTCTCTCCTATGAGCTCAGTCTTTTGGCATCTCTCTGGTTCTCTCCTCTGGAGCCGTATGAGAACTCCTGGCTCTAGGTTGCTGCAAATCTTCCAACCTTCTTCTGCCACTACCTACACCCAATATAAAGACGACAAGCTTTACTAATCTTCGACATATTTGTACCTCCTTCTTTTGCACGTAGGAAATCCTTCCTTGCTTCGATACCACTTGATGCAGCATGAAACTTCATTTTAACAATACTGTGGACCTGTGGGTTATGGCTGACATAAAATCCCTTTAATTGCAACTGATTATAATATTGGAGCTTATTAAACATACATACGGAAGCAATCAAACAATGGTTACTTTTTCAGAACTTTAAAAAAATCACAAATACTCCCAAAAAACATACATACATGCGAAACTGTGGTTCTAGGGTCCCACAATATGGTGAATAATCATGACACATCACAAATTGGCAAAATTAAAAAATAATCTTAACAACAAACATACAATTTTGTCGATGCGAAGTTGTGATGATGATGTCACATCGCAACATTACAACTTTTACAACTTATTGCTTTTCGCTTTCCCGTAAGTTTAACTCTATATTGAGAATGGTTAAACCATAAATCATGCAATGTGTGATAATGATAAGTTCCGACACATGGCCCTTCTCCTCATTTCCTCGCAAGAAATATAACTTACCCAACGAAGTCTTAATGCTATCCGCTAAATTCTGCGATGTGCGAATTTGTGATTTGCCATCCACCGTTGATCTGCGCCCAGATCTAATGGTCCTCACTGCTCTTCCTTCTCTGATGACACGTAGTCTTATCTTCATCGCATTGCAAGTTATTTTGTTTAGCTTGTGATGTCATCTTGGCCGTCAATCTCTTCCCCTTCAGATTAGCAATATAATCATGACAGCTCGCTCATCCTTCACGCGACTCTTCCACCTGCACTGATCTCTACTAATGGAATAACATTTCAAGAATACATGTTCTGTCGTACTTCATCTATGCGAAGTTTCTAAGAAATTAGTCCTCTCACTCACACTCACATAGTCTATTATTTAATATAAATAACACACATATATTGATAATTCGAAATAAAACAACACACAGATACTATAAGTTCTAGATTATCCTAGATACTTAAAAACACACAAATTTCATTATTGTTTGAGCTCACATTATAGGTTGAGGCTACTCTGGCCTAAATCACAAATTTCACCCTCAGGCTACATTGAAATTCCTCTTCACATACAATACAGACTCACATTTATAAAGAAATTACAAGCGAGTGGATCATCTAAGATCCACGAGTTATTCTCCCACAATCTCTCAACTAAACCCTATATCTCTCTGTTTTATTACATGGAAGATAATTAAAATTAATCAAGTCTTCTAGAGACTTATCACTTCCATCATTTCATCTCTTTTTCATGGAATTTTCCCCTATTTACAAACGGTTTTCCATATTTTCTCCTTCCGCAAAATTGAATTTGAATTTTATTAAGGTGCTCCGATGCTCCTGCATCAGAAGCTGAAATTATGTTGCTTGGAATGAACGAATGGGGGTAATGTTGGAAGATAATGGGCTGAAGTAATTCATTGATATTGATATCTTGAAACCAACAACAGGCGATACTCAAAATCTAACATAATGGAAGAAGTGTGTAGCCATGACGAGGAGAATCATATTGGAGGGAGTACGAGACCATATTGTCTCAAATATGCTTGGGAAATATAATCTGTATGAAATGTGGAAAGCATTGACAGATATGTTGCAGAATAGTAGTGACCACAAGAAGTTGGTGCTTAAGGACAAACTTCTAAATCTCAAGATGCAGAAGAATGAAACCATTACGTAGTAACTAAGCAGGTTCACACAATATCGTGATGAACTTGGTCAATTTGGTGTTATTATAGTAGAGGATGATTTAGTAAGCTTCGCCATTCTCGACCTTCCCAAGAGATGGGAAAACTACCAAGATTTAGTGAATTCGAGGGATAAAATACCAAATTGGGAGCGCTTATGGTCCGACTTGGTATAGGAGGAAATAAGGTGGAATACTAGAGATGGGACCTCATCCAAAAAAGAGGAAGAGGACATTGCATTAGTAAAAAAAATAATGAAGGCCAAGTGGAAGAAGGCCCAAGGTGAGGCTAATTCTAGCCAAGAGGGCAATAAAGACTTGTCCAGGATCAAGTGCTTTCACTATGACGAATTCAACCACTATGCCACTAAGTTTACACATAAGAAGGTAACAAATAAGGGGCCTACAATAATAGTAACAGGTGAAGCTTTGGTTTCATGATTCGAACTTAAATTTACTCTCATTGCATGCATGATGAGAATAATGATGGGGAGCACATTGTACTTAAACAAACGTTCTTCTTTCCATGTGACAGGGAATAGACAAATTTTCAGTGACTTGGAGAAGAAATATATCTAGATGACCATTGAGTTTAGAGACGATGAAAGGTAAAATGTTACCATGACTGGTACAGTCACCCTCTAAAGGGAGTCAAGCTCCTCTCTTATACTAAAAAATGCGATGTTTGATATTGTTTTAAATAAGAATCTTGTCTTCGTTGCAGTTTTCGAAGACTGTGGTTATGAAGTGGTCTTCAACAAAGGAAAGAAATTCTTGAGACACATAGCCACGAGACAAGTGAAGTGAATCAGTGCTCGAGTTAAGAACCTATATTCACTTGAAGCAGAAGATGAAAGAAAGGACTTGACGAACAAGGTAGAGACTACAGATATGGTGGTTGAGAGGGAGCGTTCTAGACCTCTCAACATGCAACCTCAGAAGAACCGTTAGGAATTTTTGGAACATACACAAATAGAGAAGTAGAGAAGAGGCAAAGTGGAGACATCCACTCAAGAAAATACCTCGAGAAGGGAGAGAGTTCAAGCTAAGTGGGCAGAGGGAGAACATGCATCTATACCTCCAGGAGCAAGGTGGAGCAGTGTAGATCCATAATCCAAGAGTTACATAAATTTTGGTAGGGTCCATTGAGGTATTCCCCTCATGGATCATTACCTTGCTATAGGGGCCCACAATATTCAGTAGTAGGAGGATCAATTTCAGTTAGACACTAAGGAGTTCAGAGGAGTTTTGATAGTAGAGCTTCAATAGCAGAGTCAACAACAATAGAGTTTTCGAAGTAGAAAATTGTAGACCAGTTGATTCAATGCTTTTTTTTATGCTTCTCAGTTGCAGATGTTGCAGTTGAAGCAAAATGAATGAGAGGTATTACATGCAGTACATTCCAGAAGTGAATGATAGGTGTTGTGTAAGTAAATCCTCTCTGCGGACATAGACAATCCCTCTAGCCCTAGGGTGGGTCTAGCAGCAAGAGGATAAGCTAATGTGTTGGTTCCTAGTTAACGAATGAAATAGGTTGGGATAGATTGTCCTACTTGTATTCCAATGAGATTGTCGCAGCTGTAGTAGTGGTGGCCTCTTGATCTCCGCCTCGACAGGTTGCGGTCCTTCAGCAATGGTACAAGGGTGCCTACACAAAGATCAAAGGACAAAATCAACATACAAGATAATAATTACATTCATAACTAACTAATCAGTCAAGGAAGATTAAACATATTGCATAAAATAAAACATATCAACACAATGTGGGACCCAAACATCAGTCATGTATATATTAATAGAAAGAAAGAGATTACAACCAGAGCCTTGAAATCGTAGCCTCCTTCAATGGGTTCAGTAGAACCATGTATCGAACGTTCGTCGGGCAATTGGGACGAGGAAAGGACACAATCCTAAGCTCTCTCTCGAAAAGGGTCTCTTTCTCTGCTCTATCTCACCAACTATATCAGACTGTTGTAGCAAAATGTTTGGCAATTCCTCTTCAGCTAGCTGCATCAATGGGAGATAGGTTTATTTATAGAGGGATAGGAGGAGGTTGGTATCCCTCAAATGGTGGAAGGGAGGCCTTATCCTTTGGGAGGTTTCCCCAAAAGGTGGAAACAAGAGGCCAAAGGAAGGTGTTCATGGTTATGCAGTCGAACAACCCAAGATGACTCACTCACGAAGAAATTAGCAAGGAAACTTCACCTCTATATTTAAAAAACATTCCAAAAACAGCTTGGCATGGGTATCTCACAGAGACAGAATGCCAATGGGAGCGGGGCTTAGCATTAATTTTCCTCATCTGCGCGAGGTTGTAACAGTCTGCTAGTGCCAACCCAAAAGCATGTGTTTTTGTTGATCTGCTTAAGGAATTTTCAACAGAGAAAGTGTTCTCCTCAGGGCAAGGGATGCAGTGACACTTTGTGAAAATCATGACACTTCATATAAGTCACAAAAATGGTCCTCCAATGTGCAGGATGGGGATTGCAGGGACGGTGATAAAATTATGTGTAATAGATGCCCCCTAAATCATGAGGTATGATAGAGAGGGAGGAGTGAAATTCTTTACAAGAACGCGTTTGAACCAAGCATTGTTGTCGAAAGACCTACAAGCAAAAATACAGTTGATATCTCTGATACATGAACATATGGCATGGGCGCAACCATTCATAATAGAGTACATAAAAATTGAGATCCAAGGTATGGACACAGCCATCCAACAATAAGGATCAATAAATAGACTCAGGTATGGTCGCAGCCATCCAATCAAAATAATCATGCATATAGTCATGATAAACCACAATATCCCATAGCTTGGATCTTATCAGACAAAACCCAAGGTCTTGCGCTCCATCTTGACCTAAACAAATACAAATTCAAGCATGTGAATATGTGAGCTAAAGTCAAACATGCAAGAAAGTCACTTGATTACCAGCCAATGATGAAAGTTGTTAATAGACATGAGAGAAACCACCAATCATGACAATGGCTCTCAAGGTACAAAAGGTACAATCCACGGAATGTGAAAAATTATGTGGCATCGAACACCCATAGAATCACTCGATCGAAGGCCAATTATGTGGACCTGTCGTCGAATGTGAAGAACTTTCCATTGAGGCATGCAAGCTACAAGGTACCAGAAGGGAGTTTCTAGGTCAACTTCCTGGATAATGAGCTGAAGCCGACAGGATGTGAACCAGTCGAAGGAGGAAAATAATTTTTCCCACATCATGGACACAAGATAGAGGAACATGATGATAGTGAATCAAGACTAAACAGAGGATTAGAGGGAGGTTGAAAACTGCAATAAGAAACTTCTCTTGAACATATCAGCGACACGACTCTGGATTTGGCAGTATTTGACATCAAGGGATCTGAGGTCATGATGACATGGAAAAGAGCAGATGAGAGGTCAAAATATATTACCCAAATCCGTGGAGGCAAAAATGACGAAATGAGATGTCCCCAACCCGACACGAATGTAGATGAGCGTCATGTTGAAGAGTGACATATTTCTGACACAACTGAGAATTGGTTCCACTTTCCCCCACCATTGCTAGCGAGTACCCCAATTATTTTTGAAAAAAAAGCTTGAAGGGGATAACATATGCTTTTCATGTAAGTTTGTCCTTCGGAAAAATCCATCCTAATACATTTTACGAGCCCTAGGCAGTAGGAACTCAGTTACGTCATGGTGACGATTTCCGATGTCATTAGGGTTTAATGAGTTTGACAGAGGAAGAACTTGACATATTTTCATGTTTAGAGAGTTTGAAAAGAAGTGGAAAAGAAAACTCCAGCAGGTCCCTTTTTGTAAATAGTCCCTCACATCCGAAAAGGTAGAAAACTATGTCTAAGAGAGCCTCTTAGTTGCAATAGGCTAAGGTATTCCTTTTTCATAAATAATCCATCCCAACTTGAAAAAGGGGCAAATGTATACCGGGTAGGTATCGTTTCACAGCCATTTAACGAGTTCAAAATGACAAGAGTATCAACAATATTTTCAGTTTTAGAGAGTCAGAAAAGAGCTGAGAGATGACTCCAACAATGAATTTTTTGTGTTTTTACTGTGTCCGAAAAAGTATAAAATACAACTCGGTACTTCATCATCGTTATGTTAAAAACCTATCACTGCATAAGAGACGCACGTAAAACCCATTTCTCAAAATAACACAGTGAAATAATTGCAAAAGTACATTTTAAAACCTAATTAGGGTTCTAAAAAGTTATAAAATGTCAAAAATGGTAAAAAATAGTTACTTTTCACTTTTACCTCTTGTGAACAATAGTTACCCCTTTTACACTGTGATTTCGGGACGGCGATAGCAAACAATCCAGAAGATCAATCTCGAATCCATCAGTTCCAGGTAAGCACTTACATCCTTCCCTGTAATTTGATTCCCTTTTCATTTCCTGCAAACCTAATCTCATATGTTTATGGGGGGATTTGGAAAAATCTAGGGTGCGATGGTTGGCGCGGGTATGAGGCACGGACTCGTGCCAACCGACCAAAATTTTGAACTGGGGAGCGCCCATTGGCGCGACTATTTCTAAAATAGTCGCGCCAATCGTGAGGCACTATTTTAGCATGTAAATGTAAACAAAACACCCATTTTAACCAACCAACAACTTTGAATTTAGCTAATGACAGTCATATGAATGTTTTTGCGGGTGTGAAGCAGCAAAATGGTGATTGAATGGAAAGAACGAGAACACATTGAAGAAGATGAACTTTCCATGGAAAACGAAAGATGCATGGAAGCTCTTAGAGATTGTGAGCTCAAGAAATTATTCATGACACCATGCCTCAGAGCTCAACCAAAGCTGTTGCAATACTTGATCAGTGTTTGGGATGTTGATTAGGAAAAGTTCATTATTCATGACCAAGAACTCAAGATTGAAGTCTCAGACATTTATTTCATAACAAGGCTATAACGGAGGGGGACAGTACCAATCCTGACTGACACCCAACCCTCAATGGAAAAAATAAGTATGGTTATTGACAGGGTGTGCCCAGGGGCAAGGAAAGGATCGGGAAGCGGAAAAGTGGATATCCAAACTATTTCGAACTTGGCACTAAAGGTAGTGTTGCATACCATC
Organism: Pinus albicaulis; assembly: GCA_034641835.2. Lineage (NCBI taxonomy): Eukaryota > Viridiplantae > Streptophyta > Pinopsida > Pinales > Pinaceae > Pinus > Pinus albicaulis. The sequence continues at coordinate 954,373,442 of CM076581.1, read as the reverse complement.
ATACGAGCTGCAGGATTACAGGTGCCGCACGAGGCCACAAAGACACAAATACTTCTTGATGTAGATTGCATGACACTGACCCTCTACAACTGGGCAGAGGCAAGACAATCAACATGAAGCATCAAATGAAAAAGTGCAAGAAATCCAAACTGAAGCAGTTCAGTTATGTGTTTATTCGGGTATCGTTCATCTTGGAATGACTACCAATATTCCAGTGTCAGGAGGTGATAGTCCCGACACCACCAGCACAGGAACCACAGATATCCTGTTGGGCAACTCTAATGCCAAGTTCAGGGGGTGGTCAACAAATTTCCTTGAGACTGGAGTTCTTTGAGTGGCTCCATCGATAGCTGATCATCATTGAGAATTGGCCCTAATCTGGAACAGATTTCAATGGTGATGCAGATATCCCACTCCTAGAAGGAGAGGATTGGGATGAAGTACTTGGTAAGACTCATTTTTTATTTTCATTTTTATTATGAATTTTTTTGTTATGCATGTTCTGACATTAAATCCACGCAATTGCAGATGTTGGCCCAGAGGGACCTACAGGCATGTCCCTTATAGAGAGGTGGATTCCTCACGATTTTGATATTTCCCCTCATGGTGAGGGAGGTGAGGAGGAGGAAATCATACGCAACTTGGAGGGAATTTCCCGTGGGATTCCAGACTATGTGCAATTCGATGATGTTCCTCATGCATACCAGAGACACACTGCAGGGGTGTCAAACCGAGTTCACTGCTTGCTAAGGCGACTTGTACGACAAGTGACGTGTGATCATGAGCGTCATGCTGAGTAGACACCTAGGTTTTATTTCTGCATATTTTTGAGAGACATGATGTCTCAGGATCTAACTGAAACACACTAATTTTTTGAACTTTATAATGCACATAGATGCAAAAATTCGATACATACATACATACATACATACATACATACATACATACATACATACATACATACATACATACATACATACATACATATATATATATATATATATATATATATATATATATATATATATATATATATATATATATATATATATATATATATATATATATATATGCATGTATGTATGTATGTATATATATAGATACATCTATTTTCCTATATGGATCTTATCATGTGATGATTATTTTCACAAATTACACGAATTTCTATCTAATACAATGTTAGCTACTGTATCAGTTAATGCATTCGTTCGCCTAGGAATATGTTGATATGTAATATAATCAAGATGTCTCTCTAGCAAACGAACACGTAAATGCAACCTTAATATGTGAGGGTTTCTATATGAATAATGTCCATTAAGTTGAATAATGACAAGCTATGAGTCTAGGTTAACAATCAATTCTTGAATGTCGAGGGTAATTGCCTTAGTTAATAGTTCAATAACAACACTATATTTAGTGACATTGTTTATAGTTCATCCTAGACAGATACCTTGAAGGCCTATCAACTCACCAGCAGGAGCATAAATCACCCAGGCTACTGAAGACAGGTTTTGGGTACTGCAGGAAGCACCATCCACGAAACCGACATAAGGGGTAATAGACATGTGCACAATAAGCAACGATCCAATAAGCAGGAAAATTCTCACAAAGCACACGAAGCCAAAAATGTACAAAAATGACAAGAACACACATGTACACAAAAACATGCATGAAGGACTCATACATAATATTTTTTAAGATACAACCAAATTATGGGTTGATCGAGAGGATGACCTTCATAATCAATAAGCTCATAGGCCCCATTGTGCAAAACACGTTTAACAATGTAGGGCCCATGCCACATGGGTTGAAATTTTCCTATCCCCAGCTTATCCTAAGCTTTGTCATACAGGAGGACAAGGTCTCCTTCTATGAAGCAACGAGGGGAAAATGACTAGTCAAAATGAGCTTTGACCTGCTTTTTCTGTGCTTCAGTGACCAGAGCAGCAAAGCAACAAGTTTCATCAAGCCTTTCTAAGTAGAGAAGGCGCTCTTCTTTCGGTGAAGTATTCGGCAACAATTCAAAAACTAACTTAAGCGAAGGTATTTCACATTCAATCAGAAGGGTAGCTTGTAGACTGTAAAGAAGCTAAAATGGAGTGAATCCAGTTGCATCCTTAACTGAGGTTTGGTATGCCCAAAGAGCTGAAAATGACATGAGATTCCAGTTTGAATTTTGCATCCCAATCATATGTTGAAGCATAGTGACAAGACGTTTATTCACGGCTTCAACCTGGCCATTGGCCTAAGGGTAGTATAGTGTTGAGTTGTCCTAATGCAGACCCAACTTGCAAGTAAACTCCACCACCATATAATGCTGAAACTGGGAATAATGATCGGTAACAATGGCTTAAGGGGCACCAAACCTAGAAATGATATGATTGAATATGAACCGAGCTATTATCTTACCATCAACCATAATTGTAGGCATTACTTCAGCCCATTTGTTGAAGTAGTAAATGACTACGATGATATAAGCATGCCCCCCAGCCAAGTGAGGGTTACACTTCATAAAATTAATACCCCACTTTGCAAAGGGACAACAGGGTGGAGATGGGAAGGCAACGTGTGCATATTTCATTGATAGATCTGGCAATGGAATTTACGAACAATGAAAATGCAGTCTTTGAAGATGGTGGGCCATAAACACCCAACACGAAGAATTTTATATGCAGTAGCATAACTAGACATCTGACCACCACAGGTGCCACTGTGACAATCATTCAAAGCTTTCTCAGCCTCCTCAAGAGTCAAACACCGATGGAGAACGGAATCAACTCTGATGCGGTAGAGCATATCTCCGACTATATGATAGGGTTGCGATTGATGAAGGATGCATCGGCGAGAATCTTTCATCAACTAAGATATGAAGGTAGAAATATGAAGATATGAGATGATATCACCGTACCAAGGATCGAGGGTGCTAATAAGAAAAAACATATCATCTGGAATGCGTTCCTCAAAACTAGACAGAGCGGAGTCGTAAGGGAGAGAGTAGATTAAATCGACAAAGACTAATGATTTCTTTGACTTGGCAGTAGTAAAATCCAAATTGAACTCTTGGAGGATGACAATCCAGTTCGAGTACTTGACCCCCAGCAATTGGTGAGATAATATGTAGGTCATAGGGTTGCAGTCAGAAATTACAGTCACTGTATGCGACAAAATGTAGTGACGAAAACATTGAATAGCTTGAACAACAACCAACACTAACTTCTCAACATCTGAATAGCACATTTCAGTATCGAGAAGGTTACAAGATAGATAGTAAATGACATGCTTGTCACCATCATCATCATCTTGTACCAAAACCATGGCAATCATGCTGAAAGCGGCGACCAAATAGAGGGAATAATCGTGATGATAATTCACAGGACAAAACAGAGGAGTGTTGACAAGAAATTTCTTCAACGCATCGAAAGACTTCTGAGTGATCTCATCCCAAAGGAATGGGACGCGCTGCTTCAATAATCGCATAAATCCTTTAACCACTTTAGCATAGTTAGGTATAAAATGATGTAAGAATTTAACCTTCCCCTGCAGAATTTGCTGTTGATGTAAGTAGGCTGGAGAGGGGATGTTAATGATAGGCTCAACTTTGAGTGGATTGAGGTGAATTATGTCTTTGGAAATGATAAACCCTAAGAGTCTGCCAAAGTCAACGTAGAAGAAGCAATTATGCAGATTCAGACGGATGTTATAGCATCAACAATGAAGAGAAATCTGACAGAGATGGTTAGGCTGGTCCTTACGCTTAGCTGAATGAGCCAGAAGGTCATCCAGATAAGGTTGAACAATGTGCTTAATATCGTGGAAAGAATATGAAATTTCTTGCTGAAATCTAGCCCCAACATTTTTTAGACAGAAAGGGAGCTTTTTATAAGAAAAAGTACCCCAAGGATAGATGAAGGCAGTCTTATATTGATCAGTTGGAAGAATGTTAATCTGGTTGTAGCCAGAAAATCCATCCATAAGGGAAAATATCTCACTCTAACACAATCATCAATGATTTGATCAATAAAGGGAGTAGGATAATTATCCTTAGGGCAAGCACGATTAATATCACGTTAATCAAAACATACACAAATGGTACCTTGTTTCTTATCTACATGCACAATATTGGAAACCCATTCTGTTAAAGGAATTGGATAGATAAAACCAGCTTTGAGAAGTTTTTCAACTTCACCCTTAATAGCGGCAGCCTTTCTAGGGTGCACAGGACGAAGATGCTGGCAAACAGGCTTCGCACCAAGATATGTAGGAATATCATGCACCACTATACTAGGATTGATGCCGGCATCTCTTCGTAATACCATGAAAAGACGTCGCAGAACTTGTGGAAAAGGATAGTATACACCTGGACTTCATCTGAAGAACAGGTGACCCCAATATGGATGTTCTCGATAATTCTCGGTTTTACAGAAATGTCGATATGCATCGTTTGTGTGATATTACTCAAGTTACCCTCCATAAAAAATTTGTGTGTCAGAATAGGAATTTGAAGCGGAGGAGAAGGTACCTGAGAGGCAAACCTCTCAAGACACATAGACATGGCCCTAAGGCCAAGCATGAACGAGGAACGATGATGACTATTGTCCCATGGAGGATCCTCGAGAGACATAGTTTCCACGATGGCTTCATCAGAGGGAAATATCTCTTTCAAGGGATCGGGTGAACTCGAATCGTCGAGCCAAGTGGATTGAGAATAAGTATCAAGATACATGCCCAAAGGTGCATAATCAGGAGGCGGAGAATCCAAAGCTGAAATAAGTTCACAATAGTCAATCTCGATTAGACTTAATGACATCGAATCTCCAAAATAATTTATCTGCTCAGGCAAAACGATGATCCATGGATTGTCAGGCCGGGAGATCATATTAATCGGAACAGTGTTGGGTGGAAGAAGAGGAAATATTCCCACGAGGGTAGGATCTTTGAAAATACCCGACCCTATGCTCTCGTAAGGCGTAGGAATTTGATCCACATACGGAACGTTGTTCTCGGAAGAAGAAGTGAAGAATGAAAACTGATCAACAATAACGATCTTTCCTTTGTGCGGAAATCACAAAACAAGAAAGAGAGTTGACGGAATGCACAACATGGCATGAGTCCAACCGCAACTGAGGAGAATATTGTAATTGAGCTTGGCATCAACTACTTCAACCTCAACGTTGATTGTCTTCCCTTATAGAGTAATCAGAAAGCTAGCGAGAACACCAAGAGGTTTAGATTCCCTTCCATCAAATGCTTCTAGAGCATTTGGAGATGAATTCAGAGTTGGAGAATCAATATCTTTCCAGCAAGAAGATGACATGACACACGTAGACGCACCATCGTCCATGACCGCTTGATGGACATTCCATCCATTAATGCCAACTTGTATAATGAGCGCAAGCTGGTGAGGAAGACATGGGACGAAATTCTCGAAGTTGAAATTGATAAGGCTCGAATCAGTAGGATCAACCTCGCCAATAGTAGATAGAAAAGGCTTCCGTTGAGATGGACAACTTAGTAGTACTTCTAATGCAGACATTGCAGATGGCACCTAAGAGAAATCCTACACAATATTGTAATGTTGAGCAGTACGAGTGTTATGATTGTAAGAAGACTTACAGAGTACACCTTTGGAAGGTGGTCGTACAACGGGCTCAGTACTGGGCCTTTCAGTCTGAAGAGGGCCAAAAGCAGGCGGAGGAGAAGGACCATCATCAATCTCCTTCCCTGCTGCTTGACGTGGTTCGGTATAATCTTTTGACTGGGTGTTTATGGAAACGGATGAAGAACCATTCATCATGAAAACCTGAGAGGAAAACGGAGTAGAGGACTTAGGTTTCTCTACCAACTAAGTCTACTGTGACGGAAATGGTTCTTTTAGAACAACCAGAGTTCCTTGGGTGCTTTTGAGTAATTGAATCACTTCAACCCGTCGAGGACAGTCCTTGGTGTAGTGCTCTTTGTCACATAAGCAAGGATACTTTGGTTTATGCTATGAACCATCATCAGCATGAGAATTCTGAGAATCCTGTTTTGGGGTATATGCTTTGGCCTTACCTTTACCCTTCTTTTTTCCCTTGGAAGTTTTATGCAATGGATTGGCCTAAACGGCCTTGACTTCCACATTTTTACCAGAATTCGGGGTTGGCTGAGAAACAGTATCATTGGAAGGAGTAGATTTTTTCTTCCTAGGGTTAGGAGGAGAATACTTCTGAGAAGTCTGAGACATGGAACCGATGATGTCGTCGACGGATGGTGTCATCGATGCTTTGGAAGTTCTAGGTCTGGGAGCATTAGGCAAGAGATCATACAACGTGCTAGACTGAGAGTAGACAAGATCAAGGTACTGGGCACGAGAAATGGCTTGTTCCTCACTGATGCATGCCCCCATAGAAATTTACTTAGCAATAGGACTAATGAAGGAGGCAGTGAACCAATCAGTTAGAAGCTGATCAGGGATTTCAAAATTGACCAAGCGACGATGATGCCTCCATTCATGAATGTGATCTGAGATATGAGTAGCTCGATCTTGCTTCAAAGATGTGAGGAGGTGCGTCTCAGTTTCATATCGAACCGGTAACTGAAAGTGTGTAAGAAACGCCATGGATAATGAATTGAAATCCTGAAAGATGCCACGAGATAACTTGATGTACCACTTGGGAGCGGCACCAGTAAGAGTCCGTTGGAAAAGATGGAGTCAGATAGAATTGTCAACCCAAGAGTTAGAGGAACACCAAGGATGGTATGTAATAACGTGCACTTGGGGGTCTTCTCTGGACTTGCCCTCAAACTTAGGTCAATCACCAGGAATTTTGGTTCGAACTAGAGGCCAATATGGGTTATGAAGGATTGGATCATTCGTCAAATTTGGCACATATGGTAGTTCCAGCATAGCGAGAAACAACAATTGAGGATTAAAAGGAATTGGAGGTTGTTGATAAGGACCAGTGTTAGCATTCCACCCTTGTTGAGAGAAATTATGTCCCCATATGTTTTGTCCCGGAGGATACTTTCCATAGGGATTATAAGCTTGATAGTTCTTCCCATACTGGGTTTGAGGACCCAGATATTGATTGTGAGCATACCATTGAGGTCCTTTCTAATGAACAAATGGATTCTGCTACGGAATGTAAACATTTCCTTGAGTTGGATTATACATCATCTGGGATTAATTTTGAGGGTAATAAGTGAAACCTTGGGGCGCACTATATAGAGCCTAAAATTGGCCTTGAGTAGGGTAAGTAGCGCCTTGAGGTTGAGTAGGTGGTACATGCAGAGTAGGTTGAATGAGCTGGTTGAACAGGTTGAACTGGCTGCTGAGTAGGTTGAATAGGTTGAACCAGCTGCTGAGCGGGTTGAACATGTTGAACCGACTACTAAGCGGGTTGAGTAGTTTGGATCGGCTGCTGGGGTTGGGTAGGATTTCCCTGCGCAGGTTGGCTTGGATAATGAGGGCCACCGGATTGCCCTTGTGGAAGAGGTTGGCTCGATGGTTGTGATGGACCAGGTTGCCCTTGAAAGCCAGGTTGACCCAGAGAAGGACCATAGGGTTGTCCTTGCTATAACAAATATTGGCCTTGTGTAACGTAAGGTTGCTATTGTTGCACAAACGGTTGTCCCTGTGGTGAATGCATTTGCACCCTAGGAACATAAGAGGCTCCTGGTTGAAACTGAGTGTTATAGCATCAATTTTCACCCTCATGTGATTCATGATTATCTCTTTGGCCTTGGGCACCCATTCCCATAGACTTGAATAAAGTTCATAAAAAACAGTGTTTAAAATCCCATACGCGGATATACCGAGAATTTTCTGCATGTATACGCGAGTTCAGAGATACTTTTCCGTGTATGCCATTAAAATCATTAAAAAATATATAAAAATCCCTATTTTTGAGGCTGGGTTGATGGTTATTCCCGTAATTCAACCACCCCATCCCGTGGCCAACTATTTCCAACAGATTGAAACTACTTTCAGGGAGTATAAAAGCCCCTGATATGCATAGCCTAAGGGAGAGAGAGAAAATTATAGACATTATACTCTGATGGAGCCCAATTCAAGTCTGATTTCCCGTGCCTCCTGCACTTCCCAGATTTTTTACAGGAAACCCTTGTTTCCTGGAGATGTTCATTAGCTTATATGTCATCTCGTGTGCACAAGTCTTGAAAGAATCCTAGTGAGGCAAGGGCGGGACGGATCCAGACGAAGGTCTGTTCAAAGATTGTGGAAGGAGTTAGGTGATCTCTCAACCTTTCTATTATTGTACATGCTGTTCGTAATGAAGAAGAACCATCTTGTTCCCAAATTCACGTGTTAATATCTTCTTGCATATGTGAAAAGATTGTTAATTAAGCATTTATTATTGTTTATATGATGTTTCACATGGATTACACTGAAATTTAGGAAAGATATATGCTGTACAACTAGATTTCCGTGCATGTCTCTTCTTGATTTCCAGGTTGAAGAGGAAGAAGGGTTGCTGGGGGTTTGGACCCCGCGGGATCTACATCAAACGTAGGATCTACGGGTGAGTTCTACAATCTATAATATCTATTTTTTAGTGTATAAGTGTGGTTGTGTGAGTCCTTCTTGAATATCATGCCCTGATCTGTGGAGGTTTTTAACCCAACGAACTCTAGGGAGTTATTTCCTGAAACACTGAGGTTGACCAGATGGGCCGTATGTTTGTCCTTGTTGGACTGAAGGTTGTCCCTGTAAGGGTTGTCTTTGTGGACTGTAAGGTTTTCCCTAAGGACCAAAGGGTTGTCCCTGTAAGGGTTATCCTTGTAGACCCAAGGGTTGTCCCTGTATTAATGACCCTTGATGAGAAACAATCTCATAGGGATTTTCCAGAGGAAAATAAAAATATTTATTAGGATCGGTGGGAGGCAAATAAACAAGGTTACTGTAGAAATCATAGTGATGGGGAGGATTGACAGGAGCTTGTGGCTGCTGAGAACCCTGAGGTACAGGATTCTGCGATTGAGAATCAGGACAGGGAGCATACTATTGCTGAATATCCAACAGGTATTCATTGAATGTATAAGTAGAAACCATAGGCATGGTAGAATTAGATGGGGTTTCCACAATGCGAGGTTGTGATCCACTCATGGCAAGCCTAACAGGTAATGTGGGGTTGATAAATCTAGACCTGCGAACAACAGCAGACCCTAATGAAGGAGTCATGCTAACAACTGGTGCAGATGAAGCTACACAAATGGTACAATGGACCGGGACAGATGTAACAGTGGCCACCGAGATGGGTGTCGAAGGCGAAATTACTAATGTAGGAAAAACTGAGCTTCCAGTGGGAGCCACTATACTAGACTAGGCCACGGAGGCCACACCAAAAATGATCTGACCCAAAGTACGATAACAAGGTGGAAGAGACACCGATTGCGGGGAAGGTTGACTGGAGACATAAGGGAACTCTTCTAGGAAAAGTTGATATTCCCTTGTGGAAACATGAAGCTCTTCATTGCCAACAGGACTGGAAGAATCCATATCTGACAAAGTCATAAGATTGTCGAAAAGGTGACGAGGACTAGGGGGTATAGCAGCAGCTAATAACGACGATCCCTAAGTGAGAGGAGGGAATTCTTCCTCGCTCCCAAAACTAGACCAGGCATCCTGAGGTGGCCAATTGAAATCAACCGACCCATCAGGAGGAGACCGGGTAGCGAGAGGTAAGACACTCGGGAGAATAGGCTACGCAAACTCAGAAGACCTAGTGGACTAAGGTGTTTCCAAAGAAATGTTAGGAAAAGGAATACCACTAGGAGGCAATGAAGAAGATGAAGAAATTGGTGGTTCCGCCACTGTGACAATATTTCAACACAGGAAGGAAAACGAGATAGCATATTCAAGGCTTCAAGATAAAAACATAACTACAAAAACAAGCCAAGCATAAAACTTTAACGGACGTGTGATCATGGGCAGTTATTTTATGACATTGAAACATAACTTTTATGTCTCATGTTTTAAGAGTCGAGAAACAGACAAAAGATGACTCTAGTCACTTTCATATTTGAACGAGCGTGAAAGAGAAAGTGCTCGATGAGCTTTTCACTTTTTAAGGAGTCACAAAAAGATCAAAATTTCTACCCAGGTAATCTAAGCAAGAGGGTGTACCAAGTTTTCGTGAACTGCCATATACACCTTAGTGATCAAATGAAAAAGAAATGACCAACAACTTGATGTACGTGCAGGTAGTCTCCCCAAATGCTGTGTTCGGTGTATCATGGTTATAGGGTGACAGACTCGACTTCCTATGGATAAAGGATTTGAACCTATGAGGGTCTCCCTTTATATACGTGATGGTATGGGGAGCACAAGTCCGTACTAGAGTTGTCTAAAGGCAGGTGGTGAATGACAGCTACTATGTTTAACGATGCTGGAACACATCAGTAGCCTAGATCTCTAAAATTTTTGTGGTAGGTTTCAATGCTTCCTTAGATTGATTGAATTGATTTTAAGGTTAATCTTGAATTAATGTTTTAGTTTCAAGGCCCTACCGAATTTCATCTCAAATTCCTAAATTCACACTACATGTAAAATAACACCATTTCTGTTCAATGAATGCTAACTAAGAGAAGGATAGAGATCTTTGAAAGAGTAGAAAACAATGAAAAAATAAGAAGAAGTTCACTAATGCATCTAATACAACCAAACGAGAAACGAGAAACTCTTTTCCTAGTTCACTAAGAGCTAGTTATGCAGAAGAATTTTTCATTTCTGATCCAAATTAAAGAATGAAATTTTTTTTTTTTTTAAATGAATGAAGCACATGTTGCACTGTTATACTAAAAATCAAAGTGAACACTACTTTTGAGCACTACAAATGTGGATATATAAAATGAATAATTCAAAAGCAATACTGACATAAAAACGCACTCAAACCAATGATGCACTCTTCCAAGCAAACATAATGCTTTCAAAATGACCCAAACGAGGAATGTGATCTATGCTCGAAGTGACGAAATGGGTAGTTAAATGAAAACAAAAGTGATCATTCAACAAAACGAAGACACACAGGATCAAGAAAGACTAACACAATCAATCAGGGAATCAAACTAATGAAAATCAAAATGAATCAAACTTCAATCAAAAGGGTCAGTGAGAAAAAGACACCTAGAAACCCTAGGGCTAAAATTCACCGATGAGACAATGGACAAACATCTGAGAAGAACAAGCTTAAAGATTCAAAACAATCCCAAAAGACCAATTGAAAATCAAAGAAACAACCCAGAGCCAAGAACTACTGACCAAAAACTTAGGAATAAGGTCAAAACAAATCCTACAGGATTCAACGTGACTGTCAGGTGGTAATTCGCACCAAACATGGGTTGGTTCTCCTCCAAGAAAAGAAAAAAGTGACAGTTAGCATGACTGTTCAAAGAAAAAACGTGCCAAGCTGGAAAACTATGGGAAAATGAGAAAACCAATGAGAAGAGGTCAATATTGACACTCTGGAGCTGAACAGGAGGATTCAAAATAGTCAAGCAAGCCAAGCAAGGCAGAAAAGAAATCAAATGACCAAAGTCGACTCAACAAGCGAAACTCTTAATGAACAACGAGACAACAAACTCACACTGATCCTCAATGGAGTCGCCAAATTGTTGTGTAGGTAAATCCTCTCTGTGGACAAAGAAGATCCCTCTAGCTTGAGCGTGGGTCTTGCATCAAGAGGACAAGATAATGTGTTGGTTCCTATTTAATGAATGAAATAGGTTGGGATAGATCGTCCTACTTGTAGTCTAACGTGATTTTCACAGCTGTAGCAGTGGCGGCCTCTTGATCTCTGCCTCGATAGGTTGTGGTCCTTCAGCAATGGTACTCAGGTGCCTACAAAAAGATCAAAAGATAAAAGAAACATACAAGACAATATTTGCATTCATAACTAACTAATCATTCAAGGAAGATTAAACATATTGTGTAAAATAAACCATATCAACAGAAGATGGGAACCAAACATCAGTCATGTATATATTAATAGAAAGAAGGAGATTACAACCAGAGCCTTGACGTCACAGCCTCCTTCATTGGGTTCAGTAAAAGCACGTCTCGAAGGTTCATCGAGGAATTAGGACGAGGCGAGGACACAAGCCTGAGCTCTCTCACAACAAGGGCCTCTTTCTCTGCTCTATCTCAGCAACTATATTAGACTGTTGTAGAAAAATGTTTAGCAATTCCTCTTCAGCTAGCTGCATCAATGGGAGATAGGTTTATTTATAGAGGGAGAGGAGGAGGTTGGGATCCCTAAAATGGTGGAAGGGAGGCCTTATCCTTTGGGAGGTTCCCCCAAAAGGTGGAAACGAGAGGCCAAAGGAAGGTGTTCATGGTTATGCAGTCGAACAACCGAAGCTGACTCTCTCACGAAGCTGTTAGCATGGTAACTTCGCCTCTATATTTAAAAAAAAATCCAAAAACAGTTTGGCATGGGTATCTCACTCTGAAAAAGTGCCAATGGGTGCATGGCTCAGTGTTAATTTTCCTCATCGGCGCGAGGCCATAACGGTCTGCCATCGCCAACCCAAAAGCATGTGCTTTTGTTGATCTACTTAAGGATTTTTCAACAGAGAAAGTGCTCTCCTCAAGGCAAGGGATGCCATGACACTTTGTGCAAAGCATGGCACTTTATATAAGTCACAAAAATGATCCTCAAATGTGCGGGATGGGGGTTTCAGGGATGGTGAAAAAATGTTGTGTAACAATAGGGGTGGTTGATAATCCCTTTCTTGTTGAGAGGGAGTGTTGAAAATGCAGCAGGAAAGTCTCAATTTTGATTTTCCCTTCATCAAATTGAGGAAATTCGAAATTCCACATCAGATGATAACTTGGAGGAGTTAACTGAGGTGAGATTCCTCTTGTCACTCATTTAAGAACACACAATTCGAGTTAATTTGTTGAAGTTCAATTTACTTGTGTTGATTTATAAAAAACAAGAGTCTAGCTCAGTTAATTTGAACAAGGGGCATGAATTACAATTGTGTGCAGTGGGTTTTTAAATTTCAGGAGCCTAGGTTGAGTTAATTTTAGTTGTAGCAATTTAATTTAGTTAAATTGAGTTATGGTCACTTAAACTAGTTCCAACTATTGGAGGAAAAGGTAAATTTGTGGAAGTGAAACTTCAACCACACTCAGTGATCATCCAGATAACTTATCAATCAGCCTAAATGAACTCATGAATGCATAGAATTCAAGTTACCCCATTGAGATGGATATTTCAAGTGTAATATCAATTTTAGACTATTCCAATGTGTAGAATTGGTGCATGCAGTCAGAGGAAGGACCTAAAGGAATTGCATTATCCATATGAGTGAATTTCCTAATTAATAGGGGCTAATTTTTTTAGGAATAAGACAAGGAATTAAGATCTTTGAGGTATTGAAAATTGCCTAAGCGTTGGCCAGAGTCAGTCAATCAAGCAAAGGGATAGACTATACACTTGCAAGGTGTGCTCAGGCTTTAGAAAACATATGTATTTCATCTCTATTCTCTTATTAATGCAATACAAATAGGAAGGGGTTTTGAGCAGTTGTTTTCCCCTAGAGAAATATTTGTGAATGTATGATGTTTCCTTTTGCATGTCTATGATTTGTGTTCTATATGGTGAATTAAATTCTGTAGATTAAGAAAGTAGCTTTCAACTATTTTGATTTAGTAAATTTCATTAGTAGTTTTGAATCTAGACATTAATTTCTACATTTATCTTATGTGCATGCTATCTACACACATCATCTAAATATATTCTCAAATTGCATGTTCTATTTACACATTGAATAGGTGACAATAAAGACACCATAAAGTAATGAATACATTGTGTTTTGCATAAAATTCAAGAACAAATAAAATAAAAACTAAATCAAGTATACAAAACCATTAACACCACGAGGAAACATAGAATTTTTTACACTTCAAATCCAAATGGGAAAATAAAACTATAAAAGGGTCTATTAAGCAAGAAATTTATTACAAAAGGTAACATATACACATATTTAGTGTTGTTACTTATTGGAAGGAAATTCATGATAACCTCAGTGTGACTCCTTGTATGTATTGGTACATATTCTTATTAAGCTAGTAAGATAGGATGTGTTTGCCTTGCATGGACATGTGTTTATAATTTTTGGGTTTGGGTGTCTATGAGGTAAAAGTATAACAAGCCTAGCTATGTGATATGTTGTCATACTCATATTAATAAATTACAACACTACTACATACCAAGTGAGACAATAGAATATGAGGTTATATGACCCCATGAGTGGAAAAGAGGGCTAAGAGCTAATTGATGGGCTTAAGTCAAATTTTAAATTAAAACCTAAGGTCATTTTTTTATCCTAAGTTTCCAATAAGTAGGAAAAGGGGATTCTTTGAGTGCCACTTGCCAAAAATAGACATGCATATGAAAAGAGAGAGCATTAGCTCTCTATTACTAGTGTATCCCCCATATTGTTATTATTGAGTCCCAAGTAGCTCCTATATTTTTATTTTTGTGCCCCATAGAAGCCCATTATTAGTATTGTTGAGCCCTTACATTATTATTGTTATGTAGAACCTAATTATATTGTGACCCTTTAGACTCCTATATATACTAAGGAGGTTGTGTCATTTGTATCATCCAATAATTGTTCATTTATGTGATGCAAAAGGAGGATGCCCCCTCGAACAGATTAATTTTCAAGTTGTTTATCTATATTTTTTTATTTTATTTTTTATTTTGTTACATAACATTAGGTATATGATATTTGGATCATAGGGTTTCACTACTTCAAAAAGGACATATTGGAATTTTCACTGTAAATTCTTTTCTGCGAGGCTTAAGAAGACAAAATTTTGACCACATGTACATGAAATCTTGGTGAAATTTGTGTAAAAAACTGAGATATTTGTTTGCTATATTTTCTAAGATACGATCTGCAGAGTTTAGGGTTTTTGCATGCTCCATAATTTAGTGTCAAACACGTGGCTTAAAAAAAATCATCATAAATTTCACTACGAGCATTGGATTTGAGTTTTGTAAAAAGTGACTGAAATTTCATAGACTTTAGTTTGTCCTGTATCATTTTTAGGGCCAAAGATTGAAACAATGACATGTGGCATTTGTACAAGTTCTCTCTAGTGAACAAGTCTATAACTAGGTCATCATGGGAGATTGAGCATAACTTTAACCTGATGAATACAATATCTATCTAAATTTCTATGTTGGAAATAAGACTCAGAGAGATACCATAGGATGAAATTTCAGACCTCGGAGAGCCAAAATTATAGAGATATAACAGATTCAGTATTGAGCTCCTAAAAGAAAGAAAAATGTGTGTATTTTTAAAAATTGCATAACTTTTGTTTGAAAAATCAGTTTTAAGTTATTTAAAGGGAATATGGAAGCATAGATATTAGTATTTGGTTCTAAAATGTATCCCAAACAAAAGAAGTTTACACCCATTAAGCCCTCAAATAGCTCTACTATAAAGCATGAAGAGGAAGAATTGCAACATGATATATCAAAATTACGAGACCAAATGAAACAAACTTTGTTGTCACAAAGAACAACTAAAGATGAGATAAAAAGAGACATATATGGTTTAAAATTAGAAATATAAGGTGACATAGATAGTTTAAGAGAAAAAATAAAATGTGACATGAACGGTTTAAAAGAAGACAGGAAAGGTTTGAAGGAAGGCTTGGCAAAGTTACTAGAGAAAAAACAGAATGTGAATCACGATTTTAGAGACTCCAAATTTGGGATGACAACCAACCATATTCCAAAGATCAATATGTGAAAAATTGATGGAAAGGATCTGGTAACATGGATACTACAGATGGAGTAATTATTTTATCTACATGATGTGCCACACCCATGAGAGGTACGCATTGAACCATTATATTTAGAACATAGTTAGTTTGTGTGGAATTGGTGGATTTATTCTCGTAAATCAACCATCACTTGGAAAATTTTCATGGAAGAATTGCTAGCACATTATGAGGATACAAAGAAAAATACATTCTTTAGCCAATTGATGAATCTCAAACAAAAGGGTTCAATTTTGGAGCACATGGAGGACTTCGAAAGCTTGAATTTCAAGGTAAATGATATTCCAAAGGAGCATAGGATTGATGTTTTCATAAGGACTTTAAAGGATAAAATCCAACATGAGGTTCAACTTTGGGAACCTAAGTCATTGGAGAATGCATCCAGGGTGGAAATAAAAGTCGAAAACAAAATTATGGTAATAAGTAAGTCTACCACTCACAACTATAAGTATGGAAATGTTGTTGCTCCTCGCCTCCCACAACCTACAAGGTTGACACCACAAAAAATGAAGGAAAAAGGAGAAAGGATTTTTTTATAGTTGTGATAGAAAATACACTAAGGTTCATAAGTGTGTTGAAAAGAAAGTATTTTACATAGATTGTGAAGAGGAGGAATAAAAGAAACAATAAATATCAAAGGAATAGGATATACACCAAGAATCAACCCTAGAGAAATAAGAAATGAATCTAATCATATCTTGTATTTCACTGGAAGGAATTACCACTCCTTAAACTCTCAATATAGAAGGATATATGGGACTTTGTAACAAATCACGATGCACTCTGCTAGGGTTTACCTTTCTGACTCTTTGCCGAAACCCTAGCCACCCCTGCAACTTGCTGTGCTCTGTCGGCGCTTGTCATTCCAAGCGGAGAGGCTCTGAAAACAAGCATGGAAACGACAATGGGGGGAGGCAGTCAGCCTCCCCCTGAAATGGAAAAAGGATTCGATGGGATACCCAGTCAAAGCGAAACAGAACCTGGAAAAAAGCTAGAGGCTGATGTGTCTCAGACGCCGACCTCTGGGAAACAAACGGATGTGTCGCCTGTTACTTCTTCCACATGTAAGCCCATAGCTCCAGACATACCCAAAATTGACTTGCCAAGACACCGCATAAATGCTAGAATCCAGTACATGAGGGATCACGCTCTCATTGGGAAATTCATTGGCTTTTGGCTGACAAGAAAAGCGCTACAAGGTTGGATTTCTTCCAAATGGAAGCCCAAAGGACATTATACTCTGCAGCTAGGTCCAAAAGGATTTTTCACAACCATTTTTAACTACATTGAGGACATAAATAAGGTTATGGATGGAGGCCCATACTTTTTCAACTCTGTGGAGTTATATCTCAGGAACTGGGTCGAAAGATTCAACCCAGACAAAGAAAATTTCAATTGGGCACCCGTATGGATTCGTCTATACTCTCTACCACTTGAATATTGGGATGAAGATTCCCTTCAAGAGATTGGAAGAGGGTTAGGAGAGTTCATTAAGATAGCTTAAGAGACCAAGCTTCGAATATACACCTCCTATGAAACAATATGTGTTTACATGCATTTGGACAAGGCTCTACCAGACGCGGTAAGTTTATTTCATGATGATTTCGAATGGATCCAACCTCTTGACTATGAACATGTTCCATTTCATTACAGGAGGTGCCATGCCAATGGACATCTCTTCAGAGATTGCCCCCTCAACTCTCAATCACTGAATAAAGAAGTTGAAGACAACACGAAAGCAGATGGGTTCACTAAAGTTCCCACTCGAAGGAGACATAACAAGAAATCATCCTCCTCTGGGAAACTTGGTCCTCTAGCGAATACCCCCTCCACCAGCAACAGCTTTGCCATCCTTGCTCAATCTGACCCTCAAAATGATTCTACCTAGACCTCCCTCCATCCCTCCTCTCCTTCCACCAACCCTTCGAATATGCCCAACCCTCAAACCCCTGCATCTACCCAACCAGAGCCACAGGCTGCAGCTCCCTCTGGGTCCAATCCTTCTTTGGCAAAAAAGCAAGTGACATGGAACCCTAACCTCATGGATCTGGATGGGATACAGTATAGCCCTAGTCATGCTAACAAGGAAACTCCAGAAAATAATCAACTCACCCTCATGGATGAAGACTCAAAAGGATTTGATCTTGGAGAACTGGATCTATTGGGACTAGAAGATGCTTGTAGAAGAAAAGAATTTGATAAAATCAATCCTAGACAGATTGAATCACTTCAAGCAGCCCTACCTAAGGTTCAACAGCAGAAGAAATTGGGTATTCAACCAGGTATCCATTGGGACATCTTGAAAGTAATTAAAGAAACCAAGAAGTGAGGTCGAAAACCAGATTGGCAACTCACCATCACTCTGGGGGAGATGTTGGTGGATTCAGGGCAATACCCCAAGTTAACGTGGTTCTTTAAACCGCTTGTAAGTAGTTCCCCATGAAGCTTGTCTCATGGAATGTGAGAGGGCTCAACAGCCCTGGAAAGTACAGGATGATCAAGAACATGATTCAGAAAGAAAAGCCTCAAATTCTCTTTCTACAGGAAACAAAATGTAACAGTGAAGTGCTAGGCTCAATCTTATCAAAAGCTTGGCCCAGCTATAGCTCGGTGGCAGTGGATGCTTCAGGCTTCTCAGGAGAACTTGTAGTTGCCTGGGACACTCAAACTGTAATGCTAGCAAACTTCCATGCTGCGCACAACCTTATTCAAGAAACTTTCCATCCTATTGGAACCAACATACATGGGCATCTCTCCAATGTCTACTTTCCTCACGACCAGGTCAGTAAGATAGCGCTTTTAAATACTTTGGAACTTTTAAATTCCAATAGAATGCATCCCTTGTGGATCATTGGAGGGGACTTCAACATGATCACCAGAATGGAGGAAAAATCTGGAGGACGGCCAAGAATGGACCCAGAATGTTCCTTCTTCAAAAACTTTATCAACTCCAATTGGCTTATAGATATTCCTTTCTCTAATGGAATTTTCACCTGGAACAATAGAAGAGCGGGAAGCCAACAGATTGCATCAAAACTAGATAGATTCCTCATTTTTGATAACGCCATTCATGTAGGAGGGGACATCACTACCTCAATACCCCCTCAAGATGGCTCGGACCATTGGCTTATTCTCCTTCAATGGCAAGATATAGGATCCCATCTAAACCTACCTTTGAAATTTGAAGCTTTTTGGCTTACTCATCCGTCCTTCAAAGAAATGGTTTATGCTGTGTGGAAGAGTTGTGTCCCACCAAAAGGTTCAAAAATGTATCAGTTTCAACAAAAGCTCAAATTCCTCAAAATCCACATCAAAAACTGGAATCAGACAGTCTTTGGAAACATATTTCAGGAGAAAAAGGTCCTCGAGCAGAAAATGGCTAAGGTTCAACAGGAAATCATCAATAAAGGAAGATCAAAGACTCTTGCCTCTAAGGAGTAGGATCTACAGAAGCAGTTGGAGGACAGATATAAACAAGAGGAAATTCTCTAGAGGCAAAAATCAAGAATTCGTTGGCTGAAGGAGGGAGAAATAAATACCAAATTCTTTCACAACTCTACTATGCAAAGAAGAATGAAAAATCGAATCAGCCATATCACCAATCAACAAGGGGAATGGATGTAGAAGCATGAAGAAATGGAACAGGAGCTCTTGGATTACTTTAAAGGCATCCACCAAGAGCCTCTAGTCAATAAACAACAGGCTATAGACCAAATCATGGAGCTGATCCCCAAATTGATCACTGCTGAGCATAATAGAATGTTACTGTGCCTAGTCTCACTCCAGGAAGTTGAATCAGCTATGGCACAGTCTAAGGATGGTAAAGCACCGGGCCCAGATGGTTTTACCTCAAACTTTTTTCATCACTTCTGGGATCTCATCAAACCTGAATTCTGGCAGCTCGTCGAGGAATCTAGAACCATGCATTGGCTCCTACCCTCACTCAACACTACCTTCATCGCGTTGATTTAGAAAGAGGAGAAACCAAGAAAGCCAGAAAAATTCAGGCCTATTGCTCTCTGCAACGTGATTTACAAAGTCATCTCCAAAGTTATAGCCAGTAGGCTTAAACGCCTCCTACCACTTCTCATTTCGCCTGAGCAGACAGGCTATGTGAAAGGTCGACAAGTATTGGAAGGTATAATTATAACTCATGAGATTATACACTCCTTAAAAATTTGCAAGAAGCCAGGTATGCTCCTTAAGATCGATCTCTCCAAAGCCTTTGACAGATTGAATTGGAACTACATTCAGCAGATTTTAAGTGCTTTTGGTTTTGACCAATTGTGGATAAGATGGATAATGAACGTCATCTCTTCAAATTTTTTCTCTATCCTCGTTAATGGGATCCCTTCTCCCCCTTTCTTTCCCACCAGAGGTATTAGACAAGGAGACCCTCTCTCCCCCTTCCTCTTTGTTCTTATGGCTTAAGGCCTCGGCAAATTAATCCACAATGGAGTTAATACTCATCTTCTGAGAGGCATCTCCCTTCATGGAGCCCCCGTCACCACTCAATAGCAATTCATGGATGATAATATGCTCTTTGGCCACCCTTCTGTCCAAGAGGCTCGCTTTTTCAAAGCCATTTTAAACCTTTTTTCACAAGCTTCTGGTCTCTCCATTAATGACTCCAAATCTCAGATTTTCTTCTTCAATACTCCTCCCATGACTCAAGCCAATATTTCCCGTATCCTGGGCTTCTCCATTGCTTCTCTCCCTGACAAATACCTGGGCGCCCCCCTTATCGACTCTGCTATCAGGCACTCTTCTTGGAACCTTCTCCTTGAAAAAATTGAATCACGGCTATCCTCCTGGACATTCAGAGCCCTCAACATGGCCAGCAGACTCACTCTCATCAAAGTCGTGCTACAATCCATGCCTCTTTATCTCTTTTCTATTCTGGCTGCTCTAAAATTGGTCCTTAAACAAATTAAATCCCTGCAAAGGAACTTCCTTTGGGGATCCTCTGGCCGGAATCGAAAATGGGCCCTGGTTAATTGGAATACAGTTTGTACGCCTAAGGAAGTAGGAGGTATTGGCCTTAGAAACCCTATACACAACAATGAGGTCATGGGAGGGCATATATGGTGGAAGTGGATTTCAAATCCATACACTCCCAGGGCGAAATTGTGGACAGAAAAGTATGCCAACAGCATATCTCCTGAAGATTTAATAAGGCTCTCACCTGAACGCACAGGCTCTCTTGTGTGGAATGCAGCTAAGCAGCACTATGCGCTCATTCAGCAACACAATTTCTGGGAGATATGCAAGGGAAATTTTGCTAGGTTCTGGGCGGACTCTTGGCAGCAAAATCCACAGCTTCTTGAGACCTTCTCTCACACCAACTTTGGCAATGACAACGCGACAATGGAAGACAAGGTTTGTCAATTCTGGTTGCCTTCACACTACAATGGGTTTAGGAAATGGAAACCCTCACCCCTCATAGCTCCTAAAGCTCAAGTTCATGAATGGGAAGCTCTCAGTCACGAGCTTCAATGACGGAAAATCAGATATTCGGAGGACCCAGACATTCTCATATGGGGATATACAACGAAAGGGATGTTTACTACGAGGGAAGCTTATTCTCTAATGCACCCCATGCCCCTCCCTCGTGACCCTCTCTGGAAATTGATATGGGCCCCAAACATATGGCCAAATATCTCTACTTTCTTATGGCTCCTCAGTCACAAAAGAATCCTCGCCTGGGATAATTTGGTCAAAAGGGGTTTCATAGGGTCATCCAAATGTCCCAATTGCAATCAAAGCAATGAAATATACAACATCTCATGATGTTCTGCTCTCTTGCCAATACTCTATGGGAGAAAGTCAGATTTCGTAGCTAGAGAAATAAACCCTCTAGAGACATAACTAATATCCTTCATAACTGGCCTAAACGTCCTTATAGTTCCTCCCTTCTCAACACCCTCTGGCAGCTTCTTCCAGGTGTGCTTTTATGGTCTCTGTGGAAAGAAAGAAATAAACGTATTTTTAAAAATCAATCCTCATCTCTGGATACCATTTGGGGCATCATCTGCAATAATCTTCAGGAATCCCTTGCTCTTCACTCCTGGCAAGAAGACGATTTTCCCAAGCAGCGTAAAGAAATCTCCATATGGCAGAACTGGAATCTCAAAATTGGGCCGATACCAACCCTTAGAAACAGGGTTGTCCCTGAAGTGCCCCTGAAATGGTATCCTCCTCCTTCAGGGATGATCAAATTAAATTTTGATGGAGCCTCTAGAGGAAACCCCATGCAAGCAGGATTTGGAGGCATTTTTAGAAATTCAGAAGGAGAAACGCAAGTCATCTACTATGGATCAATCGGGTTGGAAACCAACAACTCGGATGAATTAGAAGGGCTCTGGCAAGGGCTCAGCCTTATTCACCACTACAAATTCTTTCCCATCATCATTGAAGGGGATTCACAGATACTCATTAATATGGTCAATCAGCTCCTCTGGGGTACCAAGACAACAAAAGTAGTAAACAGTTGGCATTTGGCTGCTAGGATTGACAAGATAAGAAACTGGTTGAAAAGCAACAGGGCAATCACGTTCACTCATGTTAAGCGAGAAAGAAACAAAGTTGCAGATCTCTTGGCCAATTTTAGAGAAGATAGCATTAATACACTCATTCATGGCCCCCTCAACATCATCCATGAACGAGAAATGATACAAAATTGAACTATGTTGGTGCATAATGATCGCCCTTCTCCGGATGTGGATGAATGCATGGACTGATGGGACATTGGCCCCTACGCGTCTCTCGAAGGAGTTCACGTGGGGTGGCCATATGGCCTCCTGTACACGCATTAATGTGATCATAAATCCGCCAGCTCCTGACGACATTAATCCTACCCAGACGCTCCTTCATTTCGACATGGGTATTCAATTGGTTATGGAGTCCATTCTAAATTGTTCGGCTAGCTGCGCTAGCAGCAATGGCTCTCTGCTTCCTTTAAACATCGCATGCCCTCAAGGATATGCCAAACCTAGCACCCGCACTCACACCAGACATCGATGCACTCTCCTTTATTGTTTTGAACCGCTGCCAGGGCTTCATTTCTCCCAAAGCCTCTTCTGTAGAGCCAACCCCCCTCACTGTGCTCGAACTGTGGATTTCTGTGGCGTCATTTCTCCTCTTGGTGCTCGGTCGACAGATATCTCTCGCGGAAATTCCCCTCACTGTATTTTTAAGCCTCTTGTCTACCCCTTCCACTGCAATTTTTCTCTTCCTACCTCTGCCACCATGCCACGTATACGACACAAAATGAGGAGTAGGCGCAGCACTAGTCGAGGTCGGGTCTCTCATTATCGACCCCAGTCCAGCTTTGTTTCAGGATCTTCTTCTGCTGAAGAGACTCAAGTCCAGCCTCAGGAGATGCGTCATGGCAGAGGTTGAAGGCGTCATCGTGATTCTATTCCTTTGGCTCAGCCAGCCCCTCCCCCCCTTGTTGACCCTCACAGTGCTGCAATTCCTTCCGCATCCCATGGGTCTGTCCGCCTGCCCATTCGCCAAACCTCTCAGCGTGCTGAATTCCGCTTTGAGTGTTCTCATGACAAACCCATTGTCACAACATATATCACGGTAACTCTTAGATAAGATTCTCCTCTCCCCATTCCTTCCCCTGAGGCATCCCCTTTGCCCCCTCCAGTCTCAAGCCTCCCCAAAAGCTCAGTTCTGCCAGCTGGCTCTGCCCACCACGCAGAGGACGCGCCGCACAAGAAGGATGGGGTCTCGGACTAGGAAGGCACTCTCAAGGGAATTATGAATGACTGTGCAGATAAATACAAATGCAGGGTGGTGGAAGAACCTCCGTCTACAACTCATGATCAGTGATAATCCCAGCTCACAGCTTCTTCTGGTATTTTTGCTCAATTACTGTTGGAATTTTTTGTTTCTTTGTCTCAACGCGCAACTGGAAAGGTTGTTTGTTATTTTTAGTCTCTTTCTCTTTGTTAAGTTCTCTTGTATAAACTGTAGGCCGGTTTCCCTTCCAAGGGCGGCCAAACTAATCTCTAAAGGACTGGTTTCCCATCTCGGGCAGTCCAGACTTTTCTTGTTCAGCATGTCTATCAAGCCCAGTGCTCAGGCTCACACAGATGACACTGTGGCAGTTTTGTAACAGTAACTCTTATACTTAATAGAATTAGTTTTACTTAGAAAAAAAATATATAGAAGGATATATGAAGAAAAAAAGTATAATCTTGTTTATTGATTTTGGTAGTACCCATAATTTTATTCATTGTAAGATGGCTAAGGATTTGAATTTCCTTTTTTATCTAGCACCAGTGTGTCCATTAATGGTTGAAAATGGAAGAACCATAAATTTCTATGGAAAGTTCCATAATATAAATATAACCATCGGGTAATATGTATTGAATATTCCAATGCTTTCGATTCCAATGGGAAGTGAAAATGTTGTATTAGGAGTATAGTGGTTACAATATTTGGGGATGATAATTTTAATTTTCAAGAAATTTTCACGAATTTTTTTTTGGAAGGAAAGGAAATTGAATCAAGGGGTATCATAGGGAAACATGTTAATATAATAAGTTGTAACGAAATGAAAAATATTTCGAATAAGGAAAAACCAGGGGTAATTACACAATTATGTTCTCTAGATTTTCAAACATCTAAGTCATCCATTTCTTTAGATCTCCAAATGTTCCTTAACAATCATTCTAAGGTGTTTGAGACCCACAAAGGTATCCCACATATTCATGATCATGATCATGGTATTCACTAGATTCCAGGAAGTGTTACTCCAAACATTAGTCCTTATAGATATCCCTATGCCTACAAGAGTCAAATTGAACATATGGTTGCAGAAATGCCAGAGGCAGGTATAATTCAACCTAGCGAAAGTTATTTTTATTCTATAGTATTATTGGTGCATAAGAGGGATGGATAATTTCATATGTGTCAATATTTTAGAGAGCTAAACAAACTCATTATTAAAGATATGTTTCCTATTCTTATCATTGATGAATTTTTGGATGAACTACATTGAGAAATTTACTTCACCAAGTTGGATCTTCATTCAGGATATTTTGAAAAAAACATTTAGAACTCATGAAGGTCATTATAAAATTTCTTTTCATGCCTTTTGGCCTTACTAATGAAACTTCCACATTTCAAGGTTTGATTAATTCCATTTTCAAACTCTTAGAAAATTCGTGTTATTATTTTTGATGATATACTAATATATAAGAAGTCTTTGAAATACCATGTTCAACATGTTGACAGGGTGCTCAAACTGTTAGAGGAGAAACAATTGTATGCAAAACTCTACAAATTTTTCTTCGGGTGACAAGAAATGGTATATTGGGTCATATTGTATCCCATGAGGGTTTTAAGGTAGACTCTAACAAAATTAAAGCCATCAAGGAAAGGAAATCCCCACAAACAGAAGGAATCTTTGAGGATTTCTCAGCTTCACATGCTATTATGGCAAGTTTGTTAATAATTATGGGAAGATAACATCACCTCTAACAACATTACTAAAAAAATATGCATTTTCTTGGACTCCAAGAGCAACTAAGGCCTTTGAACATATTAAAGAGGCAATATGTTAAGCTTTGGTATTAGCTACACCAAACTTCAGAAAAAACTTTATTATGGAATTTGATGCCTTAGGAAATGGGATTGGTGTTGTTTTAATGTAGGAAGGAAGATCCATTGATTTTGAAAGTCATCCAATCAAAGGGAAAGTATTTAAAGAAATCTATTTACGAGAAAGAAATTTTGGAAATCCTACATGCATTGAAGAGATGGATCCCTTACCTAATGGGAAGACAATTCAAGGTAAAAATAGATAATGATAGTCTTAAATACTTCTTGGAACATATGTTATCTTCAGAAGAAATTTTTTTTTGCAAATGCACTCTAAAGAAGGGATGAGGATGTTGAAGCACAACTCTATGAAATTTCTATAATCCAACCTAATTGGATAACTAAAACAAGGAAGGAATGGAATAATGAAAAATAGGTGTGGATACGCATTCAAAATTTGCAACAATATCCCGATACATTTGATACATTTATCTCGAAAAATGATTCATTATGGTACAAATATCACTTATATCTATGTAAGCACTCCCAAATAAAACAAAAGATTCTTTGGAATTGTACACCTCTCCTTTAGGAGGTCACTCAAGATTTTTAAAAACTTACCATTGGGTTAAGAAATTTTTTTTTTTTTGGATGGGCTTAAATCCGATATTCAGAAGTTTGTGGTAGAATATTTGGTTTTCCAACAAAATAAAGTTGACACAATTAAGACACCAGGTCTGTTACAACCTTTAGCCATTCCAAGTTAGCGTTGGGAGGAGGTCTTTATGCATTTTATCACACGTTTAACCAAGTCCATAGGAAAAAGTGCCATCATGGCTGTAGTTGATAGGCTTACCACGTATGCCCACTTTTGTGCATTGTATCATCCCTAAGCCAATCTAGTTTCTATTGCATTTATGGAAACATTTCAAAAGCTACATGGAAATCCAAATATTATTGTAAGTGATAGAGATTCCATTTTCACTAGAAATTTTTGGACATAATTATTTTCTTGTATTGGTACTCAATTAGCTCATAGCTCATCTTATAATCCTCTTATTTTTTTTGTATCTGATAAATAAACACAATGGGTCAAATGGTTATCTATAGAAAAATGGTGGTATGACACTTCCTTCCATACTGCAACAAAAATGACCCGTTTATGGCACTTTATGGATATCATCCACCATCCAGCACATCATATTTAAGAGAAAATTATAAGGTTCAATTAGTGGAATATCGGACTGAGCATCAACAACAAGTTACCCAAATATTAAATTTTAACATAACTCTTGCATAAAATTTAATGAAGCAACTCACATATGAACATCACAGTGAAAGAAGTTTTGATGTAGGAGGTTGGGAATTTCTATGGCTAAAACCATACAAACAGATTTCCCTCAAGCAAGCTAAGAATGGTAATAAATTATCACCAGAATACAATGGTCATTACAGGGTGTTGCAAAAGATTATACTATGGCATACAAATTCCAGCTTTCTGCATCTTCCCGAGTACACCTAGTTTTCGATGTCTCATGCTTAAAGAAGATTACAAATGACAATATCCCATTTCAAACAATATTTACAAAAGTTGATGAGGAACAAAAAAACATATTGGAGCCTGAAACAATCATTGAATTAAGAAAAAAACTACAAAATCGATCAATTTCAGAGTATTTTATTAAGTGGAAGAACTTACCAGCTCGCGATTCCACATGGGAGGATAAAAATTTTATACAAAAGCATCTAGAACTATCGAAGCATTGAGGAAATTTTTTTTTTAAGGAGAGGGGAATTTTAGTTCCCTATAATACTAGTGTATCTGCCATATTTTTATTGGTGTCCCCCAGGTATCCCCTATATTTTTATTCTTGTTCCCCATAGAAACCCATTATTGTTATTAAGCCCTTAAATTATTATTTTTATGTAGGCCCTAGTTATATGTTGACCCTTTATACTCATATATATACCAAGGAGGTATTTTCATTTGTATCATCCAAGAATTTTTCATTTATGTGATGTAAAGGAGGTTTCCCCCTTGAAGAGGCTAATTTTCAAGTCGTCGATCTATATTTTCTTCTATTTTGTGATCCGGTAACATAATATAAATTTTATTTTAATTCCCATAATCTATTCATTTGTTTTATTGTTCTAAAAAATGTGAATATTGTGCTTGCTCCGAAGAAATATGGAGCGTAAAATTTTGATATTGTTGCGTAATGAATCCTTTGTGGATGGTTACACACTTCACTTTTGGTTTCCTTTGGGAATACTAGATCTATGGAAAGAGAAGTGTGGGGATAATTTCGTTGGTGTGTGGCTTGGAGACTACCTAGAGAAAAAGGAAAAGGAAAAGGAAAAGGAAAAAGGAAAAGGAAAAAAACAAGGCTTGGAGACTTGCCATGCTACATACTTGTTTTCTTAGGAAAAGGAAAAAAACAAGTCAGTATTGGGAAAGTTACCATAACTTTCACCTAGCACATAAAATTTTAGTTAAAGAGTACTATTATTATGTTCTCATATGTCTCCAAAGAAATTTACACAATATATTATATGACTTAAACCTCTTGAAGGATTATTATGACCCATGCATAAATATAAGACTTTGAGTATCGATTATCCACTTTGGAAGGTTAGTTTAAGTAAATAAGGGATACTATGAGGGTTGAATTACCGTTGGTGAAAGGATAAATTGGAAATATGGAAAATAACATGGATAAAAGAAAGTAATAAATAAAAAATGTTAAGATATAAATGTAAAACCCATGATTGAAATAAGTGGAAATAAAAAATAATAAAAGTCGTTCTATTACAAGATCTCCATTAAAAGTGATATGCAGATATAAGGAAATAATTAAAATAAGGAGAAGCATGTGCTGGGACTCAATAATTTTTTCACAATTGGAGAAAACAAATATTGAATCATAGAAATGTAATCATGCATTTTCAATCTAAAATTCATATAATCAAGGCTTCAAGTAGGCATTAAGGAACTATGTTTAATATCTAGATCAAAATAATATAGTAAGGCAAGAAAATATAGATCAACGACTTGTTAATAAGCCACTTTAACATGGAAATGTCTCTTTGCATCGCATAAATGAACAATTCTTAGATGATTCAAATGAAAATGCCTCATTGGTATATATAGGACTATAAGGGTCACTCATCCCTTAAAAGTGAGTACAATTTCTACTGCATTTGTGGAAATTGTTAAAAAACTACATGGGGAACACTAGACACATGTCTAGGCTCTTTGCCAAAAATGGAACACATTCTTCAGAGGGTAGTAGGCTCAAAAAGGATCTCCCTGTTAGATGGTTTTTCAGGTTACAACCAAGTTTTAGTACTCCTAGAAGACCAACTCAAGACAACTTTTACCACTCCACGGGGCACTTTTATGTATGTAAAGATGCATTTTGGACTGATGAACGCTGGTGCCACCTTCCAACGAGCAATGGACATAGATTTTTCGGATGAAATAGGAAACTTCATTGTCATCTACCTGGATGACATAACAGTCTATTCCAAGATTGATGAAGAACACCTAAAACATCCGAGGAAAGTGTTTGAAAGATGTAGAAGGTTCGGTCTGTCATTGAATCCTAAAAAGACTGTGTTTGGGCTGCAAAAAGAAAAAATTCTCGGCCATATTATATATGAGAATGGTTAGGATAGACCCACAGAGAGTTGAGGGAATACTACAAATCACACACCCAAGAAACATCAAAGAGTTACAGTACTTTATTGGGAAAATAAACTTCCTAGGGAGGTTTATTCCCAACTTAGCTGAACACCTCAAGAATATGACCAACATGCTAAAGAAAGGTGTACGAATTAAGTGGACTGTTGAGGCTAAAAAATATTTTGAATCAGTTAAATTTGCTCTCACCCAAGCTCTTGTCCTAATCAGCCCTGATTTCTCAAAATATTTCCTGATATTTTCATTTTCCTCCGAGCATACAGTGGTTGCAGTTCTACTGCAGAAAAATCTAGAGGGAATGGAATAGCCCATTTCTTTCTTCAGCAAAGCTCTGAGGTATGCACCCTTGAAATACAACATAATGGAAAAACAGGCCTATGCCTTGGTGAAGGCCTTGAAAGACTTCAGGGTGTACATACTGCATTCCCACACCATAGCCTACGTGCCAAACATAGTGGTTAAAGACATTTTTTCCCAAGACCTGGATGGGAAGAGGGGAAAATGGATCATTGTAATCTTAGAATATGACCTTGAGATAAAACCCACAAAGCTGATCAAAGGTCAGGGCTTAGCTCAACTAATGGCGGAATCAAATTTACAAGCCCTTGACATAAACATGGTAGATGACTTGGATGAGCAGGAAGGATTGCCTGATCCCACTGTTGAGGAGAAGTTTCAGAACTCTCCTTGGTATTCTGACATTTTGTATGTGCTCACAAATGTTAATGCTCCTCCTGAACTATTAAAGACCAAGGCTAGATTCATAAGGCTAAAGGCCATAAACTATTGCATTCTGAATGAATATTTATACTGGAAAAATACAAATGGTGTATTTCTTAAATGTTTTCCTGAAACTGAAGCTGAGGGGATCAAACAAGAGTTCCATGCAGGAGAGTGTGGAGGCCACCTGAACTGGAAAGCCACTGCTAACAAAATACTCAGGGCTGGCTATTATTGGCCTACACTTTTCAATGAAATCCACAAGATGATAATTGCCTGCCATAAATGCCAGATTTTTGAAGGAAAAATAAAACTCCTCCCTCTACCTTTACAACCCACCACTGTTGAAGGTCCCTTTATGCAATGGGGCCTAGATTTCATAGGAGAAATACACCCTACTTCTTTTGCACAACACAAGTGGATCCTGACAGCCACAGACTACTTCACTAAGTGGATAGAGGCCATACCTTCTAGGAATGCCACAGATTCTGTCATCATTAGGTTCCTAGAAGACCACATCCTCTCTTGGTTTGGCTGCCCAAGAAAAATAATCACCCATAATGCTGCTTCTTTTGGATCCAAGAAAATGATTGATTTTTGTCACAGGTATCAAATAGCACTTGGCCATTCAACTGCTTATTACCCACAAGGTAATGGGTTAGCTGAATCATCAAACAAGAGCTTGGTAACCATCATCAAGAAGCTGCTTGAAGAGAATAAGAAATCATGGCATAACAAGTTAGTGCATGCTTTGTGGGCTGACAGGCTTACAACAAAGAAATCCATTGGCATGTCACCATATCAGCTTGTCTATGGAACAAAAGCGATGTTTCCTACCAGCCTTGGGGTACTAGTGATTAAACTTGTCCAAGAAATTCAGACAGAAGAGGACAACATGGTAAGGAGGATAAATCAGACAATTCATCTCCAACAAACAAGCGAAGAGGTCTATGACAGAGCTATCAAAGTTCAGGAAAATATAAAGAAGTTGTTTGACAAAAGAATAAAAGCATGTGACTTCAAAATTGGAGATAAAGTTCTAAAATGGGACTCCAGGAGAGAAGACAAAGGAAAGCATGGAAAATTTGACAGTTTGTGGCAGGGTCCATACATCATCCAGGCCACTGTTGGTCCAAATGCCTTTTTTCTGCAAGAGCTAGATGGTACAGACCTGTTTGGGGGTCCTGTCAATGGCAGGATGCTAAAACACTACTACTGCTAATTTCCAATTTCCAGTTTCCATTTCCATTGTAAATACCATTGTTGTGTTATGTTTTCAAGAAAAAGAGAAAAATGTTCAAAAAATAGAGAGAAAGGAGAGGTTCAAACATGCTCAAAACATGAACCTTTGAAGTACAAATATTGGCTCTAACACGATCAAAACCTGAGCCAAAGGGAGTGAATATAGCTGGTTTTAACATGCCCAAAATCTGAACCAACAAATAAGGAAGAAGAGTCAGCTCTAACAAGCCTAAAGATAGCGCTGAAATGAAGAAGAAAGTGACTCTAACAAGCTCAAAAATTGAGTCACAAAGGAAAGAAGGATGCTTCAAAGTTTCAGATTCCAAGCCTTCAAGATTTTGTTTTTAGTTTTCTGCGAATTTTTCAGTCCAAGGAGCAGTTTTGCCTTATGCCTTGGATCCACAACAAACTAGACTATCTAATCCTAGTTTGACTGTTTTTCAATTTCTGTCTTAGAATGTAGAGAAGAAATTTCTGCTGACAAAGTGACAGCAGATGTTAGACTACGTAGAGAAACATATGAGACCAACAGCTTAATCTGGTCTCATGGAGTAATAAGGGTAGAAATAGAATAGGTTTAGAATAGGTAAAAATAAATGATGTAAAGGGTCTGCAAGTCCAAATGCACCCTGGAAGAAAAAATGCTAGGATTGTAGGACGGGTAGGTAGATTGTTGGGGGAATGTTTCTGCTGACTAGTGTATCCATCATGTTTTTGGCAGATGATCCAAGAAAGGAAAGAATGGGTCAAGTACCAGGCATCAGGCCTACTCCAAAGATCATTTTCTGAATTCTTGACTCCTTCAAGAAGAAGCCATCCCCATGTGGAGTCACTTCCAAGCAAACACATCAATGAAATTCTTGACTCCTTCAAGGCATGCATTTCCCTTGAAAACACATCACCCTTGAAGCCACCTTGTGCATTTTCCCTTTGAAAGATCCTTACTGTTGTTTCCAAGTCAATAAGCCTCTCTGTTTGTGAAAAATTCCCAAAGGGTTTCCTTTTCCCTCTTATTTCATCCCCTCTAAGCCTCTGTTTTCACATTTATTTCTCCCCTTCTAAGTTTCCCACTGATCCTCTAAAATCATCCCAAAATCCCCTCTAAACCCAACACACACCCCTTGTTTGGTTTAATAACCCTTTCTCTCCTCTACCGTTATCCCTTTTTGGCCTTAAATTTCATTAAAAACGGGCCAAAAACCCATATTCTTCACATTTCAGGGTTAGCCCCCTTCAAGCCGGCCCCCTTAGCTTTGTCCCCACATAACCCAGTGCTAGAACAAGGCGCTAGCCCGAAAAGCGCTTAGCGCGATTGGATATCGGGAGTGCTATTAACCGTCGATTTCCTAGCATCCAACGACCGTCGCAAGCACCTTTCATTTCACGTTCACCCCTCTGATGATATCACAACCGTCGATATGATCTGTAGATAGACGGTCCATATTTCATCCACCTCAGTGGTCCCCGCGCCAGAGCACCGTGCAGAAAACGACGGTTTTTATCGCATTGCCTTTGAGAGGAGGGCGGTATTTTTTGTTTGGCAGCGATTCCACTCATTGGCCGACATGTGGCTGCATGCACTATTGGGAAACCGCCATCATCGTGCATTATAGTTTGACTGTGGACTCGGTGCGATATGCGTGTACACTGTCCGATCTGAAACTGTCCATCCAATGGTGATCGCGCCATGAAGATGCTTGGGAGTTACCCTGAGGAAAACATAACCCCTGGCCCACCATCCATCGCCCTCCAATGCGTTTTCCACCGTCAATCTCCTCCTGAGATCGGACGGTCCAGATTTAATTTACACCCCGCCATTGACCCGGTCCCGCCACGTCACCTTTCCACGTGTTTTCATCGCATTTTCATATGTCCCCTATATATTTCATTCGAAGGTCAAATGTTAATGTTTTACCTTAAAACTCCCTCTCCCGTCGTCTTCCAAATGCATCTCCACTGTTCTGCCACCTGTCCTCCAGTCCTCCTTTACATCTGCCCACCCCATGCATGGATTTCTTAACGTGTTTTTGTGTTTTGCAGGGTTTCAGGCGGCGAAAGCCTCCTATGTTCACAGTCACTGTTACAGTGGCACAAAACGTAGGAAAAGACCATCTTCAGGGACTGAAATTATGGAGAAAAACCCTGGGAAGGTGTTATGACATGATGCTCATTAAAGGAACAAAGTTAAACTCTGTAAAACCTGTCCAGAGCCATTAAAGTACAGATTTCATAGACAAAGGAAATCGTGGAGCGGCAAAGAGGATCAGTAAAAAAGCAGAGAGTTTAAGGCCTGTAAGTGAAGATTTTCAGCTTAAATCCAATAATTTAAGGGAAAAATATCAAACTGAAGACCTCATGAATCACACAGAAGGCTTAGGGCACACGAAAAGATATATATCAGTGTCACCATCAGCAGAATGTCCCTACCCATGAAAGGACGGAGTGCCCATACTGTTTTCATTCTATACCGTGTTCCTGAGGAAATCTCGGCCCTGACAACAGTCCTATGCTATCAGAAGCATTTGTTACATAGTATGGCAGACCCAAAGTCATTGATCTATTTTTGTTTATTTCACCAAATTATTGCAGAGGTATTACAGCAAGTACATCAAAGACATACTTGGATTAAATTGCAGCTTGACGAAGACCACTCTTTCATCCAAAGAGCACTGAAGATAAATGCCCAGAATTTAAAACAAAATGGGGCCTTGGCCCTCCTCCTCTTCTGAGTTTTAATGCTACATTTAGTTTTCCATCTACCTCCTTAGCCTCTTTTTCATCTATAAAATTCATGAAGAAACTCATTGTAAGGTTGTTGATCGGCTATCTGTGAACTGCAAGATGTTTCTCTTCAAACATGTTCTCTATGTAAAGTTGTAAGATAGGCTGAGGAAGATGTTTTCAGACTGAATATCAAGCTATTGGGGATGTTGTTCTTGACTGGTGTTGCTCTTTAATATGACAAGAACGTTTCTTTGGATCATGATTTAAAGCAGCGGTGATGTTTTTCTGTCTTTGTCTATGTTTTTCCTTTTTAGTTCATTACATTTCATTTCTTCTGGCACGCATCAGAAATATGGCATAGGATTTACCCCTGTTAGGTACCCTATGTTTCTGCTCTCCCTGCCTTCAATGTTTTCTGCTACATGTGTTATCCGAGGATTGATTTCTAGCTAATTTAACTAGTGTAGTGGTCTAATATACTGCTAGCTGATGTGTGAATTAATGAATCTGTTCTTAGATTTTATTGTTAGGCTTTAATTGAATGAATTGGGATACTAGGAGTCAAGAAATCTGTCTCTCTTTCACTAGGATCCTTTTCAAATAATTGAAACTTACTAAGTTCCCTTAAGCTGGATGCCAAAGCATTGAGAGTTCAAAGTCTCTCTCTGATCTCAGGTTTTGACCTTTGTGTTTAAATCTTTTATGTTTCCTTGTCTGAAGAGTTAGCCTTCTAGGTTTTGGATCACAGGTTGTCTAATGGCATGTCCTATCCCTAGATCTGATTCTTGAAGGTCACCTTGGAGGTTTCCTTGCTTTCACCTTCTCTCTTATCATTTCATGCTACACTATCATCTTTAAGATCCAATGCTTTAGATGACTAGCCCAATTGAAAGCCTGCATATTGAATAACAAGTAAACCCTCTTCTAACTCCATTGCCCAATGGTCTGAATTTTCTCTGAAATCATCCCTCCTTTGCCTAAAATCCTCTTTTCTCATCCTTGTCTTATATTGAACCCTTCTTTCCTGATTCCCAACAACCAAACAAAAATCAAACAAACAAATCCTATGCCTATAACTAGCCTAATGTCTTAACTTTGAGCTTCAAAAACATAAAACCTTTGCTTATATAGAGAGATCCCTCTCTGGACCCAGGAGGAATAGATCCTAGGGTCTGAAAGTGGTTTTGATGTTGTATCATCTTTTGGTCTTGCCAATCTGGCCAAAACATGGGAACCCCAACATAATGACGACTCCACTGGGGAACTTCTGAGTATTTATCACAGCAGCCTCAAAAACCTACAATCTCTGATTAGGTTGGCAGTTAAACACTCATATTGACAAATCAACTTCTATACCACTTATTGTGTTTTCTCCCACACTCTTAGACAGAGTCTGGAAAGGGCTAGACAGCCTCCGGATCTCATCCTCTTTCAGAGGTGAAATATATGGTAAATGCCCTCCCAGTCCATCTCTGGTTAGAGTTTGCTGTGTTTTAAGGATTTCCCTAAAAATGACATTACATAAGCACTATGGTGGACAATGTACCTCCTAGAAACATCCTAAACCTTCCACCTGGCGACTCCATAGTTCCTAAATGATTAAAAGACTCCACTGGTGATCAGTAGGCCTGCTGAGTATCTTGGTTCACATAAGACTCCACTGGGAGACCAGCCTCCATAACAACATCAGCCACAATAGAAGTAACAAGTAGGGTTAAGCTGCTTGGTTGGAGAACAAAATTTTGGCTTCAAGAACCATTCACACAAGAGCTTATCCCAACCCAAACCCATCTGAAATAGTTGATAACCCTGAGAGCATCCTCAAGAAGTATCCTACACCTAAAAGACCAACTAGTTCCAGTCATATCCATAGAGCTAAATCTACACCAGAAGACTTTACAGCTCTATTAGACCCACTTTTTGACCTAGGCGCTCAAAACATTTTACCTAGAACTAGGTCATCCAGTGTCTTAGACCAGCTAGACCTTGAATTCCTAGTTCACCAACCCAAAGTGGTGAACACATTAGGGACGAAGATACCCCCCCATCTACACCTCCTGATATTCACTTTATTCAAAGGTTGGGGCTGTGTCACCCCAAATCTGTTCAACAGACTTTTGTTGGTCCTAGTATCCCTGTCATCCACATACCAGCTGCTCAAGCCAGCCCTTTACCTCATCAAAATACCATCATGGCAGCCTGGTATGCACCTCTGGTTTTACCTCAGCCTCTAGTACCCTTACCCAACGACTACCAATAAAAAATCCCACACTTCACTGCAAAAGAGTCTACCACAGCTTAGCACCATGTAGATAGGATGGAGGATTTTTTTGACTACATGGAGATAGATGATGATACAGTCAAAATGAGAATCTCCCCCCCAAGCTTAGGAGGTGATGTGAAGAAATGGTTTAAAGGCCTACCCCCTAATAGTATCCAAGACCTTCCTGCCTTATATCAGATTTTCATAAACAAATGGGAAGTTAAGGCCAACCCTCTCCAAATCTTAGCAGAATACAAAAACCTTAAAAGAAACGTAGGAGAGAGTGTCCATGACTACTCTACAAGGTTTAACAACGTTTATAACGCTCTTCCTCCACACATGAAACCTCCCCAAGTTATGGCTTTAGTGAAATATCCGGAAAGCTCTGATGCTGATATGGCCTACTAGCTTAGGGAGAGGGATTACAACACGTTGGAAGACATGCAAAAAGGAGCAGTGAGTGTAGAGGCTAACCTGATTGAGAAAAAAGTAAGATTGAGAGCTGAGAAGAGGGTAACATATAGAGATGACAATGTAGCTTCCACATCTGATCCCAATTATGATCGCCTATCTAAAAACATGGAAAAGCTACAGAAAATGATGGAAAAAATGGTTGTCACAGTCAGTAACCAAAATAGAAATAAAAACCATAACTAGAATCAGATCTTTAGAAGAAACAACGCCACTTCCAACAGACAAAGAGAATCATATCAACAAATTATTCCCCCATTTCAAGAGAACTTTCTTGAGGAAGATGAGGGATTCATAGAAGAGTC
Source organism: Pinus albicaulis (assembly GCA_034641835.2). Taxonomy (NCBI): domain Eukaryota; kingdom Viridiplantae; phylum Streptophyta; class Pinopsida; order Pinales; family Pinaceae; genus Pinus; species Pinus albicaulis. Next base: position 954,336,654 of record CM076581.1, on the reverse strand, counting down.
TGAGGGAACCACAATAAACATGTTTGAAATAGAAAAATCAATCCACAACTGTTCCACAGAGGAAGATCAGCCCTCACCCTCTTATTGGGATGAGGAAAGATTAGAATATGGAGATTACATGTTAGGATTTGAAAATTCCATCATGCAGGTTAGAGAACAATATGAACTTAGAAGAAAAAAGAGCCTAGACACTTCCAAACCAAAGGCTTCTGAGATTTCTATCAAGAAAAAGCCTGAGAAAACTTCTAAAGTAACTGCTGAAAGTAACAAATCAGCGGATGAGAGTCCTGGGAAGAGCAAAGAAAAGGACAACCAAAACACTGATAAACAAAGTCAACCAACTAGCAGCACTAGCACTGCAGTTAGTGCTCTTGATAAAATAGTTCCTAAACCTGTACATAGTGAGAATCAACACACTGATTCGACCACCAAGGTAGTGACTAACAAAACAGAGTTGAACATTCCAAAGAGTCAGTCCACTTTCAATTTGGAGAGTGAGATTGCAAAAATTAAAATCTTTCTCCCACTCTCTGAGCTGGCCACTCAGGATGTATATAAAGGCCAAATTTTGAAAGCATTAAATCTAGGGGAAAATAGTGACACTGTCAATTTGAGTGATGATCAACCAGCCCTTCTGTTTGGTCCAAAGATAGAAGGAAATTTTTAGGAAGGGGTAGTGCCACCTTTTTATATCAGTCTCAATATCCATGACAAGATCCTTCACAATGCAATGCATGAATCTGGGGCATCACACAACCTAATGCCTAAGGTAGTTATGGAAAAATTAGGCCTAGAGATAACTCGCCCTTATAAAGATTTATATTCATTTGACTCTAGAAGAGTAAAATTCCTGGGCTTAATCAAAGACCTGTGTGTAAACCTTACCCAGATCCCTAAAAAGTGTATGGTCATGGATGTCATAGTGGCATATGTGCCACCTAAGTATGGCATGTTACTGTCAAGGTCATGGGGAGCCAAGCTGCAAGGTACAATGCAGATGGATGGGGCATATGCCACAATCCCTGTCTTTAGCCAACTTAGAAGACTGTATAGAGAGGCACAAATGAAATTCCTGGTCAACAACTCCGAAAAGCCTGAAAATTCTCCTATGTACTCTATGCACACAGATCTAGACTCCTTTATCCTTTACAACGATGAATCCTTGGGAGAGCTAGAATCAGAAAACAGAGATATGAAAAAAAGAGTTGAGACCATAGATTTTAACATAATGGCCACTCTGGACTTAGAGGAAAATGAAGAAGAAAAATTTGGACAGTACACTGCAATAGAAATTCAGAGCAAACAAGAAATAGAATGCAACCAGCTAACTAGTCACCTCTCTCAATTCCATACACACCAGGAAGAGAAAAACCATCAACAGACCAGTGAAGCCCACATTAGGGAAGAAAAGGATGATAAACATGAACACGACCCCGTGTGGGAAATGAATTTTGATGGATCCTATACCAGGAATACTGCAAGAGCAGGAGTGTGGATACATAACACAAAAAGTGACTATGCAGAGAGCCATGCCTTTAATCTAAGCTTCAAATGCACAAATAATATCACAGAGTATGAGGCTCTTATCCTAGGCTTGAATCTATTGAAAATATTAGGAGCTTGTAGGATAACTATACATGGAGACTCTGAGTTGGTCATAAAACAAGTGAACGGTGAGTATACAGCTAAACACCCTAGGTTGAGAGCGTACAGGAATGATGCCATAGATTTATTGAAAACCTTTGTGGAATATGAACTAGTGTTTATCCCTAGGAGTCAGAACGTAATTGCAAATGGATTAGCTTGTGTGGTTAGTTCATATCACAAGCCTCCCAGTGATCAAAAAATCATCATTCAGACGAAATTCAGACCTGCGGTACCTGATAATGAGAAATATTAGCAGGTTTTTGAAGGAGATAAGCAGATCGAGGACTTCCTAATAGGCAGGAATGAGTTTGAATTTTCCGATTCATACTCTAAATCCGGAGATAGATACCTGAGTGAGGAACCCTTAGATGAAGAAGAACCACCCTGTAACATAGAAATAAACACTTTAAACGAACAAATTGGAAATTCAACTGAAGAATGTAAAAACGCAGAAAATGAGGAAATAGAGGTGTTGCTAGCCAAAGATAAGAACATACCCCGAGGTCTGGCACCTTTAGAAGACCTTTTTGACTTTGATGATGTAGCAAAAAATCCCACTATAGAACACTCAGACTCTAATGTCGAGGAATGCAACTTAGGCACTGAAGATAAACCCAAGATAATCAAATTGGCTAAGTCCCTACCTGCAAACATGAAAAATAAATATATTGACTTGTTCAAAGAATTCATTGATGTGTTTGCTTGGAGCTATGAAGACTTAAAGGCCTATGACACAAACATCATACAGCAAAAAATACCTTTGAAAGAGAACCAGAAACCTTTCAGACAGAAAATTTGCAGAATAAACCCAAAATAATTGCCTGCAGTGGAAAAGGAAATAAAGAAGATGTATGAGGCAGGCATAATAGTTCCTGTGAGGTTCTCCGATTGGGTCTCAAACCTTGTAGCTGTGAGAAAGAAAACAGGGGAGATCAGATTGTGCATAGATTTCAGGAACCTTAAAAGAGCCTCACTCAAAGACAATTACCCTTTGCCAAAAATGGAACACATTCTTCAAAGGGTAGTAGGCTCAAAAAGGATCTCCCTGTTAGATGGTTTTTCAGGTTACAACCAAGTTTTAGTACTCCCAGAATACCAACTCAAGACAGATTTTACCACTCCATGGGGCACTTTTATGTATGTAAATATGCCTTTTGGACTGATGAACGTTGGTGCCACCTTCCAACGAGCAATGGACATAGATTTTTTAGATGAAATAGGACACTTCATTGTCATCTACCTGGATGACATAACAGTCTATTCCAAGACTGATGAAGAACACCTGAAACATCTGAGGAAAGTGTTTGAAAGATGTAGAAGGTTCGGTCTATCATTGAATCCTAAAAAGACTGTCTTTGGGATGCAAGAAGGAAAACTTCTCGGCCATATTATATTTGAGAAGGGGATTAGGATAGACCCACAGAGAGTTTAGGGAATACTACAAATCACACACCTGAGAAACATCAAAGAGTTACAGTCATTTATTGGGAAAATCAGCTTCCTAAGGATGTTTATTCCCAACTTAGCTGAACACCTCAGGAATATGACCAACATGCTGAAGAAAGGTGTAGGAATTAAGTGGATTGTTGAGGCTAAAAAATCTTTTGAATCAGTTAAATTTTCTCTCACCCAAGCTCCTGTCCTAATCAGCCCTGATTTATCAAAATATTTCATGATATTTTCATTTGCCTCCAAGCATACAATGGCTGCAGTTCTACTGCAGAAAAATCCATAGGGAATGGAACAGCCCATTGCTTTCTTCAGCAAAGCTCTGAGGGATGCACCCTTGAAATACAACATAATGGAAAAACAGGGCTATGCCTTAGTGAAGGCCTTGAAAGACTTCAGGGTGTACATACTGCATTCCAACACCATAGCCTACGTGCCAGACATAGTGGTTAAAGACATTTTGTCCCAAGACCCAGATGGGAAGAGGGGAAAATGGATCGTTGTAATCTTAGAATATGACCTTGAGATAAAACCCACAAAGCTGATCAAAGGTCAGGGCTTAGCTCAACTAATGGCAGATCAAATTTACAAGCCCTTGACATAAACATGGTAGATGCCTTGGATGAGCAGGAAGGATTGCCTGATCCCACTATTGAGGAGAAGTTTTAGAACTTTCCTTGGTATTCTGACATTTTGTATGTGCTCACAAACCTTAATGCTCATCCTGAACTATCAAAGACCAAGGCCAAATTCCTAAGGCTAAAGGCCAGAAACTATTGCATTCTGAATGAATGTTTAGACTGGAAAAATACAAATGCCCTATTGCTTAAATGTTTGCTTGAAACTGAAGCTGAGGGGATCAAACAGGAGTTCCATGTAGGAGAGTGTGGAGGCCACCTGAACTGGAAAGCCACTGCTAACAAAATACTCAGGGCTGGCTATTATTGGCCTACACTTTTCAATGACATCCATAAGATGATAATTTCCTACCATAAATGCCAGATTTTTGAAGGAAAAAGAAAACTCCTCCCTCCACCTTTACAACCCATCATTGTTGAAGGTCCCTTTATGCAGTGGGGCCTAGATTTCATAGGAGAAATACACCCTGCTTCTTCTGCACAACACAAGCGGATCCTGACAGCCACTGACTACTTCACTAAGTGGATAGAGGCCATACCTTCTAGGAATGCCACAGATTCTATCATCATTAGGTTCCTAGAAGACCACATCCTCTCTAGGTTTGGCTGCCCAAGAAAAATAATCACTGATAATGCTGCTACTTTTGGATCCAAGAAAATGATTGATTTTTGTCACAGGTATCAAATAGCACTCGGCCATTCAACTGCTTATTACCCACAAGGTAATGTGTTAGCTGAATCATCAAACAAGAGCTTGGTAACCATCATCAAGAAGTTTCTTGAAGAGAATAAGAAATCATGGCATAACAAGTTAGTGCATGCTTTGTGGGCTGACAGGATTACAACAAAGAAATCCATTGGCATGTCACCATATCAACTTGTCTATGGAACAAAAGAAATGTTTCCTACCAGCCTTGGGGTACTAGTGATTAAACTTGTCCAAGAAATTCAGACAGAAGAGGACAGCATGGTAAGCAGGATAAATCAGACAATTCATCTCCAACAAACAAGGGAAGAGGTCTATGACAGAGCTATCAAAGTTCAGGAAAATATAAAGAAGCTGTTTGACAAAAGAATAAAAGCATGTGACTTCAAAATTGGAGATAAAGTTCTGAAATGGGACTCTAGGAGAGAAGACAAAGGAAAGCATGGCAAATTTGACAATTTGTGGCAGGGTCCATACATCATCCAGGCCACTGTTGGTCCAAATGCCTTTTTTCTGCAAGAGCTAGATGGTATAGACCTGTTTGGGGGTCCTGTCAATGGCAGGATGCTCAAACACTACTACTGCTAATTTCCAATTTCCAGTTTCCATTTCCATTGTAAATACCATTGTTGTGTTATGTTTTCAAGAAAAAGAGAAAAATGTTCAAAAAACAGAGAGAAAGGAGAGGTTCAGACATGCTTAAAACATGAACCTCTGAAGTACAAATATTGGCTCTAACACGATCAAAACCTGAGCCAAAGGAAGTGAAGACAACTGGTTTTAACATGCCCAAAATATGAACCAGCAAAGGGAACATGATCAGCTCTAACATGCCCAAAACCAGAGCTGAAATGAGAAAGAGAAAGTGACTCTAAGAAGCTCAAAACTTGAGTCACAAAGCAAGGAAGGATGCTTCAAAGTTTCAGTTTTCAAACCTTGAAGTTTTTGTTTTCAATTTTCTGCAAATTTCTGTCCATGTGCAATTGCCTTTATGCCTTGGATCCACAGCAAACTAGACTGTCTAATCCTAGTTTGACTGTTTTAAATTTCTTTTGTAGAATGTAGAGAAGAAATATGCTGGACAGTTTAATCCCAATAGATGTTAGACTAGGTAGAGAAACATATGAGACCAACAACTCAATCTAGTCTCATGGAGTAATAAGGGTAGAAATAGAATAGGTTTATTCTTTTTTTTGTAAAAATAAATGATGTAAAGGGTCTGCAAGTCCAAATGCACCCTGGAAAATAAAATGCTAGGATTGTAGGACGGGTAGGTAGATTGTTGGGGGAATGTTTTCTGCTGACTAGTGTATCCATCATGTTTTTGGTAGATGATCCAAGAAAGGAAATAATGGGTCAAGTACCAGGAATCTGGTCTACTCCAAAGATCATTTTCTGAATTCTTGATTCCTTCAAGAAGAAGCCATCCCCATGTGGAGCCACTGTTAGCCCCCTATGAATTTTTTGACAAGCAAACAGGGGGCTAAAATGTTTTTTGAGTCTTCAAGGCATGAATTTCCCTTGAAAACACATCACCCTTGAAGCCACCTTGTACATTTTCCCTTTGAAATATCCTCACTGCTGTTTCCAAGTCAATAAGCCGCTCTGTTTGTGAAAAATGCCCAAAGGGTTTCCTTTTCCCTCTTATTTCATCCCCTCTAAGCCTCTGTTTTCACATTTCTTTCTCCCCTTCTAATTTTCCCACTGATCCTCTAAAATCATCCCAAAATCCCCTCTAAACCCAACACACACCCCTTGTTTGGTTTAATAACCCTTTCTCTCCTCTACCGTTATCCCTTTTTGGCCTTAAATTTCATTAAAAACCGGCCAAAAGCCCATATTCTTCACATTTCAGGGTTATCCCCCTTCAGGCCGACCCCCTTAGCTTTGTCCCCACATAACCTAGTGCTAGAACCAGGCGTGATCTAGGTGGATATCGGTGGCCTCCCACCTATTCCATTTGGACCCGTAGCATCAATTCTTTCAGTTTGTCAGCTTCAGCACAACTTACTATTTATAGCAGGTTTTCGGGTCCTGCACACCCGGAGCTGTTTTGGGGCATTAATAATCCAAGTGGATATTGGTGGCCACCCATCGAGTCCATTTGAACCCCCACCATTAGTTATTTTAGTTTGTAAGTTTCTGCACAACTTACTATTTTTAACAGTTTTTCGGGTCTTAAACTTCCGGAGCCGTTTTGAGGCCCTAAATGACGTTTTTTTGGGAAAACGAAGAGAAAAATGGGTCCATGGATTGCGGTTGCTAGTTCAAAAGTTTACTCCTTAGACAGATCTTTCTAACGAGCTATTGAGCGCATCAAACGAAGATTGGATGCCAAAGTTACGTCCCCGGGAAGTTGAACCACCAATTTACCCAAACGGGGCCCACAGTTTTTGCGCTTCATCTCCTACAGTTAGGGTTTTGGACGTTTCGGATTATACATTGTTTCTAAACAATAAATAGGCCCTCAAGCCTCATTATAAGATAGTTCAGGGGGCTGGCAGCCGACACATCTCTTCTTAGAGATAAGCGCGACCAGTGCCCTAGCTCGCCACATCTCCATCATGTCTGCATTGTAACATAGTTTAGGGGCTGGTAGCCGCCACTTATCTTCTCAGGGATACACTGCTAGTACCCTAGCTCATCTATTTCCATTATGTCTGTAATAGGCCTGCGAGCCTCAATGTAACACAGTTTAGAGGTCTGCGTACGCTACATCTCTTCTCAGAGATACGCTACCAGTGCCCTAGCTTGTTTCCATTATGTTTGTAAGATTATTAAAGTCATTATTTTATTAATAAAATGAAGCATTATTTCCACTGCATCTCTATATTTATGGTTATATCTATATTCTGTTGCGTTCCTGCATAAAATCCGGATCAAGGCGCTAGCCCAAAAAGCGCTTAGCACGATTGGATATCGGGAGCACTATTTACCGTCGATTTCCCAGCATCTGATGGCCGTCGCAAGAACCTTTCATTTCACGTTCACCCCTTCGATGATATCGCAACCGTCGATCTGATCCGTATATTGACGGTCCATATTTCATCCACCCCGGTGGTCCCCGTGCCAGAGCACCGTGCAGAAAATGGCGGTTTCTATCGCACTGCCTTTGAGAGGAGGGCGGTAATTTTTGTTTGGCAGCGATTCCACTCACCGGCCGACACGTGGCTACATGCACTATTGGGAAACCGCCCTCATTGCGCATTATAGTTTGCCTGTGGACCCGAAGCAATATGCGCATACACTGTACGATCTAAAACTGTCCATCCAACGGTGATCGCGCCATGAAGATGCCCGGGAGTTAGCCCGAGGCAAACAGAACCCCTGGCCCACCATTCGTCGCCCTCTGATGCGTTTTCCACCATCGATCTCCTCCTCAGATCGGACGGTCCAGATTTAATTTACACCCCACCATTGACCCTGTCCCGCCACGTCACCTTTCCACATGTTTTCATCACATTTTCATCTGTCCCCTATATATTTCTTTCGAAGGTCAATTTTTAATGTTTTACCTTAAAACTCCCTCTCCCATCCTCTTCCAAATGCATCTCCACTATTCCACCACCTGTCCTCTAGTCCTCCATTACATCCGCCCACCCCATGCATGGATTTCTTAACGTGTTTTCGTGTTTCGCAGGGTTTCAGGTGGCGAAAGCCTCCTCTATTCACAGTCACTGTTACAGTGGCACAAAATGCAGGAAAAGACCATCTTTAGGGACTGAAATTATGGAGAAAAAGCTTGGGAAGGTGTTATGACATGATTCTCATTAAAGGAATAGAGTTAAACTCTGTAAAACCTATCCAGAGGCATTAAAGCGCAGATTTCGCAGACAGAGGAAATCGTGGAGTGGCAAAGAGGATCAGTAAAAAAGCAAAGAGTTTAAGGACTGTAATTGAAGATTTTGAGCCTAAATCCAATAATTTAAGGGAAAAATATCAAACTGAAGACCTCATGAATCACACAGAAGGCTTAGGGCACATGAAACGATATATATGAGTGTCACCATCAGAATAATGTTCCTACCCATGAAAGGATGGAATGCCCATACTGTTTTCATTCTATACCATGTTCCTGAGGAAACCTCAGCCCTGACAATAGTCCTATGCTATCAGAAGAATTTGTTACACAGTATGGTAGACCCAAAGTCATTGATCTGTTTTTGTTTAGTTGCAGAGATATTACAACAAGTACATAAAATACATACCTGGAGTAAATTGCAGCCTGACGAAGACCACTCTTTCATCCAAAGAGTATTGAAGATAAATGCCCAGAATTTAAAACAAAATGGGGCCTCGGCCCTCCTCCTCTTTTGAGTTTTAATGCTACTTTTAGTTTTCCATCTACCTCCTCAGCCTCTTTTTCAGCTATAAAATTCATGAAGAAACTCATTGTAAGGTTGTTGATCGGCTATCTGTGAACTGCAAGATGTTTCTCTTGAGACATGTTCTCTGTGTAAAGTTGTAAGATAGGCTGAGGAATATGTTTTCAGACTAAATATCAAGCTATTGGGGATTTTTTTCTTGACTGGTGTTTCTCTTTAATATGACAAGCACATTTCTTTGGATCCTGATTTAAAGCAGCGGTGATGTTTTTCTGTCTTTGTCTATGTTTTTCCTTTTTAGTTCATTACATTTCATTTCTTTTGGCACACATCAGAAATATGGCATATGATTTACCCCTATTAGGTACCCTATGTTTCTACTCTCCCTGCCTTCAATGTTTTCTGCTGCATGTGTTATCTGAGGATTGATTTCTAGCTAATTTAACTAGTGTAGTGGTCTAATATACTGCTAGCTGATGTGTGAATTAATGAATCTGTTCTTAGATGTTCTTGTTAGGCTTTAATTGAATGAATTGGGATACTGGGAGTCCAGAACTATGTCTCTGTCTCACTAGGATCCTTTTCAAATAATTGAAACTTACTAAGTTCCCTTAAGCTGGATGCCAAAGCATTGAGAGTTCAAAGTCTCTCTCTGATCTCAGGTTTTCACCTTTGTGTTTAAATATTTTATGTTTCCTTGTCTGAAGAGTTAGCCTTCTAGGTTTTGGATCACAGGTTTTCCAATGGCATGTCCTGTCCCTGGATCTGATTCCTGAAGGTCACCTTGGAGGTTTCTTTGCTTTCACCTTCTCTCTTATCATTTCATGCTACACTATCATCTTTAAGATCGAATGCTTTAGATGACTAGCTCAACTGAAAGCCTGCATATTGAATAGCAAGTAAACCCTCTCCTAACTCCATTGCCCAATGGTCTGAATTTTCTCTGAAATCATCCCTCCTTTGCCTAACATACTCTTTTCTCAGGCTTTTCTTATATTGAACCCTTCTTTCCTGATTCCCAACAACCAAACAAAAATCAAAAAAACAAATTATGTGCCTATAACTAGCCTAATATCTTAACTTTCAGCTTCAAAAACATGTAACCTTTATTTATATAGAGAGATCCCTCTCTAGACCCAAGAGGACTAGATCCTAGGGTATGAAAGTGGTTCTGATGTTGTCTCATCTTTTCTTCTTGCCAATTTGGCCAAAACATGGGAATCCCAACAGATATAATGCACAAGAGTGTGCATACTTGGTAAGTCTATCAAATACCACTGCGATGACATTATTTGCTTCATACTTGTGTAAACCTATGATAAAATTGATTGATACCTCCTCCTAACCCTAAATTGGAATGGATGATGGTTGTAAAAGACTCGGGGTATTAATTTTCTCGACTTTATTTTTTTGGCAAACCAAAAATTCTACCACAAAATTTTGAATCTCAGATTTGAGGCCATCCAAAAAATATTCCTTCTTGAAACTGTGGTAATTTTTTAAAAACATTGAATTCCCTGTTATAGGAGAGGTGTGTGATTCCAAAAGAAACTTTTTTTTGAGTTGAGAGTTATTACATATATATAAGCGATATTTGTACCATAGTGAATCATTTTTCCAAATAAATGTATTAGATGAATTGGCATCTTACTGCAAATTTTAAATGAGTTTCCATACTCGTCATCATTCTTCCATTCATCCCTTTCTTAATTTATCCAATCGGGTTGGATAATATAAATGGCATAGAGTAATGCCTCCCGACTCATCCCTTATTGAGAATGCATTTTCAACAACATTTTGCTTCCATTTTGTGTAGATGATTTAAAAGTAATAGCTAAACATATTTGTGACCCACTTTTACTGCTCTTCTAAATATAATATTTGTTCTAAGATGTATTTAATACTATCATCATTTTTTTTTACCTTGAAGTGTCTTACCATTAGGTAAGGGCGTCATTGGTTTAATGCATGTAGTATTGCCAACATTTCCTACTCATAAACAAGTTTCTGTAAATACTTTCCCTTGACTAGATAACTTTCAAAATAAATGGGTCTTCCTTCTTGCATTAAAACAACACTAGTGCCATTCCCTGAGGCATGACATTCTGCAATAAAGGTTTTTATGAAGTCTAGTGTAGCTAAGACTAGAGCTTGACACATTTTCTATAAGATGTTCAAAGGCCTTAGTTTCTTCTAGAGTCCAAAAAACGACATATTTCTTCAAAAATGTTGTTAGAGTTTATGTTATTTTCCCATAATTCTTAACAAGATTGCAATAATACCCTCTTAACATGAGAAATATTCAAATAAGGATTAAGGTTGTGGGGATTTTCCATTCCTTGATGGATTTAATTTTTTTAGGGTCTACCTTAACACCCTCATGAGATACAATATGACCCAAATATTCCACTTCCTGTACCCCAAAGAAATATTTGAAGGTTTTTGCATATAATTGTTTATCCTCCAATAGTTTTGGCACCCTCTCAACATGCTGAACATGATCTTTCCATGACTTGTTGTATAATAGTATATCATCAAAAATACAAACTCGTGGAATTCATAAAAACTTTAAATGACGAAGGTGCATTAGTAAGGCAAAAAGGAATGACCAAAAATTAATAATCACCTTCATGAGTTATAAATTTTGTTTTCAAAATTTCTTCTGTCTTCATTCTAATTTGATGATATCCTAAACAAATATCCAACTTGGTGAAGTAAATTTCTCCATGTAGTTCATCTAAAAATTCATCAATGATAGGAATGAGAAACTTATCTTTAATATTAATCTTGTTGAGCTCTCTATAATTTGGACACATATTCCATGATCCATCCTTCTTGTGCACCAATACTACTGGAGAATACAAAGAACCTTGGATAGGATGAATTATACCCACCTCTATAATTTTTTCAACCATACATTCAATTTCACTCTTTTGGGAATAGGCATATCTGTAGGGTCTGATGTTTGGAGGAACACTTCTTGGAATCAAGTGAATAGCATGATCATGATAAAAAATAGGTGGGAGACCTTCGGAAGTCTGGAATGCCTTTGAATGTTTGTTAATGACACTTTGGAGATCTGGATAAATGGGTGACTAAGATGTTTAAACATCTGGTCAACATAATTATGCAATTAAACATCATTGTTCCTTATTCAAAATCTTTTTCATTCCATTATATTTTTTTTTTATCTTCATAGGTTTCCTTAAGATACCAATTAATTCAATTTCCTATCCATCTTTGAAAAATTTCAAGAAAATTTCTTGAAAATTAAAAGCTATTGTCCCAAAAAATTGTAACCTTTAGACTCCTAATACAACATCCCCACCACCCATTGGAATGGAAAGAATTAGACTATTCAATAAATACTCCCCCATAGTTATATTGATATTATGGTACTTCCCTGATAAATTTATACTTCCTCCATTTTAAACCATCACTTGACACTCTAGTGTTGGATGTAGAAAGAAATTCAAATCCTTGTCTATTTTACAATGAATAAAATTATGAGTACTACCTGAATTGATTAACACTATTACCTTTTTCTTCTTGATATATCCTTCTATTTTGAGAGTTTAAGGAGTGGTAATTCCTGCCAATGCATTACAGGATATGTGTTATCACCAAAAAATGATCACCTAACCTGTTCTAACTAACTGGATTGAAATACACCATACATGATTAATTTTACCATAGTAAAATCACTTTCATTGTGGGAAATAATTTAGTAAACCATTTTTATTAAATTATTTCTGATTAAAATAAAAAAACCCATGAAAATAGTTGAATAAATTATTATTTATTTAATTTTCTCTAGGAATAATTATTAAATCATTATTTGATAATTACTCATCACATTTGACTAAATCACCTAGAAATAATTAAATGAATCACTATTTATTTATTATTCCTTAATTCTATTTTTGGAATAATTGTTCAATCATTTTTTAATAATTATTTAAATTTCACACCTTTCTTAATCCCTATGAAATAATTAATAAATAATTGTATTTGTTAATTATTTATAAATAAATACATTTGACCATTTTGAATATTTTTTCACTCTCCAAAAAATATAATAAAGTATTCCTAACTGTTAGATCTTGACTTGGTCAATAGTATTTTATTATTTCCCATTTTATAGATCAACATGTTAGGTTCCTATAATAATAGGGATGATAATTTTGAATTGACTATGATTAGTCATGTAATATTGTACATATTTTTTCTTTCTGCAAAATTGTTTTCCCATATTAAAAAAAAAAAAAATGTAAAGAGGGTAAAGTCCTAAAAGAAAAATCAAAGGACTAAAAGAAAAAGATCAAAAAAATATATAAAAAATGAACCCCATAAAAATAATAAAATAAAATGTTAGGTGTTAGTTGCTATAAACAAAGGAGGCACAATAAAATGTTAAGGAAACTAAAGAAAAAGAGTAAAAGTTTTTGGAATGCATAAGGTTGTGAGCTCCAATGCACCTTCATCATGCTTAAATCCTATGTTTCATGTGCAGGAGGAATTATCAAAGAAGGAGGACATTCACAAAGGTTATATATTAATTTGGGTATTTACCCTAAAGTTCTATGTAATATTAGTTCTAAATATTAAAGCTCAGTCACTAATTTCCCCTCATTCACTAAACCCCTTAGATGTCTATTTTATTCATTTCCCTCCATTCATTTTTTCCCCTTCAAACTAATTCCCTAAGTTATTTGTTTCTTTACTTACCCCTTATTTACATATTACCTTCATTACCCCTTCATTACATTTCATTCCCTAATATTTTTCCCCTCCTAAAAACTCTTTTCCCATTGAAAATCCCCTTTTTTCCCCTTTGAAAAACCCCTTTTCCCTTGCTAAACCCTTCATTCCCGCACATTATAAACTATCCAAAAGTAAATCCCTTTTTTACCCCTTACTTCACAAAAACCTATTAATATAAAGTTTTGGACTTTATATTAATTTCTCCCCGCAAACCTATACTACCTCTTCCCCTTGCAAAGTCAACCTATGGTCCACCTTGCACTAAGAATTAAACTCCCTTCATTTTATTTACCTCGATATTCGAAGAAATAAATGAACAGTTAATTTTTTTTTTTTGCACCCTAGCTCATCCGACATTTAACCCCAAAAATGAGTGTGAAATGGGCAGTTTTATTTTAACGAGTTCTACCAGCTGTCACTCCCACATTCTATCGCACTCCCTCTCAAAATACCACATACTACTTGCTCCCCATGCGAAAACCATTAACCATTTTGATTTTAAATCTTATGAAATTGTGGTGGGAATGTAGGGTGGATTAATTTCAAGTGAAATATAAAGATATGAGAATGCGGTAATATTTCAGAGCGACGGGTGAAACCATACTTCAGGTAAAATTATATAGATACAGGCAATATGTGACTAAGGTTGTGGAATGAGATTCAAAGGTAAAATGGTTTTACAGTGACACATGAAATAAAATTCACGGATGCCATGAAATTATCAGAGAAAATAAAAGGGAAAATTTCATATGAAATTAATGTACAGGTGAAAGTAAAAGAGTAAAGTGAGAATACTCTCCCAACCATACAAATCAACACATGGTTTTCCAAAACCATCCAGGTACTCTATAAGGGTAAAAGGAATTTACATGTAGATAAAATAAATTTACAGAGGAAGGAGTAATAGAAACAAAACTACACATGGTTTTGTGAATTCATGGAAAGAGAAAACAAAACCACGGATTGGAAGCAACACATGGTTTTGTAGAACTTTAATTATAATTTTCATTAAGAATATTTTGGAAATATTATTCATATATATATATTATTAAATATTTTCCAAAATATTTTGTGACACTAATGGACAATAAAACAAGAAGGAAGTTAGAGGATCAACAAGTAGTTGAGTGAATTACTAAGAGAAAGAGAGATACATCTGCATCTGCTAGTTCATCTGCCAGCACAACCACAAATTTGGGTCCACATCTTACCTGCCCCCACTTCCACAACAACAACATTTTCACAACACATTCCACTAGAACTATTAATCTGCAGCAGTTAGAGATTTTTAGTTCATCTATAGACTAAAAATGTCATGTCTGTTAGAGATAGCATTTATTGTAAATAGTTTGTAAATTTTGTATACATACTTATGTTTTTGAAGTATTAAGGGTCGACTATTTGAGATCATAAATATCAGTGATATATTGGTGCATTGTAAGTTATTTTCAAAGCACTCGAGCATCAATACTAAGCAAACCATTCATAGGATTCTGGTGGCTTAAATACTGGTGATGTTTTTCTTATGTTAAAGTGTTTCACTATCATCTCTTCACTGTAATCATCTAAATTCCAATTGCAAAACATAAACTGTGATGAATAGGATTTACTTTTGAGTACCTTATTCTGGCTTCTTTTTCAATTTAATGTTTTCTACTAAAGGCCACTCTAAAGAATTCTTAACTACTCTTTAGTTCTGCATGATCGACTGAATGCTACACTAAAAAATTCTTAATTGTTGTTTAGTTGTGCTGAAGGTTTTCATTGTTCTACCATAACCCACTTATTATTCTTAAAGATCTAGTAAATATTCCTATCTTGCCCTAAGTTTACTCTGTGAAAAATTGATGCAACCATCCAGTTTACTGTTTGACTCTATTTCCCAATAGATGCTAATTAAATTCAATACAATCAGTCTTGCAAAACCCGAATCAAAACCCAAAACGCAAGTACAATCACAACTAGTCTAAGATTTTCAAGCAACAAAGATAAATTTTACAGAGAGAGCCCTCTCTCAGATAGGAAGGGCTAGATTCCCATCTTGAAGTGGTTTGATGTTACATTCTTGTGATTTTTCCTACAACCTTTAAATTACAGGGTGATAACATAATGGTAACCATACTGGGGAAGAACGTTTTATCTTCCTTGGAAAAATACATCAAATTTCAGATCTAATTGTTGATGGTGAACAACAATTAGACACGAGAAGGTTGTACCTTTCCAGGGAAAATTTTAAGGATGGAAGTCTATATTAAAGTTTAGAAACCTTGGCGAATCTTACTCATCCCCAATATGTAAACTGTAAATTTTTTGATGATGTTTTTGTATAATATTTAGGTTTATAATTATTTTATATTAGTATATATAAAATTTTTGTGATTTACAGGGTAAAATATTTTTATACAATAAAATTTGGGCAAATCAATTTTCAAAAAAATGAAAATTGGCAAATCATTTTTTGGGAAAAAACATGGAAAATTAGCCCACCTGCGGATATTAATCCCTAAAAGTTTCCCTCTACCTTTCACCTGGCGACTCCATTGTCCAAGATCCAGAGCTTCAAAGTTCAGAGTGACTCCATAGTCAAAGAATCCATATTCCAAAGCATTAATGGAGATACAAGATGACAGGGTTTGTGGAAAACCTTTCATCTCATGATATTTTCAATGAATTCAAGGATGGGTTATCAAAATTTTAGCTTGATGAGGATTTTCTAAGAGCTGTCTTTCTTATTTTGTAATCAAGAAATTTTTTTCCTGAACTTAAAATATGTGTTCTTGAGTTAGTTTATGAAAAATATGAAAATGGCATTAAACTTTTGCATTCTCAAATTTAGTCATACAATTTCCAAGATCCTAAAGAATTCTTGGAAAATCTTCCTTCAATGCAAGAGGAAATTGTACTACCTTTTGACTTTCAGATTGAGGATGATTATGCTTTCAAGTACAAGACTGAAGAAATAGTTTTAGGGTTTAATATTGAGGATACAACTAATCAATTAGTCATTGAAGGCCTAGAATCACAAATCATACATCATGCTTTTGATGATCCTATAGCAGATTATATGGAGATTATTTTTAGATCAATTACACAAACATATTTTCTCTATGAGGATCAAATACATCAGAAGTTTCCATTACACATCATATCTTTAATTATGAAGACACATGATCAAGTTATGCTTCCAATTTTGATGACAAGCAGTCAAATTATCCATTCATTTCTACAACTACTTGATTGACTTCATTGGCATTTTTGTATTACCTGATTCAACAATATTATCAGTAGATTAGAGGAGGTAGATGAGTTAAAATAAGCTCAGTACTCAAAGAATATTTTTAGTTTCAGTTCTGTGTGTATTCAGATCTCAGTTTTCAGAATAGGTTTGGTTTTAGGATGAGATATCTAGTCATAGAGATTATATAACAAAGCATGTGCAGGCTTGGGATCGGTCCAATGGATTAGGCCACTAGTCGACGATGTTATTGACATCTCACAAGGAGATGCCATCCCCAAGTGGAGCCATTGTTAGGTTCCTATAATAATAGAGATCATAATTTTGAATTAATTATGATTAGTCCTATAATGTTGTACATACTTTTTCTTTCTGCAAAATTGTTTCCCATATTAAAAATAAAAAAATGTAAAGAGGGTAAAGTCCTAAAAGAAAAATAAAAGGACTGAAAGAGAAAGATCAAAGTCAAAACAAAGATAAATCAGAGTGAAATATAGCCATCATAAAGTACACTCAACAACCTAAAAGATAGCCTTCATTGAGCAACAGTCAGAGAGAAATAAGCAAAAGATCAAACATAAAACAACAAAATCAATAAAATCAGGGACAACTTGCATTAGTTAGATAACTGTCTTTATCTTCTTACATGAAGATATTTTGTATTCCTTGAGTAATTCTTAAAACAGTTTAGGATATTTTGTATTAATTTTTGTATAAATACTTCACAATTCGAAGTACTGAGGTGGATTGTGGATTTCTAAAAATTTCTATAGTTGCATTAACTTGAAACCTGAGGGTTCATTGTACCATTTCAAGTCAACAGACTGGATTGAGCAATAAAGAATTATATTACAGGATTCATGTGTTGAGCCACTTTAGTGAAGTAGTTTCACTTGTTCTATTGTTATTTTCTGAAGTTTTTCAGATGCATGTTTTCTAAGTCTAAATATTATAACATGAATATTATTGTAGAAATTTTTTAAGTGCACTTTGTTCTTAACTATTATATATTTTGATGTTTTCTATTGATATCTAGATTAGGGAACTCTTCATTGCTCCCTAGTTTCGATTGACCTCTGTCTTTTCCTTCATTATCCAGATCTGAGAATCCTTAATTTCTTTCCCATCTCAATTGAAACCATTTCATCATCCAGCCTAAAGATTTGAATTTACTTAGATACCTTGCCCTATGAGCACTTCCTTTAGAACTTGATTCTGATCTGTTGCTTGATACATTGACTCCATATCCCAATGGAAAACAGATCTGAACCTATCCATCTGAATTAGTAATTCCACCACCAAACCAAATCAAAATAAAAACCAATCAATCTTACATAACTAGCCTAAAATCAAATAAAAACAACAAAGTTGAAACATAAAGAGAGATCCCTCTCTGGGAATTAGGAAGGCTAGATCATAAGCTTAAAAGTTAGTCTGTGGTTACCTCTAATACTTCCTTAAA
Organism: Pinus albicaulis; assembly: GCA_034641835.2. Taxonomy (NCBI): domain Eukaryota; kingdom Viridiplantae; phylum Streptophyta; class Pinopsida; order Pinales; family Pinaceae; genus Pinus; species Pinus albicaulis. The sequence continues at coordinate 954,318,428 of CM076581.1, read as the reverse complement.
CAAAAAAGCATAACAACCATAGGAATTATTAGATTGATAACACAACCCAATACTTTGTTATAAATAATATGGGTTTCCATTCATTTTTCACCATGATCATTATCATCGTTACCACAATCGTCTTCTTGCATTCGACCTCCCACTAGAGTTCTACATATTGTTTTGGGTTTTTCACATATTAAGAGAGAGAATTGATCGTTGAAGAATCAAGGACATCAAAGGACATGTCCCATGGAGGGGGATTTGCAGACCCTTTTTGTAGATCTCCTTCAACAAGTGTTATTAATAATGCTTATTATTCATTTAAAAGTCTTTCCATATTGGGTTATTACATTGGTTATCTATTTTTGTTTGTTGTTTTGGATCACATACATATTTTTATAGCAAGTTTTTCTCGTTTACTATTGCAAATATGAGGCGTAAATGAACACATATTGTTGTTAGGCTAACTTGTCACCACTGACTTAAGTGAAGTGTTTTTGGAATACCTTGCAATAAATTTCATACTAAAAAATGGCAACTCCACTAGGGAAGTATGTTTGTTGGATCATTATCCTTCCACAATTTGATCTAGAATTTGTCACACCCAAGAGTAAGAAATGTCTGGCCCTTGTTGAATTAAATTTTAAATTTCTGATTGGTGCGTTGAATGCATTGGTAATAATGAACTTCTAGATGAACATTGGTTTTCCATCACCTCATATGATCCTTGGCATGGTGAAATCCTCATCTATTTGCGAACCCAAAAAATTCGCCCCCCATATTAACCGTGATGCTCAATGATGTATTCGGCATCAAGCTCCTCGCTATATCCTCATTGGTGATGATATCTATCGTCACAATGTCGCCACTATATTTCGTCATTTTCTCGCCCATGTTGAAGTTGAGCAAGTGATCAATTCCTATCATGATGGCACTTGTGGTGGTCACCTCCCAAGAATGGCCATTGTCTAGAAAATTATGTGCGTGAGTTAATTTTAGCCTTATCTCTTTAGCGATTGCATTAAGGAAGTAAAAAATTGTCCCAATTGTCAATTATTCTCACCTAAGGATCGAGCTCCACCTTCTCCCCTCCATCCTGTCATCACAACCATTCATTTATGTAAATGGGCTATTGAATTTATGGAGTGTCGAACCCCATCTGCTAATAACCATAAATATAATATCATGGTCATCGACTATGTAACCAAATGGGTTGAAGCCATGCCCATGTTAAATAACACCACAACTACTGTAACCCTTTTCTTCTTTAACCATGTTATCACTCGATTCAGGGTTCCAAAACAATCAGTTTATGGCCATGGTTGAAACTTTAAATATGAAATTTTGCGTCAGATATCCTCTTTGTTTTACTTTGAACACTAATATTCATCATCTTATAACCCCCAAGGCAATGAAAAAGTTGAAGAAGTTAATAAAATCCCTAAAACCATGCTTTAGTGGACGGTGAATAGACACAAGACCAAATTTCACCTTATACTATTTCCTACTTTCTGGGCCTATAAAACAACCACTGGTTTACTCCTTTCCACCTTGTGTTTGGAGAGAAGGCAATCTTACCAATCGAGTGTGAAATCCCTTCCCTCCACCTTTTTGTCAAAATCTTCTTGGATACCCAACCTTTAGAACAATGACTTATCATGCTCAAGCACACCAATGAAGACGATTGTGCTTTTTCGGAAACCATTGAAGTGGAAAAAAATAACACCAAAGATCAGTATGACTGAAAAGTCCACCCTCATACCTTTCATGAAGGTGACCTTGCTCTTGTCTATGAGCAAGCTCATGATTTCCTCAGGCATTGGAATTTTGAAAAATTATGGTTCGATCCTTACATCATCCGTAAGTGTTTGGGCATGGGCGCATACCTTTTAGAGAATTAAGAAGGAGAAATCCTTCCTAACCCTCACATTGCACTTTAACTGGAGAAATTTTACCCATAGAATTTACCATTGAAATACATGTATATTTTTCTTTTTCTGCATTTAGGTAACTTGCACCCCTCGTCATATCATTCATTGTCTTCTTGTGTCTTTCAGACGGATCCATCATCCAAACCTCATATGAGTTATTCCAATTTTTGGGCGTAGTAAAAAAACTAACATTTAATTTCCAATCCAGGAGTTCGTAAACTTAGAGGTGCAACATTGTAAATTATATAGAAGGATTTAAAAAACCTGCACTAGTTAATACAATGACACCACACCATTTTAAAAACTGTATTCACTCAAGAAAAAACTTGCCACAAACTTTGACATAAAAAATAAAACAACTTTGCAATCAGCTCCAAAAAAAATCTAGAAAATAAAATAATAGATCCCTATGCTTGAGTCTCATGATTTAAGAAACAAAAGAAATAATTCTAAGTATAGTTAAATCTATCTCTATTATGAATGTTTCATTCTTGTATTGAGCCAATTTTCCTACAACACAATAATGTTCCTGCATTGGAACAGAGTTACTGCATTGGAATGATATTCTTGTACTAGAATGATGTTCCTGTACTAGAAGTATATTCTATTCCTGCACTGAGTATTTTTCCCTTGTACTAGAACTCCAAATTCCTGTACTAAGATGCTATGTTACTGTACAAGAATTTTTTTTTGCATGTATCGAGAAATCATTATTCCTATACCAAGTCTTGTTGTTCCTGTACTGAGACAATTTTACCTTCAATCACTTTTATCAAACATAAAATGTACTATAATTAACCGACTATAAATAAATCATAGCAGAAAAAGAACTATGACTGAAGAGTTTTAAGAACAAATATCCTTCAACCAACAAGAATCTAAATAATGTAAATACTGAAATTAATCATTACTCATGAGAAAGAAAATACTCTTGCGTGGAAACAATAAATGTCTATAAGGAAAATCGTTCCCTCTCTCAGATTTTTGTTACAAACATAAATAAACTTTGTTTTAGAAAAAGATGTTATAAGAAAACATTAAACTCTGAAAGAATTCTCTAATTGATCCCCAAATCAGCAATACTCTTTTTACACTTACAAGGAAATCATTACAATCCTCAATCATTGCACATATATTTATTTAATATGTAACCAGAGTTTATATTTAAACAAGGGTGCGCTTGAATTAAAGTGAATGAATACAACTAAGTGTTAGAGTCACAATCCAAATTTTCCTTTCAGAAATAACTTTAGAAAGGAAGATCCTCTCAGACATAAAGGAAGCAATGATGTGATACTTTGAAAATAAAAGTTGAATACTGAAAATGAAATCAATCGAACACACGCACACTATGAGTCCTAAAATATGAGATGCATGCACATATTCCCAAGGGTTACATCAACCTGCAACTCAAGAAAATAAAGAAAGAAACTATTCTTCTCACACCAACCTGATTAAATATAACACACACTACAAAATATAGGGAGAACGAGCTGGGTTGGCTGGGCCCTATCCAAACAACTCGTTTCCATTTATGAAAACTTGAAAATCAATTGTGAAAAGGAATAATCACCTTGACCAAGAATCCAAAATAAATAGAACTAGCATCAACTCCTTGTATTAACTCAAATTATGTAGCAAAGTTACATCATAAACCATAAATCAATCCTCCAACTGATTGTAGGGAAGGGGGGAGAGCCCACTAACTTGATATAACATCGTGAAAGTACAATGAATGGTTTTTCCTCCCTCAAAGAACTGACAATATAGGCCATGGATAAGCCATTTATATGATTTACAAGGTGAATAAGTCATTTTCCTTAATTTTGGGAAATTGCATATTTTTAGCAAATTGGCCTCAAAGATATTGGAATATATTCCTAACCATGGAGAATTTTGGAAAACGGTTTGGAGGGAACCTAATTTGTT
>CM076581.1:954030235-954314486 GCA_034641835.2 Pinus albicaulis | reverse complement strand
CCTACTCTGGAAATCAGAAGAAAACATAGAAATGACAAATAGCTATGATAGGGTGTTTTTAACAAATCCTGAAGTAATCCTCCTATTCATTCATTCAAATTTAGAACACATAATGGATTTCATGTAACAAAAAAAGATAACAATGACAAGTAGAAAATACTTCACTCCAAATAGCTCATCACATGAATCCTGAAATATGATGCTAGTTGATTTGATATAGTCTGCTACTCGAAATTTGAAACACAAAAAAATCCTTCAAGTAAAAAAAAATGACTATAGAAATGTTTAGCAATTTAATCCATAGTAATACTTCAAAGGGTGAAGTATTTATACAAATTCTAAACTAAAATATCTTGAAAAAATATCAAGATTGGTTTACAAACATCTCAAACTGTTTTACATAAATAGAACTTAATAAAAGGACACTCAAAACTAATGAATTTATTTAACACTATTTTTTATGGATAGGTGATGAAAAAGAGGAGAAATTAGAATTTGATATCAACTCTTAGTTGATGATGAGGCTTCCAAGTCACTAACTGTCTCCTTCCTTTGTGTATTTTGCTCTAGAAATTATGAAAAATTGGGGTCCAAGGATACCTTTGTATTTCTCAATCTGAAATAGATATGTAAAATGTTAAAGAGTTTTTTGTAGATAAATATGTTACTAAGATAAACCTATTTCAGTTCCCAAAAAATCAGCTCCAAATGTTCACCATATGCTCTGAAAAAAGATGTGTAAAACAGAATTTTACACAATCTGAAAAATAGCTTCTAACGATGTGCATGTATCTCTCATTATGTAATACTTGTGCATAAGGTGAGATAGGTTTTTTTAGGTTGACATATTAGGAACATAAAAAACCTCTACGTTTCCAAAATTAATCTTGGATAGTCCACCATATTCTCTGTAAAACTATGACTTAGACAAGAAATTTCTGCAAAAGTGTCCCTTCTTGCTCTGTTTTCGTCTTTTAACCTTTTTGTTCTTTTAACTATTTTGACCTTTACTTTGGATAAATTTCATTTTTGGTGAAATTATTTTCATCTCTGTTTAATAATTACTACCTCTGTATTTACTTTTACTTTTTACCTTGACTTCTCTGTAACTTTGTTTTAACTTTCACTCTGACTTTCATCTGATACACTTTAACTCTGATGCTCTTTGGTTGTTTATGTTTTCACTGTCATTGTGAATTCTTATTTCACTTTTACCATTCATTGTGAAAATTTATCTCTCTCTACATAAATGAATTCTTTTTGTTCTGCTGCCTGGAATTTTTTTTTAAGGAATATTATTTAAAATTCTTTTTTTTTTGTGAACTTTTGGAGTAAAACAGATCTTTAACTAGTATTTAGATTGTTTCATCCAAATTCTCCTATTGCTAATGACCTGCAAAAAAAAAAAATTGTTAATGAAACCCTGGCTGCAGGGAGGTGATAATGGATTTAAGTGGTCATAGTACTGAATTTTATTTTGAAATTTTTAGGTTTTCTAGGTAGTTGAAACTCTGTATTTGGGATTTTTAGACTCTTCTATAAGATTAAATGGTTTACAAAGTGCTTCTTGATTTTGACAGAGGTTCTTGGATGAAAATGGGTATAACTTGGTTATTTTCTTGGATATTTCTTCAATTTTGGATTCTCAATAGGATTTATAGGCTTTTACTGGTTTAGACATAAAAAACAGGGGTTTCTTGGGCTTTTTCACTGAGAAATTAGGCTAAATATCATTTTGATTTCAGGCGTAGAGGTTTTTAGGATACCTTTAGAGGATTTCTTGCTTAATTTAGAGTTTAAACAATTTATATAAACTATAAAAACTCACAATTTCCCTTTAAAACAAAGCACAGTAAGAAACATGGTTTTTGCAGAAAATTTGACGGGGTTTGGCCTAATTTTTGGACTTTTTGATAGGGTTCAGTGGTTAAATTTGAACTATGAATTCAGTTTTTCTTTTAATAAATATTTTCAAATTGAAAAAGGCTTAATTTGCTTGAAGAATACCTATTATACGCAGGTATTAGGCTTTGAAGACAATTTCTGAAGGTTTTGAATGGTTTGAATGGCTTCTGTGGTATCGTTTCGATCTCTGGAACTATGAAAAGATTCTTGGGGGTCTTAAATAGTTTCAAGCCAAAAATTGCAATATTTTGGCATAAAAATGGTGGACAAATGCTTGTTTTACAGCCGGGGGGCTTATAGAGGGTTTACGCGCAGTAGGAGAGGAAATGAATGTATTTCCTATGTTTATTAGTCAAATTAGGTTTAAACGATGCCATCAATTAATTAATGGATTTTAAGTCATGAAACCGATGGTTTTAAGGTTCAAAGGATGAAAACCACGAACGGTTATCGCATGGTATTTAGGTGGTAACTTGTTTTGGACTGAACCAACGCGATCCAATAAATATTGACCACATGGAGGAGGGAAAAAATCCTAATACCATCCATTTCGAGTAGAAATGAGACAGGGAATTTCGCGCTATTTTATTTGCAATATTGGTTTTTAGCCGTGGGATCATGGGGTTCGATTGCGAACGACCCAGATCAATTGTGAAAATTGCGTCGGGATTTGGAGTGGATCCAAGGTTTTGATATTCGGTGAGATAGGTTTAAACTTTAGAAATAAGTGTTTAATAAGTTCAAACCTTAGGTTTAAATGATAATGCAACGGGGTAAGGTTTATGTATTAATTGAAACCTTTAGCAATGTTTAAATCATACATGTGGGTGTGGGTTTTTTATTATATAGTTTCTCAACCTTTCATAGTTGTTTAAAACTATAGGGGCGGGGATTATTTTTGTATTTTGATATGTTTAAACCTATGGGATAATGGGCGGGGATTTATTTCATCACATGGAATACATTAACACAGGTTTAAACTTAAAATAGAAGGGTTTTGGAGTTATTTAAATATAAGGGTTTAATACTATACGGGAGGGAATAGTTTTAGGGATTTAATAACTAAATTAGAAATTAATATGAAGGTAAAGGTGAAGTGTAGGGGATAATGTATATAATGAAAAATACATATTTTTAAATCTAAGTAAAGTGAAAATATGCATAGCTTTTTTTTGTTGTATTTTTTTCAAATTTAGACTTAGGATAAAATGCATTTCATGGGTTTTGAGTTTTTTTTGAAAGGAAAATGAAATTAGTTACTTAGGGTTTTACTTTTACTAAGTAAAAATGAGTTTTTACTTAGGAAAAAGGGATTATGATTAATGGCCGTGTTAGTCATCAGTATTTTTCACCTGTTGTTGATGACTAGTTTCCTTAGCTGATTTTTCTAGAAGCTGATCTCCAAACTGTCAAATCTATCATCTAGAAAACACCCCAAAACCATTTTTGTCCTCCTACCCCTTCCTGTCAACCTATGATGAGAAAAAACCTCATTTTTCAAGACATATCTAGTTTCAGCAAAATAACCCTATCCATAGTTGTCATAGATGAAAGTTATTTGTTGTCATTTACCCCTATTCCTCAAGCCATTCATTATCCAACTATTTTCAAAGTGTATGCAACCCTATCCCTGGTCATTTTTCATTTGAAAATCTAATCATATCAAAGAAAACACTCAAAATATGCCAAAATTTCTCCTAAGTTAGATAGTGGTGTTTAGGGAGTCTTTTCCTTGGAAAAAATATCCCGAGCCAAAAGGCTCTGTTTAGTACTAGTCAGCCCTAAATTAGTTCCTAATCTGCAAAACAAGTTTTGATCCATCCATAGGTCACACACCACTAAAAGGTCATTCTGTCTCAGTCCATAAGAAGTTCAACAAATATCCAAATCAGAAGAACTTCACTGTCTGAAAAGTATATGCTTAGATCAGGAAAAATCTCCATAAGACACCAAGGAAGATTTCCAAGGTTCAAAGTCATATGTTTTTACATCTCTGCATGGGTGTAATTGTAATGATGATCAATGTGCGAGAGAGAAAAAGGACAAAGTCAAAAAGGTCCTTCATGATGAATTAGTTTTCCATCAGTAAAACAAATGAAATACAATAAGTGAAGGGCCACCAATAGGTATGGTTTCAAGCCAAAGTTACCTAAATAATAGAGAGCAGCCTCCAAGACATATGAATGCAAAAGGTTGATGTTATGATGATCAGTAGTGTTTTCAACATCTCCTCCAAAAAGAAATTTCAACATGCCTCTGCAAACACAGTCAAGGGAAGTCAGTCAACTATGTCTAGCAATCAAATACTCTACATATACAAGTCATATGGTTTCTAATATAAGGGTTCACAGGGATTTTTTACAAAGAATACATATCTTAGAACATATCTCATAAAGCCAAATGTCAAATTTCACCTTGTTGCCTATTTGACATGATACCAAGCAGAGACATATGATTTTCACAAAGATGACACTGTTTTGAAATAGATGAAATGTCATATCTACAGTGCTAACCTCTTTCATTAAAAGAATATGGTCGAAAGTATAGTGAGAACTTCCCCTTCAAAAGAGAAGATGGATAAAATCTTGGTGCTAACCTCCTTCATTAAAAGCAGATGGTTAAAGGCACAGTGAGAACCTCCTCCAGAAAAAGAGCAAATGGTTGGGAACATAATAGAACCTCCTTCATTTAAAAGTAGAGGGTTAAGGTGTTCTTAGATGACTTCAGAAGTTGTGAGTCACCTCCTTCCAAGAAGATGAACAAAAGATGCATCAACAATTTTTCATATGGTGTTTGAGCAATTTTTGTATTGGAAATAAAAGGTTAAAAAATCAGTGGATCAAATGAAAGTTCAGTGGGTTGAAGACCTTTTTCACATAAAAACCACACAGTGACATAAGGGTGCTAAAGGTATCTTTTTCTTATGTTTACAAAAGCCTTCCTTCAAAGGAAAACAGGCACATTATAATAGAGTAAAAACTTTCACTGCCTATAGGCCTCCTTCACAAAGAAAAGAAGAGGGCCCACCATTGTTCGAAGAGATTCAAGAAAAAAACAAGTGAAGAAGGTCAAATCATGGTTACAGACTTCTTCACTTCATGAAACAATCAATTTACCTCGTGGTGATTAAAGAGGCTGCAAAGGTGTTTTAGTGATAGATTGTTTTATAAAAACAACGGTCCAAGTCATAATCTTAACACACCTTTTCACTTCATATAAATAATGTTTTTACCAAGAGTTTCAAAGGGAGGAGGCAGTGTTTTAAAATCCTCACAAGCTATAAAAGCCCGAGGAAACAAGTCCATTTATCTTTTTTCACATTTTTTGAAAGAGAGAAACAAAGTCAAGTCATAAATTGAAGTGTGTTTTATGCACAGAGCGGCTATAGGCACCCGACCAAAGAGTTAACACGCAGGCGCGACGCGCCTATAGCCTAGCATGGCACGCCTGTGCCAAAATTTAGTGGGTGCCCAAGGCCGACCCAACAGGCCTCTGCGCAACAAGTTTATGGATTCAGAACCCGCCCGATCAACCAAGTTTGAACGTGCTTTTGACCAGTGGACCGATACTCAAAAGGCATCTCAAATTCGTTGTTTCAAAGGTATTTCTCGCTTCCTAGCTAAAGTTTGAGTTCGAGGGAGGATTTAAAACAAATTTCAAAGGATAAACAGTGATAAAATGGAAGGGTTTTTGTCAGTTTAGAGAAGGTCTTCTTACTGTGATTACAATAGATGAACAGTGGTTAAAGGAAAGAGTTAAATGTGCCAATTTGAAAGAAATTTTTGTGCTAGGAATAGCTGAAGATTCACACAGCAGAGATTCCAAAAAGGAAGTGTTTTGAGGGGAAGAGTCTTTGAGCTAAAAACAAAAGGAGACTTCTCTTCAAAAAAACCACAAACAGATCTTTTCAAAAACCTCTTTGCTCAAACACAAATAATGAAGAGGTGAAATTGCTTTCATTCAACTAAAACTTGTTTTTTAAACTCAAAGAAAAACAATGATCATTAAGGGAGACAGAGTTTGTTTGAAAAGGCTTATAACTCAGTGACAAGGAGGTTGCCCTATGTTCTAGAGAAACAATAATCATCAAAGAAGAACAATTTATTCAAAGAGAGAACATAGTGTTTTTCTAAGGGTACAGTCTTTGTTCCAAATTAGTCCCTTAAAACAGTGATATCAAAAGCCACAGTGATTTCAAAGGAACCTCTTTATTTCTTCAAATAACCATAGAAAACAGTGAATTGAGGGAGAGGAGTTCATATTGTCAAATTCAAAGAGAGTTGATTTCATTTAAACAAAATTGTTGGCTAACTAAGGACAGACTTAGTTTTTCAAAGAGTAAAAAGTGTTTTGATTAAGAGCCTTTTTCAAAAATCACCTAAACAAGTTTGCCTTGGTGAGCCAGTAAATAATATCAGAGGAAAAATGCCCCCTAAGGAAGATAGCAGGAGTGGTTATCACAAAAGGTATGAGCCTTTTTCAACTCAGGAAGTGAATGCATCTCCTTTAGTGCTCTTTAACTTTCATGAAGTAGGATGCTTGGAATTTTGCCAAAAGGTTCAAGAAGTGAAAAGTCATCTTCCTTTGACACATTTGTTTGCTTTAAAGCTATAAAGGAAGCATGTTCATCTAGCAGGTTTAGATTTCAAGCTCTCTCCTAGGGCTGTCTCCAAAGCTACCAAAATTCCATATATTAGAGAAAAATGGTTCGGGCAAACATACCTAGATTTGAATAACTACAAACCCTTCTTAAAACAAGAACATCGGGATGCTTGCCTAGCTATTTTTCCTTTTTCCTACTTCTTGACCAGCTATGATCCTCTCATGAAAATCATCATGAAGTATTTCACATGTGAAGGGAGGTTTTCTTGAGTTTATGTTTACCATATCAGGCTTCTTATGAACTTCACAAGAACTCGATTGCTAAACCTACCTTTTTTCCTCTATAGAAACATTGACAAGATGGCATCTACTGTCCAAAAGAAGCCATCCTCTCAACAACAAGCTTGCCTTTTTCATCATTCTGTTATCAAGATCATCATCCTCCATCAACTTGAGAAAATGGGAGTTTCTTGGGATTCTTTCATTTCACATCATGATTTTTCCACTGCTTCTTCATCTCATGCGACTTCCTCACCATCCACTCATCATGTTTCTCCTTCTTCTAGTAAATCCACTCATAAGAAACAAAAATCTCCTATGATTGAAAGTGAATAAGGAAAAAGTGAGAAGGGGAAAAACAATGATCAAGAAGGACAAAGTGAAGGACAAGCTAGTGATGAGGAAGGGAAAAATGAAGAATCTAAGCATGACAGTGAACATCAAGAAGGAAATGATGAAGAGCTTGAACAAATTAATGTAGACCACAACTGTCATGAGGGGGAACATGTTAGCAGCCCACACAGCAGTGAGCATGATGGTAATGAGGCACAAAACTGTGAAGGTACAAAGCCCAACAGTCATGAAGAAAGAAGGGACAAAAATGAACAAGACAACCCTCAAGGAGACATACAAGGTGACAGCCAAAACACTTATGAGGAGGGTCAAGACAGTCCTCAAAGGGACACTTATGATAAAAAACAAGAAAGCCCTCCAGCCAACAAGGAGGATGACAATCAAACCCCAAACAAGGAGCATTCCAAAGAGGGCAGCATAGAACAAAAGGGCCAAATCAGTGACCATGAGCATAACAGTGATAAAGACAAACAAGGAAATCTTCAAAAGGAGGAAAACAATGACAAAGATGATGATGGAAGAAACAAGGTTAAATACCAGGTAGAGCATGTGCTAGCTGCCTCTCCTAGGCAAGGGGCCATGACTCTTCTCCCGAAAGTGGTGAAGCCTAGAAACACTAGATCAGCAAAGAAAAAGACCACTCCAGTAGTAACTCTTAATGTTACTAGAGCACTCTGAAGCAAAGGCAAGTTTCCCAAGCAACCTATCATTGAAGTTCCAAGAAGGACAAGGGCCAAGAGACCTATCCAAGGCAAAGGGAAGGAAAAAGAGGAGAGTAGTCATGAAAAGGAAAGGGAGTTTGACATCATTCAGAGAGACAGTGATGATGGGGATAATGAAGTTAAAATTCTTGAAACTCTTTTACTAAATATAGAGGCACAAATTCATGACCTAAGAGCTGATCTAGAGAGGTCAAAGGACCTCATACATGTTCTGCAGACACAAAACAAACAAATGAATGTTCAAATGGCAGTTTATGACGCCTGGGCTTTCAAGTACCAAAGGGAAGCATCCAAAGCACAAGTCAAGCTGGAAGAGCTTATGGGAAAATTAAATGACACTGAAGAAGAAGAACAGCCAAGGAGAAAGAGGCCTAGGACTATGGGTTTCAAGAGAGCTTTGGGGAAAAATAAAGAGGAAGAGGCGGCCCTTGTCCAATCTTATCCTCTTACTCATTTTCTTGCCCAAGAAATAGAGGATAATAGAGAAGCATGGCTTGAAGGGGAAAATAAAAATTTGGAGGATAAGTTATAAATAGATAATAGAGACTTGAGCCTGCAAAAGAAAATGACCGGCCATTACAAAAAGCTAAATCAATTTGCGTGAAGGAAATTGAAGGTTACACAAGAAAAGCTCAAGGCGGCCCGAATGAGGTGGCCGGTAGAAAAAGTGGGAAAAAACACATCAAAGCTTGAGATATTGGCCTCCGCTTCTCCATAGGTTTGTAAAAACCCATGAAGGTCTCGCTCACCAAAATCGGGCAAATTTCGACAAGTTTTTGTTTTTTGACATTTTTGGGCCTAATTGTAGAAATTTGTGGGCATCGCCATTTTTTTTTGGAGCATCCTCAAAGATTGAAAGTGGTATCATTGGATGAATTATATTCAAGGGAATCTACTCAGAAAATTTTAGATCCAAAAGATGATTTTTGATCCGCCAAAGAGGCGAAAACAGTCACTTTTTCGACACTCTGCCTCGCATATCAGGAAGGGCTAATTTCTGGTTTTTTCCACTCAGGTCAGTTTTTTGCAAACCTCTAGTGATCAGTTTGGGGAAAACCAAGTATTTTCAGAAACTAGACATCCAAGGCTTTCCAATGAGCCATCCTGGGCCTTTTTTTGACATCAGGAGGTCTTCAAAACTTGCCCACAAGACAGAGAATTTTCTGGTGCTATATTTTTGAAGCATTTTGGTGAAAAATGCAGTTTTCTAAAGTGGCTTTTCCAAATGTGCGTTTAGCCTTTTTTGGCCATTATCAGTCGGGAAAATTCAATTTAATTTCCTTTTTTAGCATTTTAAAGATATTATTATAGATATTTTGTGCCTTGGACTTTGCAAAGCCTCAAGGACAAAATCAAATATTTGTAATGGGCCAATGGGCTTGCTAGTTGCTCTAGGAGGTTTTCCTTCTCTTTGGCCTATTTATTCCAAGATATTCCATTGTAAATGAGGCTGAAATTGATGATATCGAGAAATACATGATATTACAATATTTGAAGAAACACTTTGTCTCATGATGTGGATGATTTCTTGTTTGTCTTGGATGGTGGAAGAGGATTGTTTGTTGGATTCCTTGGCTTGGTAAATGGTATAGTATTTGTATGTTTTCCTTAGTTTATCATACATGTTTCCATGTTTCTTGCTTGTTGTAGGTCAGTAAAGAATATATTTGAGACATGCCCATGGAGGCACCTCAATTTTCCTGATTTCATTACAGCTTCTATGTTTTTCTTCCTTCTTAGTCATATCAAAGAATTCTTAACTGCTCTTTGATTACTGAAGAACTTGTTTCTTGTTTCGTTTATGGTTGTTATGCATGCTAATTATGATTCATAGTACGCCTTGCTTACTCATGGCTGGTCAAAGCTCCATCTCTGAAAACTCTCTTTGAATAATTGATTGTCTTTGTTTGAACAAAGGAGGTCTTGTTTCAATCTTGCCCTTTGCCTAAAAACTTTGCATTCTCTTTTCAAAGTTCCCAATAGTTCAAAATATGAGGTGTAGGAGTTCCCTCTTGGTAAATTGAGTTGTTTGTCCATCTTATTTGTTTTCCCAAAAATTTGAAGGTGATTTCCCAAAGTTGGAGGGTCTTATACTTCCATGCATCACTGGAATGTTTAGTCTATGCATTTATTAGTTTAAGTTTCATTCATAGAGACCAATGGTTAGCCCTAAATTATGAATGCTTGCTGATTAACTATTTATGTTTAAAATCTCTTTGCATTTCACAAACTTAGTGTCCATCCCATTTCATTGCACCTAAAAGAATCCATTTTACCTCGACCAAATCGGCCCTGCAATATATCTCCTCCAGCCTTTGAGGCAATCTCGACCTTATCGACCCCATAGCCCAGTTGATATGATATCTTGTTATCTATTTATCTTTTGATCATTTTTTCCCTCAAAAACCTAAAAAAAACCAAAACACACTTAACAACTAGCCTAAAATCAGAAACATAGAAAGAAAACAAGTTTACACCCTTTGCACAAATAGAGAGAGCCCTCTCTGAGTCTAGGAAGGCTAGGTCCTTGGGCTCCAAAGTTGGTTTGATGTTACCCTGTCATTTGGCTTGCCAATTTTCCAAATCACGGGACCCTAACATAATGGCGATCATGGTAGGACACTGAGTGAATAAACAAACTTAGACTTCCCTAAACAATTTTAGCATCCCTTAAGAAGATTATATTTTCGACTTACCCCACCGCTCACGCTTAATGGCGATCACGGTGGGACCTTTCCAAGTTAGTGACAATCTAAGTACACCTTAGGACTCCATAAATCCCTTGTCTTCAAGAATATCCAGTGATTATCAGCCACCTCATCGCCACACTAACATAATGGCGATTATGGTGAGACTCTCTGAGTTCATGACTTTCCAGCAAACTGTTGTTGACTCATTAGTCCTTCGGTTAAATCATAAAATCAACTGATAAAGCCATTAGAGTAAACTCTCTTTGTTTAATCACCTTAGCTAAGTGATGAAAAAATTTAAGACACTCTTAAAAATCAGACTGCATATAAAAACTTAGAAAAACCCCAAAAAGAAGCATCGCTAGATTGGCTTTTTATCTATTGTTGGTGGTGGACCATAAGTACCTATCTCTAAAACAACAAAAACATCCACCTAGTGACTCCACTAGCTTTCAGTAGGCCTAATACTCCATAAAAAACCAAAAATTCCATAAATCGTACTTTTCTATTGATTCACCTTTCCCAAAAAACTCAAAATTCATGATGCAACCTCTAAAATCATTGACAAACTAAGAAAAACTTAGGGATTCAGAAATATTCATCTAAACATAAGGAAATCAACAGAATAAACTTGCAAATAAAACCATAGCTTTCTCAACAACCTAGAAAACTATTGAAACTAAGTTTTAAGGCATTTTTTGCAAGTTTCCACATAAAATTTTCTAGAAAACATTTTTTCTAAAAAAACATCTTTCTCAATATTGGTGGTGGACCACAAATCTCAAGAAAATTCACCTGGCGACTCCACTAGCCTTCATTTTTTTTGCACATCACTCACATTAGCAAAACCCCTAGATAATTCTTCCATCCAAAAAAAATCACAACTATCACCTTCTCTAAACTTTGATTTTGAAATCTGGCTTCACGAAGAATTAATACTAGATCCCACCCGTACCCAAATCCCCCTATCATAGTTGATAACACAGAAAATATTTTGTGGAAAACTTATGAAACTGGTAACTTAGCTACCGATAGGACCATCCACAAACCAAGCTCTGTACCTGAACACCTTACATCCTTGCAAGATTCCCAGTTTGAATTGAGTTCAGCAAAAAACCTTCTTAGAAGCAAGTCGCAAAGTAAAATAAATCTTGACGATCTTGAGCCCTTAGATTTACAACAGAGTCCTAGCAGAGAAGCCTCACCCACTACACCTCCTAATTTTCAGCTTCTCCCCCAATTTGGCTCTTATCATCCCAAATCTACTCAGAATCAATCCACAAGTCCAACCACTTCCGCCACACCTTTTCAAACCACTACTTTGCAAATCACCTCATCCCATACCACAAAACCTCATACTATAAATATACCATTCGCTCCCATCCTGGCAGCTTGGTATGCACCCTTAGTGTTACCACAGCCTTGGGTACCTTTGCCAAATGATTACCAATCCAAAATGCCACATTTAATTGGGGCTGAGGCTACTACTATCCAAAAAAATATAGATAGAATTAGTGATGCTTTTGAATACATGGAATTAGAAGATGAGACCATAAGAATGAGGATGTTTGCCCAAAGCCTAGGCAGAGAACCCAATAAATGGTTTAAAAGCTTAGCTCCTAACAGTATACATGATCTCCCAGCACTTTACCAAACTTTCATAAACATGTGGGAAATCAAGAAAAACCCCATCCAAATCATTTTCGAATATAACAATATTAAAAGGAATATGGAGGAAAGTGTTCAAAACTATTGCACTAGATTCAACAGTGTCTATAACGCCCTTCCACCTCACATGAAACCTCCACTTGGCTCATTACTAGTAAAATTTCTCGAAGGTTTTGATCCAAACATGACATACCAACTAAGAGAAAGAGACCCTGCAACTTTAGAAGAAATGCAAAAAAGTAGCTATTAGTGTTGAAGCCAACCTAGCTGAGAAGAGAGATAGGATAATATCAGAAAAGAAAGTCACATTCCGTGATGAGGTCATGCCTTCAATTTCCTCCTCAGACCCCAGAATAGACAACCTGGTTATATCCATGGAAAAAATGTGGGAAGGAATAAGTCTGAATGAAAAAGCACCTCTTAAGGACAACCAACCAAACCCTCAAAACAGAAACTGGAACCAAAATTTTAGAAGAGACCCGCCTCAGAAAAAACCAAGGGAAAATGACCAACAGACCAGGCCACCTTTCAATGAAAACTATGTTGATGAGGTAGAAAAAGATATCGAACCACTTTATGAAAATCACTTAAACTTGATAGGTGCTGATAACGAGGGCGAGGTTTTCCTCACAGAAGAAGAACAAGTTTTCTTCTCCTCAAATCAAAATGAAGCAAATTATGAAGACCCAGAGGATCCTGAGGTAGGACTACAAAATGCTATAATGGAAGTCCACAGGAAATATGATCTTAGGAGTAATAAAAACCAGGATAACTCTAAGAAAGGTAACTCGGACACTGTTGTTACTAAAACCCCCGATACCATTCTTAAAAGAGCATCAGATAGTAACAAAAACATGGCTAAGAAAATTGACCAAAACAAAGACAAAGCTAGTCAAGAAAGCCTTGACCCAAACTATCCTAGTACCTCTACTAGGATTCCCGAAACAACTGTATCGAACAAAACCCCAAATGAGAGTCAGCAAATTAAGGACATAGAGAAAGTTATGGCTGAAAAAACTGAAGCAAACCTGTCTAAACTACAAACACCTTTTAGTTTCGAAGGAGAAATTTCCAAAATCAAGATCACCATGCCTCTCACTGAACTTATCTCCCAAAGCTCATATAAATCTCAAGTGATAAAATTCCTAAACATAGGAAATGATGCAGATACTCTACACCTAGATGATGACACTCCTGAGGTGTTGTTTGGACCAAAAATAGAAGGAAAATATCAAGAGGGAACCACTCTTCCTTTTTACATTGGTCTGAATATACATGACCAAATCCTACATAATGCCATGCTAGATCTCGGGGCCTCTCACAATCTCATGACGAAATTAGTAATGGAAGGATTAGGCCTAGAAATAACAAAACCTTATAAATACTTATATTCATTTGATTCAAGCAGAGTCAAGTGTCTAGGCATAATAAAAGATCTTTGTGTCAGTTTGGCTCAAGTTCCTGTGAAACACCTAGTCATGGACACAGTGGTAGCAGACATCCATCCCAAGTACGGAATGCTTTTATCCAGATCTTGGGGGGCCAAGCTTCAAGGAAATATTCAACTAGATATGTCGTACGCCACCATTCCTGTGTTTAATCAAACAAGAATACTGTATCGGGAATCACACATGAAATATATGGTCAGCAGCCAAGAAAGGCCTGATAACATCCCTATGTATTCCATACATTCAAACATGGATTCCTTCATCTTACATCTAGAAGATGGCACTGATGAAAACACAAGTGAAACTGAAACCAGTTCAAGCACAATATTGCAGCCAGACCAACCTCTATATGATGAATTTGATACTCAAAACTCTCATGACCCTGAGCAATTATGTCTTGATGAGAGGGAATTTTATTTTCTAGCAATAGAGATAAATTAGAAAACAAAAAACATTATACACCCTCAAGCATATTTTTCAAACCAAGGACAAACATCAACAGTACAATCAGGAACCTTTTTCAAAACAAAGGAACTAGAGGACTTGCATATTACAAACCTCTTTTCAAATAAAGGGCAGGGGAGCCTAATGTTCTTACCATACCTAAATGCTTCATCATCTCATAACTTTACCTCCCCAAATGAAACCTTGACTATAGCCACAACTGCTAAATATCTGGGACAAATGTCTGATAAACTTGATATGAAGGGATGTGATGACTGCATTCCAAATATACCTGAGCTGATTGAACTAGCTAACATTCTGTCACTTCACTAAAGATTTAGAACTGCTAGAATTTGCAAGATTGTTCAAGATACTAGTACATGTTGGGAAAACAGTGTGAAACACTATGACACTGCCATCATTTCAAGAAACAAATTTGACAAAATAAAATAAAAAAATCTTTATCATACATTAATAATCAAAGACAAGACAACTGGACATAGGATCTGTGTTGATTTTAGAAACACAAATACACACCCTTGGAACATAAATTATATCCTTCCTGCACAAGACCATACTATACAAATGATAGGTGCTTCTAATCATGTGTCTTTACAAAGTGATGTTTCAAGGTGTCACCAATTAATTCCTTTGCAAAGCGAACAGCTCAAGGAATTTTTAAAATATGCTGGAAGCAGCTCCATTTTCAAACCCAGAATTGCAAAACCACCAGACACCAAAGACATGTTCCTGAAGGCCATCTTTCCAGTTCTAAATTTCTTCATTATCATGTACCTTGACGATGTCATCATATGCTTTAAAAATGACAAAGAATATCTGCATTATTTGAAAAAGATGTACAGCAAAAGGAGAAGTGGAGATCAAAGGTATAAAGAAGTACAACGAGAAGACACAGGATTGTTTAGAGATTCATACATGAATCCTTATGTTATGCTTACAGGAGAAAATTTTCCAAACTATTCTTTTCAAGAGCTGAGTGGAACAAGAGCATTAGGAGATCCTTATGAAGATAAGATGCTCAAGTTTCACGATTTTCAGGAGTTCTAGTTCTAGATTTTTCAATCATTGTACATATCATTGCTTGAGGAAATAAATAAAAAAACAGAAAGTACAAAAACAATAGAAAATTTGAAAAGAGGGAAGTTTAGAAAATAGCAGAAAAACCCCATGTTCAAAAAAGAGTCACGCTGAAAGTGCGCAAGTCTAAATGCCACTACTAGTGCTCAAAAGATGTCTTGTTCAGATATCTAGCCTAATCATAACTGAACATGTTTTAAATTTATTGCTGATAAGTTAGTGAAAGAAGGGATAGTAAAATTGTGTAAGCTTGACTTATCAAAGAAAGTAGATTAGGAAAAGATACCGGTTCCACATGCTCAAAACAGAACCAAAGAAGAAAATAGGGATGAAAAACAAACTATGTATCCTAGCCCTGATTTTTCTAAATCTTATTTTCATGCAAAATAATATTTGTGTGCAGCTTGTCTTGTATGCCACAAATACATGACAAATCAGACTATCTAATCCCGATTTAGTCATTCTTCAATTTCATGTTTAGTTTAGTGAATCAAATCCTGTCAAACAACTTAATCTCTACAGTCGATCTAGCATAGGTAGAGAAACAAAGGAGTTCATTAGTCTCATCTGAACTCCTGGTAGATATAAGTGTAGAATTAGAAAGTGTCATTTTTCAAAAATATCATGTCAAAGGGTTGATAGCTCAAATGCACCTAAAAGAAGAAAATTTTTTAGGGAATATAGCTGGGTAGGTAGAGATGACTTTGACGCAAATCATGCTGTAAATTTTCGGAAATAGCATTAAGAAAGGAAGGAATTTGCGCCAATGGATAAGGAACTGGTCTTCAAAGGTTAGAGATCTGAAATTCTGGATACCTCCTGAAAAGGAGATGCCCTCCTAAAATGGAGCCACTGTTAGTCATCAATATTTTTCACCTGTTGTTGATGACTAGTTTCCTTAGCTAAGTTTTCTAGAATTTGATCTCCAACTGTCAAATTTGTCATCTAGAAAACACCCCAAAACAATTTTTTTCCTCCTACCCCTTCCTGTCAACCTATGGTGAGAAAAAACCTCATTTGTCAAGACATATCTGGTTTCAGCAAAATAACCCTATCCATAGTTGTCATAGCTGAAAGTTATCTGCTGTCATTTACCCCTATTCCTCAAGCCATTCATTATCCAACTATTGACAAAGTGTCTGCAACCCTATCCCTGGTCATCTGTCATTTGAAAATATAATCATACCAAAGAAAACACTCAGAATATGTCAAAATTTCCCCTAAGTTAGATAGTGGTGTTTAGGGAGTCTTTTCCTTGGAAAAAATATCCTGAGCCAAAAGCCTCTGTTCAGTACCAGTTAGCCCTAAATTAGTTCCTAATCTGCAAAACAAGTTTGGATCCATCCATAGGTCGCACGCCACTAAGAGGTCATTCTGTCTCAGTCAAGAAGAAGTTCAACAAAGATCCAAATCAAAAGAAGATAAGCATGTTCACTGTCTGAAAAGTATATGTTTAGATTAGGAAAAATATCCATAAGACACCAAGGAAGCTCTCCAAGGTTCAAAGTCATATGTTTTTACATCTCTGCAGGGGTTTAATTGTAATGATGATCAATGTGCGAGACAGAAAAAGGACAAAGTCAAAAAGGTCCTTCATGTTGAATTAGTTTTCCATCAGTAAAACAAATGAAATACAGTAAGTGAAGGGCTGCCAATAGGTATGGTTTTAAAGCCAAAGTTTCCTAAAGAACAGAGAGCATCCTGCAGGTCATATGAATGCAAAAGGCTGATGTTATGCTGACCAGTAGTGTTTTCAACATCTCCTCCAAAAATAAATTTCAACATGCCTCTACAAACATAGTCAAGGGAAGTCAGTCAACTATGTCTAGCAAGCAAATACTCTACATATACAAGTCATATGGTTTCTGGTCTAAGGGTTCACAGGGATTTTTTACAAAGAATACATATCTCAAAACATATCTCATAAATCCAATTGTCAAATTTCACTTTGTTGCCTATTTTACATTATACCAAGCAGAGACATGATTTTCACAAAGATGACACTGTTTTGAAATAGATGAAATGTCATATCTACAGTGCTAACATCCTTCATTAAAAGCATATGGTTGAAAGTACAGTGAGAACCCCCTCTAGAAAAAGAGTAGATGGTTGCGAACATAATAGAACCTCCTTCATTTAAAAGAAGAGGGTTTAGGTGTTCTTATATGACTTCAGAAGTTGTGAGTCACCTCCTTCCAAGAAAATGAACAGAAGATGCATCAGCAGTTTTTCATATGGTGTTTGAGCAATTTTCCTATTGGAAATACAAGGTTAAAAAATCAGTGGATCAAATGAAAGTTTAGTGGGTTGAAGACCTTTTTCACATAAAAACCACACAGTGACATAAGGGTGCTAAAGGTCTCTTTTTCTTATGTTTCCAAAAGCCTTCCTTCAAAGGACAAAGTGCACGTTATAATAGAGTAAAAACTTTCACTGTCTCTAGGCCTCTTTCACAAAATAAAGGCAAAGGGCCCACCATTGTTCAAAGAGATTCAAGAAAAAAACAATTGAATAAGGTAAAATCATGGTTACAAACTTCTTCACTTCATGAAACAATAAATTTACCTCGTGGTGATGAAAGAGGCTGTAAAGGTTTTTTAGTGATAAATTGTTTTATAAAAACAACGGTCTAAGTCATAATCTTAACACACCTTTTCACTTCATACAAACAGTGTTTTTACCAATAGTTTTAAAGGTAGGAGGTCGTGCTTTAAAATCCTCACAAGCTATAAAAGCGTGAGGAAACAAGTCCATTAATCTTTTTGCACATTTGTTGAAAGAGAGAAACGAAGTCAAGTCACAAATTGAAGTGTGTTTTATGCGCGGCGCGCATGTAGGCGCCTGAACAAAGAGTTAACACGCAGGCGTGGTGCCCCTATAGCCTAGCACGGCACGCCTATGCTAGCATTCAGTGGGCACCCAAGGCCGACCCGACAGGCCTCTGCGTAGTGCGTTTATGCATTCAAAACCCACCCGATCAACCAAGTTTGAACGTGCTTTTGACCAGTGGACCAATACTCAAAAGACATCTCAAATTCGTTGTTTCAAAGGTATTTCTCACTTCCTAGCTAAATTTTGAGTTTGAGGGAGGATTTAAAACAAATTTCAAAGGATAAACAATGATAAAATGCAAGGGTTTTTTTCAGTTTAGAGAAGGTCTTCTTACTGTGATTACAATAGATGAACAACAGTTAAAGGAAAGAGTTAAATGTGCCAATTTTAAAGAAATGTTTGTGCTATGAATAGCTAAAGATTCACACAGCAGAGATTCCAAAAAGGTAGTGTTCTGAGGGGAAGAGTCTTTAAGCTAAAAACAAAAGGAGACTTCTCTTCAAAAAAACCACAAAAAGATCTTGTCAAAAACCTCTTTGCTCAAACACGAATAATGAAGAGCTGAAATTTCTTTCATTCAACTAAAAATTGTTTTCTAAACTCAAAGAAAAATAGTGATCATTAAGGGAGACAGAGTTTGTTTGAAAAGGCTTATAACTCAGTGACAAGGAGGCTGCCTTATGTTCTAGAGAAACAATAATCATCAAAGAAGAACAGTTTATTCAAAGAGAGAACACAGTGTTTCTCTAAGGGTACAGTCTTTGTTCCAAATCAGTCGCTTAAAATAGTAATATCAAAAGCCACATTGATTTCAAAGGAACCTCTTTCTTGCTTCAAATAACCACAGAAAACAGTGAATTGAGGGAGAGGATTTCATATTGTCAAAGTCAAAGAGAGCTGGTTTCATTTAAACAGACTTGTTGGCTAACTAAGGACAGACTTAGTTTTTCAAAGAGTAAAAAGTGTTTTGATTAAGAGCCTTTTTCAAAAATCACCTAAACAAGTTTTCCTTGGTGAGTCAGTAAAGAATATCAGAGGAAAAATGCCTCCTAAGGAAGATAGCAAGAGTGGTTATCACAAAAGTTATGAGCCTTTTTCAACTCAGGAATTGAATGCATCTCCTTTAGTGCTCTTTAACTTTCATGAAGTAGGATGCTTGGAATTTTTCCAAAAGGTTCAAGAAGTGAAAAGTCATCTTATTTTGACACATTTGTTTTCTTTAAAGCTACAAGGGAAGCATGTTCATCTAGCAGGTTTAGATTTAAAGCTCTCTCCTAGGGCTGTCTCCAAAGCTACCAAAATTCCATATATCAGAGAAAAATGGTTCAAGCAAACATACCTAGATTTATATCAATACAAACCCTTCTTAAAACCAGAACATCGGGATGCTTTCCCAGCTATTTTTCCTTTTTCCTACTTGTTGACCAGCTATGCTCCTATCGTGAAAATCATCATGAAGTATTTCACATGCGAAGGGAGGTTTTCTCAGGTTTATGCTTACCATATCAGGCTTCTTATGCACTTCACAAGAACTCGATTGCTAAACATACCTTTTTTCCTCTATAGAAGCACTGACAAGATGGCCTCTACTGTCCAAAAGAAGCCCTCCTCTCAACAGTAAGCTTGCCTTTTTCATCATTCCCTTATCAAGATCATCATCCTCCATCAACTTGAGAAAAAGGGAGTTTCTTGGGACTCTTTCATTTCACATCCTGATTTTGCCACTGCTTCTTCATCTCATGTCTCTTCCTCACCATCCACTCATCATGTTTCTCCTTCTTCTAGTAAATCCACTCCTAAGAAACAAAAATCTCCTATGATTGAAAGTGAAGAAGGAAAAAGCGAGAAGGGGAAAAATAGTGATTAAGAAGGACAAAGTGAAGGAAAAGCTAGTGATGAGGAAGGGAAAAATGAAGAATCTAAGCATGACAGTGAACATCAAGAAGGAAATGATGAAGAATGCAGAGCATAGATGTCATGAGGAGGAACATGTTGGAAGCCCACATAATAATGAGCCTGATGGTAATGAGGCAAAAAACAGTGAAGTTACAGAGCCCAATAGTCATGAAGAAAGCAAGGACAGAAATGAAAAAGGAATCCCTCAGGGAGACATACAAGGTGACAGCCAAAACACGTATGAGGAGGGTCAAGACAGTCCTCAAAGGGACACTTATGATAAAATACAAGAAAGCCCTCTAGCCAGCAAGGAGAATGACAATAAAACCCCAAACAATGAGCATTCCAAAGAGGGAAACATAGAGCAAAAGGGCCAAATCAGTGACCATGAGCATAGCAGTGATAAAGAAAAAGAAGGCGATCTTCAAAAGGAGGAAATCAGTGACAAAGATGATGATGGAGGAAACAAGGTTAAAGACCAAGTAGAGCATGTGCTAGCTGCCTCTCCTAGGCAAGGGGCCATGACTCTTCCCCCGAAAGTGGCGAAGCCTAGAAACACTAGATCATGGTCTTCATTCTCATCATGGTTTTCGTTCTCATCAAGTGAAGAATATATAAGAAGAGATTTGCGGCTTTCCCCTCAAGAGGAGGGGTTTTAGCCCTGGCTTGGAGCCTAACTAAAGTGTCGCTAATATTAGTTTTTTCATGGTTGTTTGACGTATTGAACGTAGTCATAATGATGAAAAAATATAATAAGGAAAGAAGTAACACAAACAATTACCATATAATAGGATTTGTATTAAAATTTACCCTACCTAATTCTCAACAGAATTAGCCCAGCAACAAATGACATGGGAAAAATTTGTAAACCCTACCCCACCAGAAGAAAATCCATATGCATAGACAGGGATTAATGATAGAAGAATTGATAATAGAGATGTCGAGCAACAGAGAATAGAAGTAAAAATTCCAAAATGAGAAAGAAAAAGGAGGGCTCCTTCCTTGGCCTCTGGCCCAGTAAAACAAAGATGCTCTGTGAGGATAAGCTCACGCCAATATACCCCATTTTTGACAGAAGAGGCAAGGCCATCTCATACACCCCCTCTAAGGCCAAAAAATTATTTTCTACAGGAATATGAGGAAGAAATGGCCCGAGTATTGAAGAATTGGGTTACATTCTGTGAAGAAAGGAGCAAATATGGAAACTTTGAAGGAAAAAACCTTGATCAGTCTTCCTTTTTTGGCAGTTCTGGCCATACCGAAATTTTTCCATCCGCTGAAGATTTGGGAGAGTTGCATGACCTGAGGGAACCAGTTCCCTCTGAAAACGAATACCCTGAGGAAGAAACTCATATAGAGGAAGCTCCTGAACTTGAGAATCAGTCAAGAGATACTGTCCCACTAGAACATGACCTTGATGTTGGTACATCCCCTCTTGTGCCTGAAAGAGATAATGTGCCCTCTCCAACTGAAAACCCCATGAAGGAGAAGAAATCGGACAAGGTGAGATTGAGGAAAATGAGTAAGAAGTACAAAAAATTGAATAAAATTGTCAAACAATTAAGAAAATGGTTAAAAGAAGCAGACAAGGCCTGGAAGCCGAAAGTAGAATTAGAAACTATTGCAACCCAAATAGAGCAATGCTCCACTGAGGTTATGGGAATCCAAACAGAACCATGTTCCAAAGAGGATATTGGCACTCAAACTGAACAACCTTGTGTTTGTTTAATGGAAACCTAAACAGACTTTCCTGTGGATTCCATAGATGTTGTTGTTCAAACAAATTTCGAGGAGAATGTCCAGACAGATTACTGTATTTCCCAAAAACAACCGAACTTGTTGTGAAAACTGATTTGGTGCCAACACATGATAATGAAACAAAGATAGAGGAAACACCTCACTATATTCCTCTAGTAACATAGGTTGTTATTCTGAAACTACAAAATGAATTAACACAGACCCAGCAGGTGTTGGGTCAATACAAGAAAGAAGTGGTGCACTATTATTGTTGGAAAGATATCTATTGTTGAAGATTAAAGCTATTAGGGCTGGAAAGTAAACTGAATTTAAAACCACTGCATAATTCATCCAATACTGTGAGGAAAAAAATGAGAAGGTAACACACCTTCTAGGTGAATTATACCTGCACAATTGTTTCTTGGAGGATGAATGGGATGGTAATCCTAGCCCCTTCATCAGGGACATTCAATTTCAATATTTCTTCTCTTTCGCTTCTAATGAGATTAAATGGACTAAGGCCTAAAACATTTTCCAAAAGAAGGAACATGGTTTGGATCTATGGGTAAGAGGATAACCCACGGAACCCTTGCATATTTTCATTCAACATAGAAGATTCATGAAGCAAGATGGAGTTGTGGCTAAATTAGGACCACTTAATAAATAAATTTTACAGGTAGGAGTAGAGTATTTCGAAGACATTAGAGAAGAAGATTTTTTGGCAGCAAAGGAAAGGTGGAAGGCTTCCACTAAAAATGTAAAAAACCGAGTGCCATTTGGTTACAAAAACTTTAAAGAAACTCCTACTCGCCTAAACATGTACACCAATATAATACTATGCATGGACCCTACTTGGATAGGATGTCGTTATAGGTGTCCTATTATATAGTATCCTCCCGAAGGATATTACCATGACTATGATTTTCCAGAATGTCATGTGAGCAATAATCAAATAGAAAAATCCTTTTAGGCTATATAAGCAAGAATTTTATCCTACCTATTCTTTGACACAACTACACCTCAACCATCTTATTGCATGAGGACATGCAAAAAGGTAATAAGGGGAGTATGTTGGGCCATGGAAAAGGTATGTTTTATCCTCATATTAGTGTGATTTTTCATTGAATTTCATGTATTTATCTTCATTTTCGAAATAAATCTAGAAGAAAATATTTCTAATGATGGAAAAAACGAATTATCAACAAATTGTGTGATTCTGACATGAAAAATAACTTTCACTTGCCTTTTGTGTAGGAATCTAAATTGAACAACTGTTGTTCAAATGATGGGGCAATAATGACTAATAAAAGAAAATAATACCATGTCTTTCTCATATGGGCCAACGGAAGGCTATGAGGATTGAGTCTATTTTATAATGCAATTTGATTGACAGTTGCAAAATCCTCAAGATCCCTTGATCCCCAAGATTCACTCTCATCCATTTTTTTTCCTTTAGATTATATAAATCTGATACGTGAAATAGAACATGACTTTTAACCCAGAACCTGTAACTTACATTTTGACATTATTACTGAAGACAGATTAATTGCATTGCGATGATGTTGTATCTTTATTATTCAATTGAATGAGAAAGACAATGTTTCCTTTGTAATTGCATTCTGAGTATCTTTTGGTAGTGACTTCTGGAGACTCTGGGCCTGGTCACTATGAGCTATATTTCTTCTCTTTTTTCATATTCATTTCTTTTCCTTTTCACAATTATTCATTTCTGCTATCTCATAGAATTAAAGTTAATTCAACTGTTGTTAGTATTGATCTTTATGATTTTCTTTTACTGTTGAGATAAATTTTAGTTGTTGTTACTTTTATGCCTCTGTATTATTCTTTAATGAATTTATCAGATTATTTCAATCCTTGTGATTGGGTGGTCTTTCTTTTGAGTAATTTTATTGGAAATCTTGAGTGATCAGTTATTTTTAGTTTTAGTTAAAAGCGTGAATAATATATTGTTGTTCATTTATGTAATCTCTCTTTTTCAGTAGATAATTGTTAAGCAGTAATTATTTGAGTGTGATTCTTGCAATTCATAAGTTAGATTTATTATTTCTACAAATGAGTTGAGGATATATTAAGATTCATGGTTTATAATTTCTTTAAGGTTTGATTTTGAATTATTCCAGATTCAACTCCAAGAATTAGAAAAGTAGTTATTACAACAATTTAGAATCATTTATTCCTAGATAGCTTCTGATTTCACTCTGCAAAACAATGCCAACACTCCTGAAACAAATAGAATAATCCTTGGTTGATGATTAATGTAGGCATTAGGATTGATTTTTATATGTCACCTTATTGCACCAACACAAATTGAGCCCAACAAGAGCCCAGCTATGGATTATTTACTGCTCTGGAGTCATTGGAGACATTATTTTTGCATTCTAAGAAATATAATATCATGTAATCACAAATTTTAGCACTTCATGAAAGAGGCCCAACATTGGAAGTTGGACCAGGAAATGTATCCTAGGAGGGGTGAAGTCCTTGATCATTTTCTTGTCTTGTGATACTGTATGGTATTATTGTCTCTATTTTTATGTTTTTTTTCTAAGACAGACTAAATTCTATTAATATAACATATGGTACAAGGAGTGTCTGGCCTCTAGAATCGCTGAACTAGCTAGTTCTAAAGGCATTATAAGTCAAAAAATCAAAATAGTGACTACCCCAGATGGGGAAACCAATCAAGCCAGTCTTACTGCAGCTGCCCACATAGGGGAAGCCAGCTTCATACAAAAAATAGTTGAGTATTATGAAAATATTCAAGAGAGACATATTGACCCAAAAAATTAACAGAACTGCTTAAAAAAACCTGTTCAAGCTAGGTCTCATTATGCAAAGGCGGTGGTTCCTCCACAACGAGGCACATGTACTCATCATAGGAGTCATCTGCATTCTTCGTTTGTGGCACTGCTCATTCAGGAGTTGTGGCAGTGCGTGCATTTCCCTTGCTTCCCTCTTCTGCAGACCAATCTGAGCTATCACTACCATTTTTTCCGCTGCCGATACTGCCCTTGTTGTTGCTGATGGAGGAGGGAGAACCCTGAATGACTGGACGAGCTTTAGACTTACGCGAGGGCAGAAGAGGAGCCAAGTAAATGGTGGATTTTTTGAGCTTTTTTCTAGGTTTGTGGCTTGCATCAAGGAAAGCTTCCTCCTTGAAGCTGATGGAAATGGTGGCTATGATGCGAGGGCGGTACAAAGCGTAGGTATAGTGGAATTGAGCAGAGCTCACAGTAGATGGAGAGGGCTGCATCTCCAAAAGAGGCAAAGGTGGGGAAGGGTGGCTGGTATGGTGGCACAACGCCAAAATTCCAACTGGAGAGACAGAGCAAGCCCACCATGAAGCATGACCTTGGCCTTTGCCACTGTGAGTTGGAGGGTGGTGGGAAAAAACCTCATCAGGAGATAGAGAAGAAGACTCAGAGCAGATGGACTGTGGAGGATGATTTTCCCACCCATGCCCACTGCCTCGATGGTAGTGCATTTGGTGTCGCCTAGGCATAATGGAGCTGTTGGAGGCATTGGAGATGCAGATGGGCATAGGGGGCTGAGAAGAGGGATCAGATGGTCGAGGAATCAAAGGCGCTCGAGCATAATTGAGGCTGCAATGGAGGCTATGAGAGAATTGGTGACCAGGGGCGAGAACAATGAAACAGTAGAGGTTTCATCGCCTCCTTGTGGGCGTTTGAGAGCTCGGATCTGAGACCATAGAGGAGAATATGCTACTGGAAGGTGAAGACAGAATTTTACAGTATAGAGGCATTTTTAAAGGGTGGTGGCCGCATCGACGTTCAGGCAAGTTAACGTTGCAGCGTTGAGAGCAGTTGGCAGATATAAATGCCCATGGCTTGAGCCCCAGTCGTGGGTTGAGCCATGTGTCACGTGCTAGGCTTGCCATCCACCTGCCTTTATTTTTCACCCGCATCTGAGAGTGTAGCTCCCATGTGCACCATTTTAGTGCATTTCTGTTTTAGAGAGGTATCATTGAGATTATTGAGAGGACCTGAGTAGAGTGCATGTTCATAGTCTACTCCTATATTTGCAAGAAAATCTGCCATTTTATTTCCAGAGCGTTTGATGTGCTTGAACGAAGTCGCCCGATGGTGCTTTAGCCACTGTTCTATGAGCTTAAATCTTATAGCAAGATGCCATATCTTAGTAAAATTTGAAGTAGAGGGACCCATGAGGATGTGAGTAGTTGCATTAATGAGAATTTGTGAGTCTCCTTCTACCTCTATGGGGAAGTAATTGTGCTCCTAAGATAGATAGAGCCCCTACCACAGACCTTCCAATTCAGCTGAGTTATTGGAATCCCATCCTATGGATACAAAGAATATCATAAGTGGGGTACCAACTGAATCGCGAAAGATGCCAACAAATCCTGCTGCTCCTGGATTGCCTTCGGAGGCGCCATCAAAATTCAACTTGATCAGCCCGGTCAGGGGGGGAATCCACATGATGGGTGACTCTAGATGGTTAGAAGGAGTGCTGGTGCTTGAAGGAAGGAATGGGATGGATAATTTCTGGTTCGCCCAAATGAGACTCTCCGGAGTTTGAGTGGGAATATCAAAATCCTGCCATTGGTGTAGAGCTAGTGTTTCTCAGAGATTGATACATAGATTTGTCCAAATGGTATCCAGAGGGGTGATCTGATTCTTGAATATTATTTTGTTCCTTTCCTTCCAGACTGGCCACCTAAGAAGGCTCGGGAGAAGATTCCAGAGAGTTTTTAATAACTTGCTATTATAAGGTTATGAGGGCCAGTTTTGGATAGTGCTGATGACGTCACCTTTTATACGACTAGATCTTCTGCACCTGAAAATGATTTTTTCACATAGTTTGTTTGTTAAATTGCATGGATCCATTAGATGTGGGATGGTTTCTATATGCATTAAACAATTGGGGCACCTAACAGGCCCAAAAAAGTGCGACCTAGCCTGTTCATGAGCTCTGGGTACCTAAACTGAACTTTCAATCCACTGAAATGAAAGAGTAGGATTAGGCCTCTTACCTACAACTGATAGATATCAAATTCTAATGGTCGGTTTATCCGCTACAATTTTCGCAAGATTTAAGGCCTCCTCTCCTCATGACAGTCACCACAGCTCCATCGGCAAATAAGTGAATCTGGAAGGAAAATGCCTTATTAAAATAAAACCCCTAATTTTCCTTTTGCTTACTACGACCAAAACGTAGCTCAATTTGACGAACCGTATATACCATTGGAAAGATCTCACCAAAGCCCTCAAATGGGTATCTATTAGCTTTTTTGATTTGATACTTCACCACGACATATTTTGTCCAAGAAGCGCCACTTCACACTTCCTCCAAATCGAATTTCTTCACTTGCAACACTCGTACTGGGGGCACCATGTTACCTCCATACTTGTCCACACTCATGTCAATTTTCATCGTGAGTTACACTCTTGTACTCATTCTTTTATGGTCCCATTTGGACCCTTTACATATTTGGCAGCACCATCAAGTCACCCTTGTTTAGATAATCTGAGTTGAGTCATCATTGCTTCCATGGAGTCTATCCCGAGTCCCTTTACATCTCACCATATTCCTCCATCATTCATTGCTTGGTCCCTCTCTCGTGTCGCACATTATGGCCTTCAGTCCCACTATTCCCTATCCCTCATGATATTGTTTCAGCCGCTGCCAGGTCATCCATGTCATTTATGCTCTAACAAGGGAAGTCGTCCGTTCGCTACTCAATCCACCCCATTTTATCATCATCATTGGTGTCAATCTATTAGTCACTCTACTATTTTCTCTCGTGCCTTAGTTGAGGATCCCTTATTGCCTCGCCTATGGCGGACCTCCTTCTGTCGACATCAGCTCATTCATTCCAGAAGATAGGTCTAAAGGGCGTTGTACCTTGGTTCCAGCTTCCACTCTTGTTTGGTGCCTCGGATTAGGCAAAGAGACTCCTTATTGCTCGTTGACTTGATTGTTTCTTAGATCCAGCTCCTTTCAGCATGATCGAGATCCGTATATGCGATGGTTTAGTGATGCAGCAGTTAACATCGGTGATTCCTGGGTGTGTGTGAAATGTCTCAGCCCTCATGAGGGGGTGGCCATATAGGTAGCCCCCCACACACTCATATGACCTCTTCATTACAGCCTTTGATGCAACTCCATACATTTGATGATGTCGGCCATAGCCGCTTGCAGTGCCTTTTTTGCATATATCAGTCAGATTTTTAGAGCCATTTCCTATTTTCAGGGGCATCTAGGTTGCATTTATATCTCATGTACTCAGATATCATTTTTCAAGTCCTGAATATTATCCCATGCACAATATTTATGTGGGATTCATTGTTATGTCATTCATCTGGCTCATGTTTATGCCAACATATACTTAGTTATTGTGTTCCGTGGTTTTCCAGGTGCCTTATTGTTTGTACTATTGCCTTGGCGGGCATAGGTATGCCTCCCCTGCCGCATATAGCAGGTAATCACTCATTAAAAAGACTTGTCGCACCTGCAAGTCGCCTCCTCAGGGTCTAGGTCTTTCAACATTTTGGTTTACCTTACCAGCCTAGATCCATCTAACTCTGGATCTATCATGCGCCGAGAGGGATCAAATCTCTCGAGGTGCAAACCTATTTTTTGAGTGCAAAACTTGAGGAAAGGTTTGCACCTCGAGAGATTTGATCCCTCTCGGCGCATGATAGATCCAGAGTTAGATGGATCTAGGTTGGTTCCAGTCGGAGGCATCAACGTCACATTTTTCAGATTATTAAAATTTTTGTATATTTTTGAAAGGGAAGATGGATGTAGGCTGGTTTCACTCGTGTGCTGCCAAGGAAAATCTATCAAAGATATGATTAATTTTATCAGTAATATGTAAATATATCAAATATTAATATAATCATTTTAAATATGCTAAATATTTATGAGATTAACTTGGTCATTTTAATTTTAAATTTTCTTAGTTATCTCAGTTCGTTGAGATGATAATTATTGTTAATAACTATAATGATGAAAAATGATGAAATATTTTTTTTAAATGCAAAGTGACAATAATAGTGTTGAAAGATAGAAAATGTGAATAATAATAATGTACTCATGTTACAATCAATCTCAAACTATTTTCTTCTACTATTCTTATTTCCTCCCTTGTTAGTTTTGTTATCTTTTCATATCGATTATATGAAAAAGAAAATTTAAATCATAAACCATTTAAATATTTAGCTCGATCTGTTGTAGTAAACATGCTACCTTGTCTCTCTTGCTCTCCAATATTAATAGCTTAAATTACTATAACACAAAAATCAATCTACATTGTTAATAACTTTTTGTGCTTACACTAAAATCAATGCATATTGTTAATCCAATCACTTTAATATTAATGTACTGTCATATATCCAATTACATCAAATCATAAATCAACATATATATTGAAATCAATGCATTTAATGCAAGAAATCAAATAAGATTAGAAAATAACTTCTACATTGAAATCAATGCACCTAATGCAATCAATCAAATAAGATTAGAAACCAACATCTACACTGCAATCAATGCAGTTACTCAAAGAAATCAAATAGGATTAGAAATAACCACTTATATGAATCCATCTAGTGTGAGAAATATTCTTCCCTCTCTCCACCCTCCATCCATATCTATATCCCCCTCCATTTCTTCTTTTCATTTATATTTATTTATTTACCATACCTCTTTACAAATATTTAATTAAAAGAAATAATAAAAGATTTTAGATTTTGATTGTTTGTGTTGAATTAACTCTTTTCCTTTGATTTAGGAAATGGTATTAGAAATCAACACATTCAGTGCAAGCAATCAAATTGTATTAGAAATCACCACCTACACTGAAATCAATGCATCTAGTGCAAGTAATCAAATATCATTAGAAATAAATATCTACACTAAAATCGGTGCATCTAGTGCAAATAATCAAATAGGATTAGAAATCACCATCTCCACTTATATCAATCCATCTAGTGCGAGAAATATTCCTCCCTCTCTCCACCCTCCATCCATATCTGTATCCCCCTCCATCTATTCTTTTTTGTCTCTCTATCTCACCCCCCTAAACACACGCACTCTCGTACTCCATATATATCAATCTCTTTTTCAATCACCCCCTCTACCCATCTCTCTCTTCTTCCCTCTCTTCACCTTCCATCTATATCTCTATCTTCCCCTTCTCTCCCTCTCCCCCATTAATATCTCTCTTTCCTCCTTTTGTCTTCTTTCCCTCTCTCTCCATCTTCCTTATCACTCTCTCTCTCTCTCTCTCTCTCTAGAAACCAACATCTACACCGAAATCAATGCATTTACTCAAATAAATCAAATAGGATTAGAAATCACCATCTCCACTTATATGAATCCATCTAGTGTGAGAAATATTCTTCCCTCTCTCCACCCTCCATCCATATCTATATCCCCCTCCATTTCTTCTTTTCTGTCTCTCTATCTCACCCCCCTAAACACACGCACTCTCGCAATCCATATATATCAATCTCTTTGTCAATCCCCTCCTCTCCCCATCTCTCTCTTCTTCCCTCTCTTCACCTTCCATCTATATCTCTATCTTCCCCCTCTTTCCCTCTCTCTCCATCTTCCTTATCACTCACTCACTCTCTCTCTCTCCACCTTTCTCTCTCTACTTCTTTCTTCTTAATTCTCTCCCCCTCCCCCTCCAATTCCATCTCTCTTTCCCTCCCTCTCTCCACTCTCTCACATCCTCTCTCTTCCTTCCTCTCCCATCTCTCTCTCCCTCTCTCTCTCTCTCTTCACCCACCAATTATGTTAGTATATCCCTCCCTCTCTCCTTATATCTCCTTCTCCCCCCTTATCTCCATCTCTCCTTATTTATCTCTTTATCTCAGCCCCAAACATACACGCTCCCTCTCTGTCTCTCCCTTGTCACTCCTTATCTCTCTCAACTTCTCACTCTCTATATTTATTATTTCCTACATCTCTCCCCCTCCAACTCCATCTCTCTTATCGATCCCTCTCTCCTCCTCTCTCTCAAGTCCTCTCTCTCGTCCTTCCTCTCTCTCTCTCTCTCTCCCCTAAATCCCTCTCTCTTCCCTGATCTCTCTCTCACTCTCTTCCACCATCACTCTCCTCCTCTCTCTCATCCTTCCTCTCTCTCCCTTTCTCTCCCACCTCTCTCTCTCTCTTTTCCCTCAAATCCTCTCTCTTTCCCCATATCTCTTTCTCTCTCTCTCTAATCCTCTCTCTTCCCCCATCCATTTCTTTCTCTCTCTCTTTCCACCCCTCTCTCTCTCTCCAACTACAATACTATATCCCTCCCTCTCTCCTTCTCACTTCTTCTCTCCCCCCTTATTCCCATACATCTTACTTTGTCTCTTTATCTCACCTCTAAACATACACACTCTCTCTCCATCTCTCCCTTATCACACTCTCTCTCTATTTCTTCTTAGTTATGTAAACTAATGAACATAAATATTCGTAAATATAAAGCAGATTATGGAGTAAATATGAAAAGAGGTTTTATTTACTTACCATACCTCTAGTTTATTTATATTTATATTTATTTACCATACCCCTTTTATTTACTATGGTATTTGGCCCATAGGCTTGTTATATAATTAGATTTTTATTTATAATCCTATTTGATATATTGTTATTTATTTACCTTACCTCTTTATGCCTCTTTTATGTTTATTTATTTACCATACCTCTTTATATCTATTTTATATTTATTTATTTATTTATCATACTTGTTTATACCTCTTTTATATTTATTTATTTACCCATGGTATTTGGCCCATGGTATCAATATTAATTTGTCCCATGGTATTCGTCCCATAGGCTTCATCTAAATAAAACGTATTTTTAAAGTTTTTTTAAATATAAAAAGGTTTATTGAATAAATATAAAAAGAATTTTTATTTATTTGCCATACATCTAGTTTATATTTTTATTTATTTATTTACCATAGCTCTGGAGTAAGTATAAATTCATTTTACAAATATTTAATTAAAAGAAATATTAAAAGATTTTGGATTTTGATTGTTTGTGTTGAATTAACTCTTTTCCTTTGATTTAGGAAATATCTACACTAAAATCGATGCATCTAGTGCAAATAATCAAATAGGATTAGAAATCACCATCTCCACTTATATCAATCCATCTAGTGCGAGAAATATTCCTCGAAATATTCCTCCCTCTCTCCACCCTCCATCAATATCTATATCCCCCTCCATCTATTCCTTTTTGTCTCTCTATCTCACCCCCCTAAACACACGCGCTTTCGTACTCCATATATATCAATCTCTTTTTCATTCACCCCCTCTCCCCATCTCTCTCTTCTTCCCTCTCTTCACCTTCCATCTATATCTCTATCTTCCCCTTCTCTCCCTCTCCCCCATTAATATCTCTCTTTCCTCCTTTTTTCGTCTCTCCCTCTCTCTCCATCTTCCTTATCACTCTCTCTCTCTCTCTCTCTAGAAACCAACATCTACACCGAAATCTCTCTTATCGATCCCTCTCTCCTCCTCTCTCTCAAGTCCTCTCTCTCTCTCTCTCCCCTATATCCCTCTCTCTTCCTTGATCTCTCTCTCTCTCTCTCTCTCTCTCTCTTTCTCTCTTCCCCCATCACTCTCCTCCTCTCTCTCATCCTTCCTCTCTCTCCCTTTCTCTCCCACCTCTCTCTCTCTCTTTTCCCTCCAATCCTCTCTCTTTCCCCATATCTCTTTCTCTCTCTCTCTAATCCTCCCTCTTCCCCCATCCCTTTCTTTCTCTCTCTCCAACTACATTACTATATCCCTCCCTCTCTCCTTCTCACTTCTTCTCTCCCCCCTTCTTTCCATACATCTTACTTTGTCTCTTTATCTCACCCCTAAACATACACACACTCTCTCCATCTCTCCCTTATCACTCTCTCTCTCTATTTATTTTTAGTTATGTAAACTAATGAACATAAATATTCGTAAATATAAATCAGATTATGGAGTAAATATGAAAAGAGGTTTTATTTACTTACCATACCTCTAGTTTATTTATATTTTTATTTATTTACCATACCCTTTTTCTTTACTATGGTATTTGGCCCATAGGCTTGTTATATAATTAGATTTTTATTTATAATCCTATTTGATATATTGTTATTTATTTACCTTACCTCTTTATGCCTCTTTTATATTTATTTATTTACCATACCTCTTTATATCTATTTTATATTTATTTATTTATTTATCATACGTGTTTATACCTCTTTTATATTTATTTATTTACCCATGGTATTTGGCCCATGGTATCAATATTAATTTGTCCCATGGTATTCGTCCCATAGGCTTCATCTAAATAAAACCTCTTTCTAAAGTTTTTTTAAATATAAAAAGGTTTATGGAATAAATATAAAAAGAATTTTTATTTATTTACCATACATCTAGTTTATATATTTTTTTATTTATTTACCATAGCTGAGTAAGTATAAATTCATTTTACAAATATTTAATTAAAATAAATATTAAAATATTTTGGATTTTGATTGTTTGTGTTGAATTAACTCTCTTCCTTTGATTTGGGAAATGGTATTGACTTTAGTAAAGAGTAAAGATGTTTAAAATTTTACTTAATTTGGAAATTCAATGTGGTAATTTTTTTTGTTAAAGGTAAATTTATGATCCATTCAAATTCACGTATATAATTTACTATCCATTCAAATTATATAAATAATACATAATTGTATTAGAAATTGATATGTGTTCTAGCACAATTCGAATTTTTTTTTTTTTTTTTTTTTTTTAATTTAAAACTTAAGCCGACATTTTGTATGAGGACGTGACCCACCTGACATCGGGGTCATACTGGGCTGTAGATGCGCCTCTCGGCGCAATAATTCTCTCTCTTTGACTTCCCCTTCGATGTCTAGTGATTGAGTTCTTACAACATACTTTGGTGATACGATTAGCTCCTAATGCTCGCACGCTGGGGGGCAATCTATTACACCATTTTTTGGTCATCTAACCTATTATCATTAGATGGACCCAAGTACATCATGTAAGACCAATTTTACTGCAAGTAAAATTTCTTTCACAATGAAAATAACTTAGTAAATCACCTTTATTAAGTTGATTATGGTCTAAACAGGAAACCCCATCAGGAAATATTAAATAAATATACATTTGTTTGATTTTACTCAAGAAATAATTAGTTAAACATTAGTTTAATTAATATTTCTGGTTATATTTAACCCAAAACAAGGAAATTAATTAGATAAATCATTATTTATCTTATTATTTTCTAAGAATAATTGTTTAAATCTTATTTAAATAATATTCTTTGTTAAATATGACTAATTCACCCTTAAATAATTAAATAAATCATTATTTGTTTGATTATTACTCAACCATATCCTTAAAATGATAAATAAATCATTTATTTATTTATTATTACTTAATCACATCTTTAAAATGATAAATAAATCATTTATTTATTTATTATTTACAAATAAAGGGATTTGACTCAAGTCAAATTCCTTTTCCCTCCAACAAATATAATAAATTATTCGATAAAATTTGGATCTAGATTTGGTTAATAATATTTTACTTATGCACCAATCTCTATACTAACTCAACATTTTGTTATAAATAGAAGGGTTTTCCCATTCATTTGTCACCTTTTTTTGCCTAAAGATCACTCTAGATCTCAACACTTGGTCTGGCTATTGATCCATAATCATAGCCATATTTTTCCATTTTTTTCTAGGTTTTCTACACCATCAAGAGAGAGAAATTCTAAATCTGAAGTGTTGAGGACTCACAAGAACCCATCCCATTGAGGAGAACAGGGAACACCCTCTTGTGTTTTCCTCCTAGGTTCCATTAATAAAAATATTAATTGGATATATTATTGTCTTGTCTATTGGATCTATGGAGTAAATCTTATTTTTCTACTGTTTAATGTATTGTAATGCATAGATCTAGATTTTTGCAGCATTTTTCTTGATCATCTAATTGCATATCTGAAGATATTAGCAGTCATTTATGCTATTAGGGCTGTAATTTATGCGCAACTAAAGTGGTTTTTTTTCGTGCACCTCGAATAAAGATTCATACTAACAACTGGCGACTCTACACAGGTTTACCATTATGACCGTTGTCGTTTTTCTGATCCTTGCATATGCAGTTGCTTCAAACCCTAGGGTTTCTCTTCAGCCCCTTGTTTTTCTTTTTCTTGATGTTTTTTTTAACCCATAAAACACTAAAACTATAAAAATTCTAACTTCCACATGTTTTTTGATCCATTGCACAGGTGATAGACATCAGCCGCAGCTGAGACGATAAATTTTTCTGAAACCTGCCCCCGAGAGTGCCGGAAGTGCAGGTCACACTTTTCTGACCAAAAGCTATGACCTGGACCTCCAGGGCACACTTTATAGCCCAAAAATTGCGACCTCTACTGAAAACAGGCCAAAAACTGCGACCTGGACTTTCTACAGGGATTTTTTTGAAAGTTTTATGGGTTCTGATGAGCCTTTGTTCAGGGTTGTCTAAGCTCCGTCTCCGCCCGTTTTGGACCTGTACTTATTTTGTTTCACTCAATTAAGTGGGAACCTAGCCCCTAGTGCTTCAATACCCTCCACTTTTTGTGGAAGAGTGTTTGCTGTTGCAGGTTGTCTGAAATTTCAGAGTCTTCAACCATTTTTTTTCAGATCTAATACCTCATCTTCAGATCCACTTCAGATCGGCTTTTTATCCATCCAAATATCCTCTTTTATATTTTTTTGGGTTTTCCTTGAGGGGGAACTCTGCTTCCTTCCTAGAGGTAGCCTTTCGCCACCTCTTTTTTACAACAATTTTCCTCTAATTTGTTGTTATTTTCTGCACCACTTTCCAACAAATTTTGTCTTTTAGATCTCTGTCCCTCTTTACCCAAGATCTATTATCCTATTTTAGTGTGTTTAGATTAGTTTTTTCACTCACCTATAGACTAGTTGTTGAGAATCCCACCTTCTTGGGTTTAGATTATTACATTATTAGCTATTTATTTTCTGTTTTGTAGGCCTATATATTGTCATTTGTAGGGGTATTTACAACTATACAACAACACTTTTTATTTTTCTCTACAAATGTCTGGGTTTAAAAATTAAAATTTACACACTTTTACACACACACCCTAAGAGAAAAAGGGCTTGGTTAACACCGCCAAGAAAATACTCTAAAACATTGAAAGCATTTGATCCTGCACCTCTTTGCCCTTGTTTCGACATTGTAATCACTTGATCCTACACCTTCCTGCCCTTTTTGGTCTCTTTTTCCCTTGTTCCATGTTTGTGTTTTCACCATTGCGCCACCAGGGCGTTTATCCTGGAGACTTCTTAGCCTTCATCCTCAATTTCAGGTTGGAAGACTTACTCCTCCACATAGAGTTCAAGTTAGTCCTCTACTGAGTCCGCACACCGACTCTTCTTCTGGTCCTTTGGGTTCTCCTTCTCGTCCCACCTCCGATTCTCCCCCTAACACCTTCACTATGTTTGGTGCAGGACCTAATGCTAGTGGTAACCCCAGCCCTCCCGCCAGAAATACCACTAGTGGGACTGCCACGGACACTACCCCGACAGCACCCTTGCTCCCTTTCATGGCAGGCCTCAGCCTCCCCGATTTTGACCAGTTGATAAACGAACCTATACACCATGATGCTAGTTGGCCTATTATGCCAACAAATCTCCCTACAGACATCCCAAATTTTGAAGGTATTGTTGGAGAAGATCCTTCAAATCATATTCGATCTTTCCACATGTGGTGTTCATCCAATTCCATTACCGATGACTCTATTCATCTTTGGTTGTTCCAACGAACACTTACAGGAGAAGCTTCTAAGTGGTATGTTGATCAGGCCCCTTCCTCTCATACCACCTTTATGACTCTGGCCCTGGTTTTTTTGCCTTATTTCCAGCTTCCCCTTCATTACGACACTGGTACTGAGCTCTTAACCTCCTTCCATCTGTTGGTGTCCTGTGTTTCGATAGTTTGGAAAATCAAAAGACAAGGCAACATCAGAACCAATCTTTAGAGTTACAGGATCTAGTCCTCCTGATCTCAGAGAGGGATCTCTCAAATTATTTGTTTTGGCAAAGGTTTATATTGTGTGCTTTGAGTGTTTGGTTTTAGACTAGTTATTAAGTGCAAGTGTTTTTTTTGTTTGGTTGGTTGAGTTGACACAGTAGAACCTAAAAGGTCTAGGAAATAAAGATAGAAAAGGGAAATGTTAGCTTCATTGGGAAATGGAGTCAAAAAGAGGTCATGACACACTTATCAATGGATATGGGATATCAAAGGGAAAATCTAACTTGGATGCAGGATCCTTGGGTTTTGGAATGAGATGGACATCAATGATTTGGAAAGAGAAGCTTTAATTCTCAACAAAGGGAAATTGAAAACACTACTTGAACGATAAAGAGCTATTTGATAGATAGGTCTAACCATGAATTCTACAAATAACACTTTAAGAAAATAAGGACTTCAAAAAAACTTTTAAAATGAAATCTAAGATTCGGGGAACACCCTATTTCCTCAAAGATTTTATTTCAAATGACTTAGAAAACATAAAAGATTCACTGATAATTACAATCATAGAAGAGGGAACACCTAAATACATCTATGATCACAAATATAAATACCTTTAAGCCAATTGTTCAAGCAAGGACAAGGGGAAAGATCAGAACAGACCTCCTTGGCTCGCTGTAAACAAAGAAACTTCAAAGGGAGACTTCAATAATAGTCTTTAAGTGGCGGCAGACAATCAGGGAGAACCATAAATCATACTGAAACCAACTATTCGAACTATTAAGGAAATAAACAAGCATGAGGACTAAAGAGAGAGATTAAAGACTCTAAAATACCTCAGCAGAAGAAAACATAAAACAGTGAAGGATAAACAGGTCTAAGGTGCTTCCAAGAGTCATTTCTTAGCCTAAAATTTTCATCCTACTGTAGTAAGAAGTTATGGAACAAAATGAAAATAGGGGAAAACATTAAACAGTTCAGAATACTTCACCAATAGCCAAGCTCATGGATCCAATGATAGAGCCTTCTCAAGAAAAAGCATGCAACAACATCATTAGGGCTTCCAAGAATTCAATTTCTTCTTCAACTTCAATAGACTATGTATAATTTCAAAGAGTTTCAGTATTACAACTGGTAATCAAACAACCAACCAACGTTTTCAATGGATTCCTCAACAGGTTTTTATAGAGGAATGAGGAGGTCAAAAGAGAGAAAAGATCTTTTGAGTTCAATTAATACAATTAATGCTTCTTGGCATTTGAGGGGCTCTAGGGAGAATTTTTCAGATATTTTCCTGTATTAATTGGTTTACATTAAGTATTTAAGCTTTGTTGGAAGCTTATGTTGACTTTAAGGCTCTGTGTCATCTTTTGCAATAATTATGCTGATAGTTTATATTAGCTTCTTTGATTCAAAATAACTATTCAGTTGCAAGGGGTAGATATGCTCTATTCTGGTCATTACTCGGCCTTTGTTTAAATGCTGTGAAGGCACAGGTGGCAATCTGGTAGTTGAGAGGAATCAATTTGCCTCTGATGAGGCAATGGAGGCATCCTTTGTCTGATAAATTTCCTTGATTTGTCTTTAACTGTGTTCAATTCAATGGATAAGGCTTTTGATAATCAATTTTTAGCCGTGATCCATTGAACTGTATAATCAAAGTTTAATCATTCATTTCTACTGTGTGTGAGTCTTCGACACTGATACTCTTTGATTTGATTTAATTCTTTGTGTTTTGTTGATGTGGAGGTGTGTACAAGGTCCACATGGCATCAATTCCCATGAATCATTGATGAAACGTGAAATTGAACCTTGTATATGGCTTTCCTTTTAATGAATGAAAGTCTGGAGGATCGTCACCCTCAGCTTTCATTTTCTTTTTGAAACATTTTAAAACCCTTTTAAATCCTGCAAAATACAAAAACAATTAAGAAATCATGCGTTTGCTGGGTAAAACTGCTTCAGAGGTTGTGGGGAGGAGCGTGGCCGTTGGATGGCAGCATCCAATGGTGAAGATCTGTTTGCGAGAGGTTAAAAGGAAGCAAAGGAAGAATTAAGTTAGAACCGACGATCTATGACCGATCAAGGAGATCAACAGTTGGGATAAGCGATGGACTAATAATGTGAAAGAGGCACATTATCCGGATTTTTAAAAGAAAATGTGAAATAATAAGGTTAAAACCTTTGTTCTGAGGAAATATGATAAAAAGTTAAATTGAGGGTTTGGGATGATTGTGGGCCATCGGATGAGACCGGCCCACGAGATGAACAACGGAGATCGTGCATTGAAACCTTTGGTATATGTGGAGGGCGATGGTGTATGGCAAAACTAAATTTGGGTTGTTGATCTGCAGAGATCAACGGCGGGAGTCGCATGTGATAAAACACAAT
Source organism: Pinus albicaulis (assembly GCA_034641835.2). Taxonomy (NCBI): domain Eukaryota; kingdom Viridiplantae; phylum Streptophyta; class Pinopsida; order Pinales; family Pinaceae; genus Pinus; species Pinus albicaulis. The sequence goes on along the minus strand of CM076581.1, from coordinate 954,275,382 downwards.
AAAATAGGGGAAAGTGGTTTCAGAGAGCAAAAAAAGCAGTATCGCGCAGCAAAATGGGAGAAAGGTGGTTTCACCTTTTTGAACGCGATATGCCTTGGAAGGCGACACGTGTCTTTTGAAAACAACCTATATCACGTAGCTTTTGAAAATTAACCTCCGCGCTGAAATTTGCACAAAAATCCATGTGGGCCGTTAGATCCAGGCCCTCAGATCTAACGGTGGAGAGCAAGCGTGAAACTTGACTAGACGTATGAGGAATAAAATGCATGGTAGTTTTAGTATGGACCGTTCGATCAGGGGATCGACGGTGGAGATTAGTTCTGGAGAATAAACGAAATAATACAATGGCGGAGAGAGGGGTTAATATTGGCCATTGATCTACAGAGATCAACTGCTGCAATTTGCCGAAAAACAATTATGAGCGGGGCTGCATAAAATATAACCAAAGTCGGGGGACGCATTTTGGACCGTCTGATCTGGACACGTGGACGGCCCAGATGCAGTCAGGGCTCAGCGATCAGCGGGGCAAAGAACATGGAGTGCGACAATGCGATTGATTGTGAGCCGTCGATCTGCAGATCATATTGATGATGGAGAATGGATCAGGGAATGCCAATCGGGGGAGGAAATTAAATGCACCCAATGAAAAAGTGCCGATGCGATCATGCGCGGGCCGTTGGATCATCACAATGATCAACGACGGAGATTGTCTCAAAAATGGAACCGGCAGAAACCCTTAATACACATGAAAACAAAAGATTTAATATAATACAAAGGTTTTTGGCTTCGAGGGAGGGTTTATATATATGTTGATTGGTGCCCGTCTATGGGGCCTTTGATTATATGGAATGCGAAGGCCCGGGGCTTTATGAATAAGGGCCAATCGCATCGGAACTTTTGGTGCAGTCTTTCAATCTAACCATTTTGAATTTTTGCGATGCGATCAACTCTTCGAGACTTAAACTCTCAGTCCTAGGCACAAGTTATATGGAGTAAAAGTGGAGAGCGGGGGTTTATACAAAAGAACTCAATCGAATCGAAAAAAATGATGCAGGGGCTTTTCAATCTACCTATTCTCATTAAAAAACATGGTTCAGCGGGTTTTTAGACCAACTTAGGAAAAAGTGGATTTATTGAATTTTAAAAGGAAAAAGGAAATCTGGAATGTCTTTATACAACGTTTTAGTGCCCGATTGTGGGCACAAGGGTTATATGGGATAATAATATGATCGGAGGATATAAATACAGGGCTTAATCGCATCAGAACTTTTGGCATGGCACAAAGACTTGTGCGCTCTGAATTTTCTGATGCGATAAGCGCCGAAAGGCTTAACGCTTGGTTCTAGCACCAAGGCATATGTGGGGAAGTGGTTGGGACTAAGCCCAAAGGGGCCGATGTCTATAATACAAAAAAGTGTTTTTTTATGAGTTTTTCAGGATTTTTTGATGGATTTGGGGGTTTCAGTAAAGTCTAAAAATGAGTTTTAGACTTTGTAAAAGGGATTTTCATGAAGGGAAGAAGGGAAATCATGAAAAACAGAGGAATTTCATGGGAAATAAAGGGGTAAAAAATGAAGGTTATTTTTGAGTGAGGAAGGGGAAAATGGGATTTTTACAACAGTCTTTTCTTCATGGAATGACAACATAATTTATGAGTTCAAAAGGGGAACAACAGTGACGATTATCCAAATGATAGGATATTATCAAAAGACTTTGAGCACCAACAATTTTATCAATAAAATTGTTTCTTGAAGGCTATCCAAAAATTATTTAGCCACCACTTGATATGTCAGAATTTTATAGGTGGCTAACAGTGGCTCCTCTTGGGGATGGTGCCTTCTTGAAGGTATCAAGAATTTCAGACTTACATTCTATGGAGGTTGATCAGTGCCTTGTCTATTGGGCTACCTTTTCTTCATTTGAATGGTCTTCTTTTGTTTTGAAAAATATTAGTAGCTATGAAAAATAAATGGATTTTCATCAACACAAGATTTCTACCTAGCCAATCCTACTGATCTAACATTTTTTATTCTTTAGAGTGCACTTGGATTGGCAAAATCTCTCTCAACATTTTATTCTTTTTAAACCATAAAATCTAATCTATTTCTATCCTTATTTCTTCATGAACTCAGATTAAACAGTTGAGTTCATAAGCTTCTCTACCTAATCTTCTAATCTATTAGGATTAAACAGTCTAACAGATTTTTATTCACTAACTTCTAAAACAGAAATTTAAAAGCATACAAGTCAGGATTGGATAGTCTAACTTGTTGCTAATCTATGGCATAAAATAACAAGTTGCACATAGACATTATTTTTGCAGTAAATTAAAACAAAATGGAAGGCTTAAGATCTGAAAGTTCAAGCACTTCCTTCATCTTTTTTCAGCTTTGTTTTCGCCTGTTTTTGAGCTGTTCTTCCTTGTTCTCTAGTTCAGATTTTGAGTTGATTAGAACCAGATTTACATCTTTTTTGAATCAGAATTTTAAATAGATTTGAGTCATTATTCTCTTTGAGAACTAAGTTTCGTATTTTGAGCATGTTTGAACCTTTAATTTCTAACCTAATTTAACTACTGATAAGCCAAGATTAAGTTGTTTGGAAAATCGAATTCACTAACCTAACAACAGTCAATTTAAAACTAATTTTCCGGACGTGGATGCTGGAGTTTCTTGATGGGACATGGGTCACTGCGCAGCTCCCAAAGGAGCTCGCATGGGAAGCCCATATGGCTCCCAGTACCAGCATTAATGAGCTCATTAACTCGCCAACTCGGGCAGGTGATCATTCTCTTAATTGTCTCGCTATGTCATTTCATATGGCGGTTCTTCTGGTCTTGGCATTCAATATGGATAGTGCGCATGATTGTGTTTGCTATGGCATATCTCCGACTCCCCTCCGTGGTGAATGTCCTCCTGGCTTTGCAGACTCCAGTGCGAGAACCCATACTGGTCGTCGGTGCAACCTTCTTGCATGTTTTGAGACTCTCCCTAGGCATCACTACTCTCACAGCCCCCTCTGCAGTGTTAATCCTCTTCATAGCGCTTCGATAGATCATTCTGGCAGTCTGGACCCTCCTGTCAGTGCTCAGTTGGCTATCTTCCGCGGTATTCACTCCTCTCTCAGGGCTCCTGTGTTCGCCGGCCGTTTTTTATGCTCATGTATCCATCGCCCCGCCCCCATCTCCATGCCTCGTCTCCACCAGAGGATGCGATGCAGACGATGAATTAGTCAGGTCCATGCCACTACTCATCGCCCTTCTCTCAGCTCCGCCTCGGGATCCTCCTCCGCTGATGAGGAGCATGTTCAGCCACAAGCTCCACGTAGCGGCAGAGGAAGAGGTCGTGGGCGCCTCCCGAACTCTGTTCGTGCTGCTCCATCAACCCCTCCTACGGCTTTTGTTCCTTCCAGCAGTGCACTTGCTGGGACCTTCATTCGGCAATCCTCCCAGCATGCTGAGCTTCGTTTCGACTGCTCCTCAAATCGGTCCATTATTTCTACATTTATCACTGTCACTCTCCGTGAAGAGATTCCTTACCCCGCTCCTACCCGCTCAGCCTCTCTCCTGCCCCCTTAGGTTCCAAGCTCCCTCGGCAGAGAGTTCCTTCCTGCAGCTTCCAATCTCCCTCCACAGAATGCACTGAGCAAGGAGGATGAACACACCGACATGAAAGACATGCGCCAAGCTGGAATGGATGATAGCAGCAATGATTATGATTATGGATGCAGGATCATGGAGGAACCTTTGTCTCCAGCACATGAACAGGGACACGTTTAGTTCTCAAACTCTCCAGGTTTTTCTGTTCAATTACTGTTGGAGTTTTTTTCTTTCTGGTCTCAAGGCTCAGTTGGAATGGTTGATGGTTAACTTCAGTTCCTATTTCTATGTTACTTTGTTATGCATGAAATTAAGGCCGGTTTCCCTTTCAAGGGCAGCCAAGATTTTTTTGTTAAAAGGATTGGTTTCCCATCTAGGGCAGTCCAGACTCTCTATGACTAGCCTGTTCATCAAGCCCAGTAGTCAGGCTCTCACAGCTTACGCTGGGGCAGTTTTGTACTAGTAACTTTTTATACATAATAGAATTAGTTTTACATAGAATTTTTTTTTTTTAAACTAATTAGCCATGATTAGGCTGTATGGCTAACTAGAAGTGTGTTTCAATAGTGGCATTTGAGCTTGCACACTTTCAGATTTTGCTTCTCTTTTTGGTATGGGGATATACCTTTATTGTTTTTACAATCTTCCCTCTTTTCTTTCTTTTACTGTTTTTGTATTTTTATTTTTATAACTTTGAATGCAATGTTTAGACTATGATATTTACAATGAAAAAATAAAATTCTTTGAAACTCATGATTCCTGGCATAAGTAATGCTTGACCATCCTGCCGTTGACAGGACCTCCATATAGATCTTCTCCATTCAATTCTTTCAAGAAAAATGCATTGTGACCCCTCTCAGCATGAACAATATAGGGCCCTTTCCACAAGTTCTCAAACTTGCCATGTTTTCCCTTCTCTTCTCTCCTTGAATCCCATTTAAGAATGACATTTCCAACCTGGAAATTGTTTTCCTTAGATCTCTTATCAAATAGTTTCTTCACATTTTCTTGGACTAACGGCGTCCTTTCATAGACTTGTTCTCTGGTCTACTATAAATGGATGGTTTGATTGATTCTTCTCTACATATCATTCTCTTCGACCTGCACTTCTTGAATGAGTTTCATGACTAGAACTCCTAATGAGGTGGGAAAAACTGCATCGATGCCATAGACCAGCTGATAGGGAGACATATTTATTGACTTATTTGTAGTTAACCTATCAGCCCATAAGGCATGAACCAGCTTACTATGCCATGATTTCTAATTCCGTTCCAACAGTTTTTTGATAATATTGATAAGACTTTTGTTGGAAGATTCAGCTAATCCATTTCCTCGGGGATATTAAGCAGTGGAATGGCCCAAGGTTATGTGGTATTTGTAACATAAATCAACCATGTTCTTAGATTTAAAAGCAAAAGCATTATCTGTTATGATTTTTCTAGGACAACCAAATCTGGATAGGATATTTGTTTCAAGAAACTTGATAATGACAGAGTCATTAACATTTATGGAGGGTATAGCTTCTATCCACTTGGTAAAGAATTCAGTGGCTGTGAGGATCCACTTATGTTGGGTTGAGGAAGATGGGTGAATTTCCCCAATGAAGTCTAAACCCCATTGTTTAAAAGGTGTCTCAACTCTGATAGGATGTAAGGGTAAGGGAAGAAGTTTTCTTTTGCCATAAAAAAATTGACACTTATGGCAAGACATGACCAACCTATGAGTTTCTGGGAAAAGGGTAGGCCAATAGTAACCAGATCTAAGAATTTTTTTTCATTTTGGCCTTCCAGTAGAGGTGTCCTCCACATTCTCCGTCATGCAATTCATGCATGATTTTCCCTACATCATCTTCAAGTAAAAATTTAAGCAAAATTCCAACGTCATTTTTCCAATATAATACCCCATCTAATGTGCAATAACTCAAAGCTTTTTTTTTTTAAAATCTAGCTTTAGTTTTAGAAAAAGAAGGAGGGGAATTTAAATATAAAAGCACATAAATAATATCAGCATACCAAGGAGAATTCAGAAATGTTTCTTCAATGAAAGGAGCAGTAGATTCTTCTATTTCTTCCAACACATCTACCATATTCATGTCTAGTGCTTGGAAGTTAGACTCAACCATAAGTTTCACTAATCCATGCCCTTTAACTAGTTTGGTGGGCCTGATTTATAAATCATATTCAAGAATATTTGCAATCCATTTTCCCCTTTTACCATCAGGGTCTTGACTTAGAATGTCCTTGACAACAGTATGTGGAACAAAAGCAATTATGTGAGAGTGTAAAATATAGACTCTAAAGTCCTTTAAAGCTTTCACTAATGCTAAGGCTTGCTTCTCCATGATGTTATATTTGAGAGGAGCATCTCTTAAGGCCCTACAAAAGAAGGATATTGGTTGTTCTTGCCACAAGTAATTCTTTTGAAGTAACACTGCAACTATTGTATGCTCAGATGCAAAAGAAAAGATATAGAATTCTTTGGTAAAATCCAGACTAATCAGGACTGTTGTTTGAGTAAGAGCTTGTTTGACCAGTTCGAATGATTATTTAGCTGGTAAAGTCCATTTTACACCTATACTTTTCTTAAGCATGTTTGTAATGTTTTTTAATAGCTCAGCAAGGTTGGGGATGAACCTCCTCAAACAATTTATTTTTCCAATCAAATATTGTAATTCTTTGAGGCTTCTTGGATGGTTGATCTGCAATATTCCATCTATCCTTGTGGGGTCTATTTGGATTCCCTCTTCTGAAATTATATGGCCAAGAAGTTTACCTTCTTGGAGACCAAAGAGTGTTTTGTTGGGATTTAATGGCAAGCCAAATTTCCTACACTTATCAAAAACTTTCCTCAAGTGAATCAAATGTTCTTCATCAGTTTTTGAGAATACGGTTATGTCATCAAGGTAAATGATTATGAAATAGCCAATATCTTTAGAAAAGGCTATGTACATGGACCTTTGGAAGGTGGTCCCTGCATTCATCAATCTGAAAGGAATTTTGACATACATAAAGGTGCCCCAAGGTGTGGTAAAAGTGGTTTTGATTTGATCAATTGGGAGCACTAACACTTGGTTGTAACCCGAGAGCCCATCTAAGAGGGATATCCTTTTTGACCCAACTACCCTTTGAAGTATATGGTCCATCTTGGGTAAGGGGTAGTTGTCTTTTAAAGAGGCTCTATTTAAATTTCTGAAGTTAATACAGAGCTTGATTTCCCCTATTTTCTTTCTAACAGAGACTAATTTTGATACCCATTCTGAATATCTAATGGGTACTATGATCCCAGCATCATGAATCTTTTCAATTTCTGCCTTAACTAAATTTAGTAAGAGAGGGTTTATTCTCCTCAACTTTTGTTTGAAAGGCTTTTGATTTTCTTTAAGAGGGATTTTGTGCTGAATGATGCAGGTATCATATGATTTGAAGTCTTTGTATCCCCAAGAAAAAACATCTTTAAAATCTTTGAACAACTCTATATATTGCAATTTTATGTGAGCTGGGAGAGTGCTGGACAGTTTAATCATCTTGGGCTCTGCTAGACTACCTATGTTATTCTCTTCTACATTCGTTTGCACAAGCTCCATTCTCTGTTATTTGGCTACATCGTTAAAATAAAAAAGGTGTTCTAAAGGTGTAAGACCTCTTGGAATTTTATAATTCTTGCATTGTAAAACTTCCAAGTCTTCTTGATCTGTGTTGTCAATTATATCTGCTTCAAAAGGATTCTCGTAATGATTTATATCATCAGAATATGTCATTTCAACTTCTGGGATTTTTTCAATATACAAACAATTTTCTTTATGGTTGGTTTCTGATACTCGTATGTCGAAAACGTTTTTTTATTTTAAGAAATCATCTATGTGTTTTTCAGAGTCAAACACTTGCCAGTGATCTCTGTTATTATGCACTGCAGGCCTGTGTTTTACCTTTATGCTAAGATTTTCTTTTATCTCGGGTATCTGGCAGTTGCTGGCGTTGAAATAAAGTTCATTTGCTAGATGATTTAGTGCTCTAGGAATGAAAATAAGTTCATATTTTTCAAAGGTTTTCAATAAATCAAGGGCTGCGTTACGATATTCCCTAACTCTTGGATTTCTAGTTGAGTATTCTCCTTTGATTTGTCTTATGATAAGTTCAGAATCTCCTACTATTGATATCCTTTGGGCTTCTAATTGTTTAAGCAATTGTAAGCCTAGGAGAAGTGCTTCATACTCAGTGATATTGTTAGTACATGGGAAATCTAATTTATATGAAAATATCTGATTCATATTTTGAATCTAAACACCTGCCCTTGCACTTGTTTTATTACAGGATCCATCAAAGTTTATTGTCCAAAGTATATTTGCCTCATTTTCATTTTCTTGTTGCTATGGGTTTTCAATGTTTTGAATTTGATTTGAGGGAAGATTTGATTATTCTGGTGAGCTGATTGGGTCTATGTTTTCCTTATCTTATTGAGTGATTTCATCTTTGTTGCACAAAATAAAGGAATCTAAACTTGATTGAATAGAATAGATTGCAAAGTTGTTCGATTTGTCTATGTTTCTCACCATGTACTTCATGTGAGATTCCCTGTACAGTCTTCTATTTTGGTTAAAGACAGGGATGGTGGCATAAGACATGTCCATTTGAAGGCTTCCCTGAAGTTTGGCTCCCCATGATCTTGATAAGAGCATGCCATACTTAGGGGGAATGTTAGCTACAACTATGTCCATTACTAGACTCTTTGCAAGGATCTGAGCTAAGTTAACACATAAATCTTTGATTAAACCCAAGCATTTGACTCTACTTGAGTCAAAGGATTACAAATATTTTTATGGTTTAGTAATTTCTAAGCCTAAGCTTTCCATCACTACCTTGGGCATTAAATTGTGTGAAGCTCCAGAATCTAGCATGTCGTTGTGTAAAATTTTCTCATGTATGTTCAAACTAACATAGAAGGGAGGAACAACGCCTTCTTGGTATTTTCCTTCAATCTCTGGACCAAACAACAACTCAGGTTTGTCATTTGTCAAGTTTAAGGTGTCAGTATCACTTCCTAAGTTCAAAGATTTTAAAACTTGGTTTTTGTACACTTATTGGGTTACTAGTTTAGCTAGAGGGATGGTAATTTTTATCTTGGCAATCTCCCCCTCAAGGCTGAAAGGAACAATTGATTTGTTGAATATATTTACATCTATCTTTTCAATTGAGTTCTTTTCAGTAGTTTTAGTTTGCTGAACTTTGTTTGGACTAGTAATTGGGATTGTTTTGTTAGGACCGCTAGCTGAGGTGCTAGGAGTACTCTGTTCTACATTTGGCTGGATGTTTTTCTCTTTGTTTAAATATGGTTTTCTAGCCAAAATGATGGGTTTGTCTGCTGTCTTCTTATGCTGACTTTCTGCATTTTTCTTGATAGTAGTGGTAGTGTTCTTATCTTTTGAATTATCTACATTCCCTTTGCTCCTAAGATCATATTGTTTGTGTACCTCCATGATTTCATTTTCAAACCCCAGTCTATAATCATTAGAATATTCATAAGTGTTTGTACTTTGATCAGAGAAGAAACCTTGTTCTTCCTTAGTGAGGAAAACATCATCCCCACTGTCTGATCCAATCAAGTTTACATGAGCTTCTCCCAACCTTTCCATCTCCCTATATTCCTCATATTGATCTACATAGTTCTATTGGAAGGGGGGTCTAACCTGTTGGTCACTTTATTTTTGCTTATCTTGATTGTTTTCTCTTCTATAATTGTGATTTATATTTCTATTTTGGTTGTTTTGAGGTTCTCTTGGTGGCACTCTATCATTCAGATTGATCTTTTCAAGCATCCTTTCCATCACCTTCACTAGGTTGTCAATTTTTGTGTCAGAAGTTGAGGTTGAGGGTAGTAGGTCATCTTTATAAGTTACCCTCTTCTCTAGTCTCAACCTATTTCTTTTCTCAATTATGTTTTCTTCTACACTCACAACTACTTTCTACATGTCTTCTAAGGTTACGTAATTTCTCTCCCTCAATTGATAAGCCATTTCAGCATCAATGCCTTCGGGGTACCTTACTAAGGCCATGCCTTGGGGAGGTTTCATGTGAGGTGGAAGAGCATTGTAAACACTATTGAGCCTAGTGGAGTAGTCATGAACACTCTCCCCTTGATTTCTCTTGAGGCTACTATATTCTGCTAGTATTTGGAGAGGGTTCTTTTTGAGTTCCCATTTGTCGATGAATGTTTGATACAAGGCAGGGAGATCATTTATGTTGTTAGGAGGTAGGTTTTTAAACCATTTCTTTACATCTCCTCCTAAAATTTGGGTGAAGATCCTCATCTTCACAGTTTCTTCTTCTATCTCCATGTAATCGAATGCATATTCCATCCTATCTACATGATGTTGAGCTGTAGTAGACTCTTTTCCAGTGAAGTGAGGGATTTTGGATTGGTAATCATTTGGTAAGGGAAGTAGAGGTTGTGGTAACACTAATGGGGCATACCATGTTGCCATGGCTGGAAATAAGGGTGGATTTACAAGAGGTGGATTTACAGTAGTGAAAGTGGGCTGAACAGGAGTGTTTTGCACAATGGTAGTATGGATTGGAGTGGAAGAAACACTTGGGCCAGCAAACTGATTTTGAGCAGACTTGTTATGGAAAAGGCTAAAGTGATGAAGAAGCTAGGAATCAGAAGGAGTGGAAGGTGAGGCTTCTCTACTGCAGCTTTGTTGCAAATCTGCAATGTCAAGATCAGTTTGATTTAAATCACCTTGAGATCTAGTTCTAAAGATGTTCTTTGTATGATGTAAATCAAAGTGTGAATTCTCTAAGACCAAAAAGTTTTCAGGAACATAAATTGTTCTTAAGAGGCTCCTATTAGCAGCTGATTTCCTAGAGTGAGAAGTCTGCCACATAATTCTCTCTGGATTGTCAATGATTAAAGGAGGATTTGGGTCTGGATGGGATCCAGTGTTGATCCTATGTGAAGTTCAAAAATGAGAAAGGTTAAAGTTTTAAGGACTGTTTTTGGGATTTTTTACCTCTCACGATGTTTTATATAGTATGGGACTAGGCTTCTAAACTTATTTAAGGCTGGTTAACACAGTCCTAGAGAGATTTTAGGGACCTAGATGAGTAATAGGCCTACTGGGGCTAATGGAGTCGCTAGGTGGAAACTATTTAGCTTTTATGAAGGTAAAATAATTGGATGGTTCCACCACCATATTTATTATGAAGCCAAACTGAATGTTTTTGGGTTTTCTGAGTTATTTCGGTCTTATAGGTTAAGAGAGTGTCCTAAATCTGATTAACACTTAGCTAAGGTGTTTAAGCATATAGAGTTCACTCTTATGGCTTGGTAACTGGTTCCTTCACGGTTTGATAAGGGCTTACGGGAATCCTAAGGGTCACTTAGTTTGTCACTTATTAAATTAAGTCCTATCATGATTACCATTTTCGTTAGGAAGTTGTTGAAGAAGGTTACCTATGTTATACTAGACAGGGAATGTTTTGTTTTAACAATTTTACTCAGTGTCCCGTTGTGATTTCCATTATGTTGGTGTCCCGTGTTTTGATAGTTTGGAAAATAAAAAGACAAGGCAACATCAGAACCAATCTTTAGAGTTACAGGATCTAGTACTCCTACTCTTAGAGAGGGATATCTCAAATTTTTTGTTTTTGCAAAGGTTTATCTTGTGTGCTTTGAGTGTTTGGTTTTAGACTAGTTATTAACTGCAAGTGTTTTGTTTGTTTGGTTGTTTGATTTGACACAGCAGAACCTAAAAGGTCTAGGAAAGATAGATAGAAAGGGGAAATGTCAGCTTCATTGGTCAATGGAGTCAAAAAGAGGTCATGACACACTTATCAATGGATATGGGATATCAAAGGGAAAATCTAACTTGGCCGCATGATCCTTGGGTTTTGGAATGATATGGACATCAATGATTTGGAAAGAGAAGTTTTAATTTTCAACAAAGGGAAATTGAAAACACTAATTGAAAAATAAAGAGCTATTTGATAGACATGGCTAACCATGAATTCTACAAATCACACTTTAAGCAAATAATGACTTCAAAACAACTTTTAAAATGAAATCTAAGATTCGGGGAACACCCTATTTCCTCAAAGATTTTATTTCAAATGACTTATAAAACATAAAATATTCACTGATAATTACAATCATAGAAGAGGGAACACCTAAATACATCTATGATCACAACTATAAAGACCTTTAAGACAACTGTTCAAGCAAGGACAAGGGGCAAGATCAGAACAGACCTCCTTGGCTTGCTGTAAACAAAGAAACTTCAAAGGGAGACTTCAATAACAGTCTTTAAGTGGCAGCAGACAAGCAGGGAGGACCATAAATCATGCTGAAACCAACTATTCAAACTATTAAGGAAATAAACAAGCATGAGGACTAAAGAGAGAGATTAAAGACTCTAAAATACCTCAGCAGAAGAAAACATAAAACAGTGAAGAATAAACAGGTCTAAGGTGCTTCCAAGAGTCATTTCTTAGCCTACAACTTTCATCCTACTGTAGTAAGAATTTATGGAACAAAATGAAAACAAGGGAAAACATTGAATACTTCACCAATAGCCAAGCTCGTGGATCCAAAGATACAGCCTTCTCAAGAAAAAGCATGCAACAACATCATCAGGGCTTCCAAGGCTTCAATTTCTTCTTCAAATTCAACAGACTATGTATAATTTCAGAGAGTTTCAATATTACAATTGGTAATCAAACAACTAACCAACGTTTTTAATGGATTCCTCAACAAGTTTTTATAGAGGAATGAGGAGGTCGAAAGAGAGAAAAGATATTTTGAGTTCAAATAATACAGTTAATGCTTCTCGGTCTTTGAGGGGCTCTAGGGAGAAGTTTACAGATATTTTCCTGTATTAATTGGTTTACATTAAGTATTTAAGCTTTGCTAGAAGCTTATGTTGACTTTAAGTCTCTGTGTCATATTTTGCAATAATTCTGTTGATAGTTTATATTAGCTTCTTTGATTCGAAATAACTATTCAGCTGCAAGGGGGAGATATGCTCTGTTCTGGTCATTACTCGGCCTTTGTTTAAATGCTGTGAAAGCACATGTGGCAATCTAGTAGCTGAGAGGAATCAATTTTCCTCTAACGAGGCAGTGGAGGCATCCTCTGTCTGATAAATATCCTTGATTTTTCTTTAACTATGTTCAATTCAATGGATAAGGCTTTTGATAATCAATTTTTAGCCGTAATCCATTGAACTGTATAATCAAAGTTTAATCCTTCATTTCTGCTGTGTGTGGGTCTTCGACACTGATACTCTTTTATTTGATTTAATTCTTTGTGTCTTGTTGATGTGCAGGTGTGTACAAGGTCCACTTGGCATCAATGCCCATGAATCATTGATGACACATGAAATTGAACCCTGTATATGGCTTTCCTTTTAATGAACGAAAGTCTGGAGGATCGTCTCCCTCAGATTCATTTTCTTTTTGAAACATTTGAAAACCATTTTAAATCCCGCAAAATACAAAAGAAATTAAGAAATCCTTCATTTGTTGGGTAAAACTGCTTCATGGGTTGTGGGAAGGAGCATGGCCGTTGAATGGCAACATCCAACAGTGAAGATCTGTTTGCGGGAGGTTAAAAGGAAGCAGAGGAAGAATTAAGTTAGAACCAATTATCTATGACCGATCAAGGATATCAACGGTCGAGATAAGCGGTGGAATAATAATGTGAAAGAATCACATTATCTAGATTTTTAAAAGAAAATGCAAAAGAATAAGGCTAAAACCTTTGTTCGGAGGAAATATGATAAAAAGTGAAATTGAGGGTTCGGGATGATCGTGGGCCGTTGGATGAGATCGGTCCACAAGATCAACAGCGAAGATCGTGCGTTGAAACCTTTGGTAGATGCAGAGGGTGATGGTGTATGGCCAGATTAAATCTGGGCCATTGATCTGCTGAGATCAACGGTAGGAGTCGCATGTGATAAAACTCAATAAAATAGGGGAAAGTGTTTTCAGAGAGAAAAACAGGCAGTATCACGCGGTGAAATGGGAGAAAGGTGGTTTCACCTTTTTGAACGCGATATGCCTTGGAAGGTGACACGTGTCTTTTGAAAACAACCTATATCGTGTAAATTTTGAAAATTAACCTCCGCGCTAAAAGTTGCGTGAAAATCCGTGTGGGCCATTAGATCTAGTCCCTCAGATCTAACGGTGGAGAGAAAGCACAAAACTTGACTAGATGTGCGAGGGATAAAAGGCATGGCGGTTTTAGTATGGACCGTTCGATCAGGGGATTGACGATGGAGATTATTTCTGGAGAATAAACGAAATAATACAATGGCAGAGAGAGGGGTTAATACTGGCCGTTGATCTACAGAGATCAACGGCTGCAATTTGTTGAAAAAAGATTATGAGTGGGGCTTCATAAAATATAACCAAATTCTGGGGACGCATTCTAGACCATCCGATCTGGACACGTGGATAGCCCAGATGAAATCGGGGCTCGGTGATTAGCAGGGCAAAGAACATGGAGTGCGACGATGCGATTGATTGTGAGCTATCGATCTGCAGATCAGATCGATGGCGGAGAATGGATCGTGGAATGCCAATCGAGGGAGGAAATAAAATGTGCCCAATGAAAAAGTGCCGATGCGATCATGCGCGGGCCGTTGGATCGACCTAGTGATCAATGGCAGATATTGTCTCAAAAATGGAACCGGCGGAAACCCTTAATACACATGAAAACAAAATATTTAATATAATACAAAGGTTTTTGGCTTCGGGGGCAGGTTTATGTATATGTGGATTAGCGCCCGTCTATGGGGCCTTTGATTATATGGAATGCGAAGGCTCGGGGCTTTATGAATAAGGGCCAATCGCATCGGAACTTTTGGTGTGGTCTTTCAATATAACCATTTTGAATTTTTGCGATGCGATCAGCGCTTCGGTACTTAAACTCTTGGTCCCGAGTGCAAGTTATATGGAGTAAAATCGGAGAGCGGGGGTTTATACAAAAGAACTCAATCGCATCAGAAAAAATGATGCGGGGGCTTTTCAATCTACCCATTCTCATTAAAAAACATGGTTCGGCGGGTTTTTAGACCAACTTAGGAAAAAGTGGGTTTATTGAATTTTCAAAGGAAAAAGGAAATCGAGAATGTGTTTATGCAGCTTTTTAGCACCTGATTGTGGGCACAAGGGTTATATGGGATAATAATATGATCGGAGAATATAAATATAGGGCTTAATTGCATCGGAACTTTTGGCATGGCACAAAGACTTGTGTGCTCTGAATTTTCTAATGCGATAAGCACTGAAAGGCTTAGTGCTTGGTTCCAGCACCAAGGCATATGTGGGGAAGTGGTTGGGACTTAGCCCAAAGGGGCTGAAGTTTGTAATACAAAAATTTTTTTTTTTTATGAGTTTTTCAGGATTTTTTGATGGATTTGGGGGTTTCGGTAAAGTCTAAAAATGAGTTTTAGACTTTGTAAAAGGGATTTTCATGAAGGGAAGAAGGGAAATCATGAAAAATAGATGAATTTCATGGGGAATAAAGGGGTAAAAAATTAAGGTTAGTTTTGAGTGAATAAGGGGAAAATGGGATTTTTACAGCGGTGTTTTCTTCATGGAATGACAACAGAATTTCTGAGTTCAAAATGGGAATAGCAGTGACGATTATCCAAAGGATAGGATATTATAAAAAGAATTTAAGCACCAAAAATTTTATGAATAAAATTTTTTCTTGAAGGCTGTCCAAAAATGATTTAGCCACCACTTGATATGTCAGAATTTTATAGGTGGCTAACACCGTCAATCCTCTGCAACCTGCCTATCCGAACATGTTCAGGAATGGCGGAGAAGAAGGAGGCTATGTCAAGCCCCTCCCTTCAAGGACCATGTCTACATGGATTGGTTGCTTAGGACTCTCTTGCTACCTATCAGGAAAGACGTCGCATCACAATTTCCTCAAACCGAAGAAGCAACTCTCCAAATTGCGTTAAAATATGACCTGATCTACGCTCATTTGGGTTATGTTTATACTGTTCTACCTAATCTTCCCAGACCTTGTGGTGCCAACACACCGGGGGCATCTCACGTCGCCAACGGTATCGTTGGATCTCTCTTTAATTTGTATGCTCAACCTCCCATGGGCTATGTTTTCTCTTAGGGCAGGGCCAGTACCTCCAGCATTTTTCCCCCTCCCAGTAGCACGTATCCAGGATATGGCATGCCTCCTCCTTTTTCCCAACCTCTTGTTTACCACACTGTTGTCCAACCTCATTATTATCAATATTCACATCCTGGTGCTCCAACTCCTCCAACACTAGTACCTCCTCCTCCCTTGCCTTCTCAACCCCCGCAACAGCAACCACCACCCCCTCCAGGGCAAGTGTACGCACAGCAGGGCATGACTAATCCTCCTCCCTCAGAAAGGAAGAGGAAAGGCAATCAAAGTCAAGCTTCCTCTGGTAATCATGGACCTAATCAAGGTAATTCTCCTAAAACTACAAACTAGCAACAAGGCACTCAGTCCAAGCAAGACAAGCCTCTTCGTACAAACAAGCCCTGTTCATGTTGTGGTGTTTATGGTCATTATATGCATGATTGTCCCCTTCTGCCACAGATGCGACAACTATGGGAGTCTCAAGCAAATTTTAGAGGAAAGCAAGCCATTCCTTCTATTCCTCCTAGCCCTGCACCTATTCAACCGACTGTGCTTACTGATCCTTTCCCTTAGCAGGGATTTGTGGCTACCCAACCACTTGTAGGATAGGTGGCCAATCAACCTCTTCCATCTGGTTCCCCTAATTACCAGATTTTCATGATTTCCTCTAATCAGCCTTCTGAACCTTCTTCTCCTGGCCCTATACCTTTAGCTGGTACTCATGAGCACCTTTATCCTCCGGAAATGGTTCCTCCAGGCCTCCACCATCTTGGAGCCATCCCGCCTCGTCATTACCCCTCTGGTCAAATACTGTTCCTAGCTCCCCCACTAGGAGTGTACATTGTACCTACTATGGCCACCCTCTCTCTTCCTAACTTGACCCTTGGGATTCCCGTTTGGTACCTCTATCCTCCAGCCACCAACCTGCCTGGTCAACTTAAACCTTATCTTGCTTTGACCCGAGTTCAACTGGTCCGTATGACTTCTCCCACTGCAACAGTGCCTCGTTCACCTCAACAGGAACCACCTCCCGTTGCAACCGCTTCGGGTAAGAAGGGAAAAGCTCGCAAGAGGGCATCAAAGGACAAGGCCACCTCGACAAATGCTACCCCTTCTCGGCCTTCACAACATACCACCTAGTGTGCTTTGTGTGATGTTGTTAGCCACGTCACCCATACTTGTCCGAATTTTCCTCACCTCAAGTCCATGGTCAACGAGACATTTCCGAAATCTGATATCCCAGAGGTATATGTCACTATATCCGATTCAATCCTGAAACTCAAACCATTGCACACAAATCACCCTTGTGATTTGTGTGATTTCCATGGCCACTAGACTCACTTTTTCCCTCGCCTCAAAGAGTATCATTCCTCTTTAGAAGCCTTACGCCAATTCGAGGATGAGCGCAATGAGTCAACCGCTCCCTTTTTCTAGCATCTTGCTTTGGAAACACCAGAAGACACATATTTTCCCATTCACATTTCCCCTTATGATGTCAGGATCACGGGTCCTTGGTCAGAAGTCCTCGATGAAACCTCCCCTAATGTTTTTCCTGACCTCCCCTCGACAACCTCCCTAGTCTCAACATTGGTAGATCCTTTTTCTGCTTCCTCCTCTGTCACCCCTAGTGATGATGAACATGCAAACCTCTCCTCTCTTGAGGAGGAGTAAGGTTACTTCACCACGTTAGGTGGTCTTTCTTCCATCAGTCACCCCATATTCTATTACAATGATGACATTGTGGAAGTAGCCACCACTCCTAACTTTATCTATTCCCCCTTACATAGAATTCATGCATTTGAATCACATGCACCTTGTGCTCATTACATTGACACCCAATGTTTGGGTAAGGGGATCACCCATATTGGAGAGACCAGGAGAAGTAGTTCTTCAACACTCTCCTAGTGAATCTAGTCGTGACGACTCTAGTACGATTATTCTTCCACATTTAGAAGAACCTCTAGAGTCCCATATCACTTCAAGATTACCCTAGGGATGATATCCCTCATCATTCCTTCATTTTTCATCAGCAACCCAGTCTCATAGACATTATGGTTTACCAACCTATAGGTTTTCCAAGAGAACATCAGTTCATTATCCAAAATAATATCATTGGGATATTAGCACCATGTGTGCTAACCTAGAAACTTAAAGTCCATTTGATTCATATATGCAGTATCAAAAGAGATTGGTAATCGTCTATTTCCTTTCTGAAACTACGCAACCATACCTTAAAAAAATGGTGCACCACATCATTAAACTTTGTTTAGATTTCCCTTTTTCTAAATACATTTTGGCATGTCCACAACATGCTTGGGGGCACTTATGCCCCTTAACCATAAAAATCCCAGATCTCAGCCAAAAACAGCACTGAAAACCCCTTCTTCTAACAGGTCGCACTGTTCAATTCATTTCCCGGGACAGGTCGCATTTCTTTGCCCAGAACCTGCTACCCAGGTCATAGAACAGACCCCAAAAAGTGCGACCTAGCCTGTTCACGAGCTCTGGGTACCTAAACTAAAATTTCAATCCATTGAAATGAAAGAGTAGGATTAGGCCTCTTACCTACAAATGATAGATCTCAAATTCCAATGGTCGGTTTATCCACTGCAATTGTCACGAGATTTAAGGCCTCCTTTCCTCACAACATTCACCACAGCTCCACCAAAAAATAAGTGAATCTGAAAGGAAAATGCCTTATTAAAAGAAAACCCCTGATTTTTCTTTCACATACTACGACCAAAACGTAGCTCAATTTGAAGAACTTTATATACCATTGGAAAGATCTCACCAAAGCCCTCAAATGGGTATCTATTAGCTTTTTTGATTTGATACTTCACTAGGACACATTTTGTCCAAGAAGTGCCACTTCACCCTTCCTCAAAATCAAATTTCTTCACTTGCAACACTAGTACTGGGGACACCATGTTGCCTCCATACTTGTCCATGCTCATGTTGATTTTCGTCGTGAGTTACACTCTTGTACTTATGCTTTTATGGTCCCATTTGGACCCTTTACATATGTGGCAGTACCATCAGGTCACCCTTGTTTAGAGCATCCGAGTTGAGTCATCATTTCTTCCATGGAGTCTATCTCGAGTCCCTTTACATCTCGCCATATTCCTCCATCATTAATTGCTTGGTCCCTCTCTCGTGTCACACATTATGGCCTTCAGTCCCACTGTCCCATATCCCTCATGATATTGTGTGAGTCGCTGCCAGGTCATCCATGTCATTTATGCTCAAACACAGGAATTTTTCCATTCACTACTCAGTCCCCCCCATTTCATCATCATCATTGGTGTCAGTCTGTCAGTCACTCTACTATTTTCTCTCGTGCCTTAGTTGAGGATCCCTTATTGCCTCACCTATGGAGGACCTCCTTCTGTCGACATCAGCTCATTCATTCCAGAAGACAGGTCTAGAGGGCGGTGTACCTTGGTTCCAGCTTCCACTCTTGTTCGGTACCTTGGATTAGGAAAAGGGACTCCTTATTGCCTGTTGACTTGATTGTTTCTTAGCTCCAGCTCCTTTCAGCATGATCGAGATCCGTATACTCAATGGTTTAGTGATGCAGCAGCTAACATCGGTGATTCCCGGGTGTGTGTGAGATGTCTTAGCCCTCATGAGGGGGTGGCCCTACAGGTAGCCCCCCACACACTCGGATGACCTCTTCATTATAGCCTTCGATGTAGCTCCATACATTTGATGATGTTATCCTTAACCTCTTGCAGCGCCTTTTTTGCATACATCAGTGAAATTTTCAAATCCTTTTCCTGTTTTTAGGGGGATATGGGTTACATTTATATCTCATGTACTCAGATATCATTGTTCAAGTCCTAACTGTTATTCTAGGCACAATATGTATGTGGGATTCATTGTTATGTCATTCATCTAGCTCATGCTTATGCTAGCATATACATAATTATTGTGTTTCGTGGTTTTCTGGGCGCCTTATTGTTTTTACTATTGCCTTCGCGGGCATAGGTATGCCTCCCATGCTGCCTATAGCAGATACTCACTCATTAAAAAGACTTGTTGCACCTGCAAGTCACCTCCTTAGGGTCTAGGTCTTTCAGCACTTTGGTTTACCTTATAATTCTCATCTAATTGCAGATCTGAAGACATTAGCAGTCATTTATGCTGTTAGGGCTGTAAGTTATGTGCAGCTAAAGTGGTCTTCTTTTGTACACCTCGAATAAATATTCATACTAACAATTCTTCTATAGGGCTCTTGTAAAATAAGTTTGAAGAGTATGAGAAGCTCCTTCTCTATGTCCTCATGCTCCTCTAACCTTTATCCTTGCTGGTTTTGTAGATGTGCAATCTAATTGTGCATACGTCTTTGAATGGTTGAGCGATGAAAGAATTTAGTGTTCTTCTCTCCTTCCTTTAGCCAGCGGATTCTTGATTTTGGCTTCCATAGGATTTCATATTACATTCTTCTTTATTCCAGCTTAGAGAGTAGACTCTATTCCTGGGCAGCTAGAGACTCTGTTATTCCTTCAGTGATAATGCACTGCTGAAGTTTAGACATATTTTGTTCCAGAACCTTCTGTTGATGAAATATGTTCCTGAAGGTGAAGTGGTTCCATTGCTTGATCTGGTTCTTGAGATTTTTGAGATTTTTTTAGAATTGATACATTTTGGATCCTGTCTAAGGTATGAAACTACTCCAGCTGTTTATGACCATGCATTTAAAATCAGGGTGAGTAAGCCAAAAAGCTTCAAACCTGAAGCGACGCCTAGAGGAGGCTCCAGGGCCCAGCCATTGCAAGAGAATAGGCCAATGATCAGAACCAGTTAGGAGGAGAATGGAAGAGTGTATATCTCCCCCTAAGTGAATGGCATTATCTGATATTAGGAAGCGGTCAAGATTTGAGGCAATTTTCTGGGAGCCTATGCACTTATTGTTCCATGTATGCATACCATTAGAAAAATTAAGGTCAATTAACTCGTTTATTTGAATGAATTCCTTAAAGTGTTTAATGTACATATAAAGTTTGGCTCAGCCTCCCCTTTTTTCTTCTAACTTGGTGATCATATTGAAGTTTCCCCAAACAATCCAGAGTGGATGACGTCTAGTGGAATTGAGGATTTCCATGGTGTCAAGCAGAGAAATTTTATGCAATGAATCTTGAGGGAAGTAGATGTTGGAGAGATGTCCGTGGATGTTGGATCCGATCAAATGGAAGGATGCTTGTATAATATTGTGTGAAGCATGAAAGTTAGATAGTGATATTATCTGAGGATCCCATGTGATTTCCAGGCCTCCGGAGGCTCCTGAGGATCCCATGCGATTTCCAGGCCTCTGGAGGCTCCTGAGGCATCTACTGCTAATGTGTTGCACTCAAACCATACTTTGGAGATGATTCAGATGAGAGTGTGGATATTGCACTTAGTTTCCTGCATGAAGATAATAGATGGTCTTTCTTGATGAATCGTGTTTTTAATCATTCGACATTTCGCGGGGCTATTGAGACCTCGATATTCCATGAGGTGAGTTTCATTGGGAACTATTGGAGATCGGCCGATAAAACTTATTCAGCTTGGGATATCTCCTAGATTCAAGAAGAATTTCACCTACAATGATGGTTCTATGCAAATCTGTTCTTCACCCTAATTTTTTGTTTCTTTGAATAGATTTTTTCCATCCTAGTGACTTCCTGGTTGTATGCTTAGTGATCTTTGCTGCCGCGCACGAAAAATAATCACCTCTAGGATGTCAAACTGTCTTTCAAGTATTTTTTTCATACTCTTTTTTCTTACAATATTTCTCCAAGCCTATAATTTCCAAATATCCTAGAACAATGCTTTCAGGTTCCTCATCCATATGAAAGGGTTGGCTTCCTTCTATCATAGATCCAGTTTGAGGGAGGTCGCTTGAGATTGGCCATCTATGTCCATATGATTGGGCTGCCAGAGTACCAGATCTGAGTCATTGCTGAGATTTGGAATGAATTTTTGAGGGTCTTGTTAAGATTGAGGTGGAGACAGAGGAATAGAGGGTTCAATAGATGGTTCAGAGATGGTGGTTTTGGTTATCTCAAGAGCTTGGTGCGAGGATTCTCCTTCTGTCAGAGGTTTTTTAGCTAATATATCAAATTTTTTGTTGGTAGGAGGAGTAGGGTATGCGTATGGTGGAACTTTTGGAGTGGTGGTAGGTTTCATATTGTTATTTTTGCGGTTGGGGACTTTGTTGAAACCCTCAGCATCAGTGTTATCAAGGGTAGCAGTGGGTTTGGGTGGCTGGTTTAGAGGACAATCTCGGAAAATATGTCCATGTTCATGGAATTTTATACAGCGAAAGGGAACATGCTCATAATATATGGTTTCCACCCTTCCAAAATCATCATGATAGAGACTTACCGAGTTTGTGAGAGCCTTGGCCAGATGCATGTAGACATAGATTCTTGCGTATGAAGTATACCTTCTGAGTTTGGTTTCCTCTGCAACGAGGATGAACTCTCCTATTCCATTGCCAATGTCCTTTAAGGATTCCTCATCCCAATATTCCAGAGGTAGAGAGTACATTATAATCCATACATGAGCCTATTTAAAGTCTTGTTTTTCTGGGTTGAATCTTTCTACCCAGTCCCTGAGATATAGTCCTGCAGGGTTGAAGAAGTAGGGGCCTCCATCCAAGATATAGTTTATGTCTTCAATGTAGTTAAAGATAGCGTTAAAGAAGCCTTTTGGCCCTAGCTGGAGGGTGACGTGTCCCTTTGGCTTCCATTTGGAAGAAATCCAAACATGAAGGGATTTCTCAGTAGGCTATAATTCGACAAAGTTTCCAATAAGTACATGATCTTTCATGTATTGTATTTGAGCATTGATACGATGCCTAGGAAGGTCAATCTTTGGAAATTTTG
The DNA here is from genome assembly GCA_034641835.2 of Pinus albicaulis. NCBI lineage: Eukaryota > Viridiplantae > Streptophyta > Pinopsida > Pinales > Pinaceae > Pinus > Pinus albicaulis. The sequence continues at coordinate 954,252,780 of CM076581.1, read as the reverse complement.
CCATGATAGGAATACAGGTAGCAAAATTTTCCTTTTGTTGCTCCGTAATCACTGGATGCTCCATAGACTTGTCATTTTTCGCTATGGTGGGTTCCGACTACGTCCCTGCAGAGTTAGAGGACGGGATCTGGGAAGGTGAGTCCTAATTGACAACGTTAGTGTTGCTAGAAGGGGGAGGGGTGCACTCCCCTCCCATTAGGGTTGTCATTTATTGTGGATAGAGTCAATAAGAAGAGCTTTTCTATGAGAGATTCATGAAGCCACTGTGAGGGCAGGGGGTGCCCTGGCGAGTGCCATTGCAGGGTTTTCAGAACCCTAGGTTTCCATGTCTCTATTTTTATGTTTCAAAATGAGTTAAGAACATTAATTTATGTGTTTGTTCAAATTTATTAATTTCCTAAAATACATAAAATTTTACTTTCAAATTTCATAAAACCTTCAAGTTTACAAATACAGATCAGTTCGGTATCATACGCTTGGTTTTTTTGAAGGGTTAATTTTATTGCAAGTTTTTTCTAATTCTTACAAGCTTGAAGCTCAAAAGCGCAGAAGGAAAGCTTGTGGGAACAAATACTTTTACTATTTCAAGGAGGGCACATTCACCTCAAGTGTCACCCAAAGCTTCACCTGTCATTGTACATGAAGGAGGCGCTGACACTATGTATAAGGATGAGAGTGTTGAGAATTTGGAGGGGTGGAGATTAATTCAAATTATCTTCTTGATAATTACATGTGAGATTAATCGTTATACTTATGTTTTCTATTCTTAGCTCATTATGTCTTTCATCAAGTCTTACCAAAAACACAAGAGACATTAAATTAGGCTCTTCGAGCCAGGGCCAAATCCTCTCCCCGTTGGAGAGGAAAACAAGCAAGAAATTCTTCGTTTAGACTTTCAATTGACAAGTACCATGACCATGACACAGACCCTTGACCTATGTATGCCTTTTGTACCTTGTTACTACTTCTTTAATGACTCCTTGAGATTTTTCTTCTTTCTTGCACCTTCCTGCACCAATTAGCAATGTTCAACACTAGCCTTATAAAACTCAGTCTCTGATCCTCCTATACCTTTAATCATTGTTCTTATCAGTATTTATGCGCAGAACATAGATAAGATTTATTTCACCTTGGATTCTTCCTTCAGCCCTGATATGTACATTTATTTTTAGACTTTATATGGAGGTCCTTAATCTAAATTACTTCATGTCTGAACTATCTATAATTTGTACTTCAACAACGCAGATGTATCCTCCTTATCTCATTTTTATTTTCCAATTTTGAAGGTCACACTGAGCTCAGACTTATATTATGCACTATATACTGTTCCTTACTTTGAACTGGCCATATTGGTTTCTATTCATTCATTTCAAAATTTTCTGCATCCCTTTACTATCTCATTCAGCCCTTACTTCGTCCCTTATCATTGTTTGAACAAAACCCTTATCAAACTTGACTTTTTCTCTTCCGTAGTCACAAATATACAACTTCTTCGGAATTCTTCACGTTCTTATGTATCAGATACATCCGCAAATCTATTTCCAAATGAACCACAATATTTCCTTGTATATACAAGATAATAATTCTTAATTGAGCTGACATGTAGGGTTGCTTGTGAGCCCACTTGAGAAGGAGTATTGGGGTCAACATGTTTGTTGTCTTCAACACTGAACTTAAGGCACATTTGAGCTATGATATTAAGGTTTACGAGACAAGGTATGAAGGCATGCAAGACTAATGTTGACCCATCATTAACATGACTCTTTAACATATTTATAACTAGAAGACAATCCCTAAAGGACATGAAGAAGAAGTTCTTAGACCTAAAATAAATCCTTTCTCATGAAACCCATGAGGCAACCATACCACAAATATATTTGATTATCTTGACTTCCTTATAAATTCATAATTACATAGTCAATATGAAGACCGATCCTACTTACACTTTTCAACACTCCCTCTTAACTAGGGAGGCATTCATACGGGTACATGGTCACTTTCAAACTGAAGAATCTCATAAGAAGAATCAAATTGGTAATCACATCTGTATAGAATCATATAAACCTATACTTTCCTAGTGCAAGGGCTTGACTAACATCCCCATCTGTCATTGAGACAATGGGTTACAATGCTGGTGAGACACATGACTTATAGACACCATAGTCATTGTCTCTCCAAGGTACATAGTCCACTTGGGTGTTCCCAAAGTATGACCTTCTTGGAATATTCTTCTCTTTCGTAGCTAGCCCTCAAAGAATATCGGTCGCTGACTAATCTTATCTTGAATGCCCTAACCCATTCTCAAAGAATATCGAATGCCAGATGATTACACAATCCTCCATATTGTCTTCCCATGTTAAGACCAGAATGATGTGTCTATCTCTCCCTCTCAGCTAGGGAGGACCTATTCCATAAGGGAATGTACTCATTCCTGTGTAAGGAATGTACCTAAGCTCATTGTTAGGAATTACCCAGTTTCTTCCAAGGAAGAAACTGATCACCAAGCTCCCTCTCAGTCAAGGACCTATAATAACAATGTTGAGACACCTAGCTGCTCATGAAGGATTCTTCCCCTCGATTTCATGGATTTCAATCTTTAGGAATCTTCCAATTTAGCTCCATAGTTCACATGTTATCCATTACTTTAATTCATGAGTCATGTCATCTACCAGAAAGTGATTCATGTCTTTCTTATCTAGTCCACCTTTTATGCCATGCTTCCTTTTTGAATCATATCCAAGGATTATACATCCATTTACTCATTATTATCATCCCTACACAAATTCATCGAGATAAACATATACATATGAACTTTTAAAACAAAAGTTACCCCAGTGATGGTATTTCACTGCGACATCTTCATGTAGGCTTCAACATCCTTTATTTAGATTAACACATCTAAATGATATGTCTTGTCAAGGGTCTTCTTCTTTACCATAATTCTATCAAATTCTGTATATCCTCCGAGGAGATATTCTAGTCACATCTTCTTCACTTATGGATGATAACTGCCTCTTGACATGGTAGCCTTTCATGATCTCTTCCTTTATACACATTTTCATTCCCATGAACTTACAATTTTCCAATTCCTCATTCATATACAACCACCTCATATTCCATATGAGAGTATATATGACGTTCATTTCATTTTTCAGTGCATCAAGAGATCCTCCTTCATAGATTATACTTCTAAATATAGAATTCCATTACCTGCAACCATATGACATGACTTCATAGCATCCAGTGTCAACATATAAACATAATATATATATATATATATATATATATATATATATATATATATATATATATATATACCTCATACATTTGATTCATCCTGTAGCAATTTCTCTAGAATGAAGAACTTCATTCCCTTGACCTGCTTAATCACTATGTCATCACATCACATAATTTTGTAGCATATAATTCTTGCTGAAACCGTTATGTTTTCTTTCTAATCATGGACTTCATAGAAAAATCCATTAGAAAATGTCAGCACCAGTTTCCATGATGACCTTGATCTTGATGACTTCCTTCCATCAATGTTGTTTATCAGTGATGTTTCCAGGAATTTCTCCACTAAGTTCTCTTTCCATGATTCTACCATGATGTTGTTAATATAAATTTCTTCCTTCTATTTTAAAATCAACAGAAATATCTTTGAGGAGAAAAATGATCATAGATATATTTTAATTTATTCTTTCTTAGATTTCTTTGCATTTGGTTCTTCCCTTTCATCTATGACATGGGTTTCTTCCCTTTTCCTCTTGCCATTTTTAAATTTAGAAAAATATCATTTATAATGCCTAATATCATTACATCCAAAGCATCTTGGTTTGTCCATATTTCTTCTCTTATTCTGAGGACCAAATTTATTGAATCTTCCTTTCTTCTTGGACATGGCGGCAAAGGCTTGATTCCCTACACTTGATCCTACTTTCAATCTCGGTTCAGCTATCTTACCTAGACCTTCAAATGTCATGGCTTCTTCTCTCCCATATATTCTTGAAGTGAAACCTCTCCATTCTTTCGGTAAATAATTTTGTACCAGAATGAGTATTTCTTTATCACATGTTACTTCTCCCAATTTCTCTAGTTAATCTCATAAGCCGAAAATCTCCATCATATATGGAATTATTCCTTCCGTTCTTCACATTCCCAATTTTTATAGATTTTGTCTCGGGGATATTATTTCCTTTGTATAACCTTTCAAAAATAGTTCCACCAATTCATCATATATTTCTTTTGAGTATTCTAGCTTTGATACATAGGGAATGAGATTGTCTTTTATGGATTCCATAAGAATACTTTGGGCTCTTGTGTCTCCCTTCATGTATTTGATATATGCTATAATTTATTCTTTTAGAGTTTAATTTTAGTTCCATTGATCAATCCCATAACTTAATTTTCAATTAGATTCAGATCCTTCCTTTTCTTCCCTACATTAAAGTTTGATGACCCAACCAATTTGTTTCTCTCTATACAATAAGTCATTTCGATGGATTTAGATAAATTCATAGATACTTGCTTGAGTAAGTGACTTTATCCTTCAGTAGCTTCCTTCATGATGATGAAAATGAAGTCAAGAACTTATTCTTAGGTTAAAATCTCCAATGTAGGTGATCTTGAATCCTTGATGACAAAGGATGTTTCCAAGAGATGATGTCTCTTCCAACAATGTCTTGAATATAAATCTTTGATGGAAAATATTATTTTCTTGAAGAGTGAATACTTTGAATACTTTGATTCTTTCTTCCTTGAGTGCCTCTTTGCTATGTATCCATTCCTTTAGAACCTTAGCTTTGATTCCATTTTGAGAATTTGGAGGGTCATAGATTAACTCAAATTATCTTCTTGATAATTACTTATGAGCTTACTCTTTATACTTATGTTTTCTCTTCTTATATTATTATGTCTTGCATTAAGTCAATTACAAAAAACAAAAGATACACAAAATTAGGCTCTTCAATACAAGGCCAAAACCTCTCCCTCTTGGAGATGAAAACCCACAAGAAATTATTCTCATAGAATTTTAGTTGACAAGTACCATTACCATGACACACACCCTTGACCTATGTATGAATTCAATACCTTGTTAGTTCTTCTTCAGCGAATCCTTGAGCTTATTCTTATTTCTTTCACCTTCCTACACTAATCAACACTGTTCAACACTAGCGTTAGCAAACTCAGTCTCTAATCCTGCTATACTTTGAATCCTTCTTCTTATGAGCATTTATGCCAAAAATAGAGATAAGAGTTATTGCACATTAGATTATTCCTTCAACCCTGATCTGTACATTCATTTTCAAAATTTATATAGAGGTTCTTAATCCGAATTACTTCCTGGATGAACTATCTATCATTTGTACTTCAACGACGCAGATGTATCCTCCTTATCTCATTTTTATTTTCGAATTATGAAGCTCGTACTAAGCTTAGACTTATCTTCCACACTAGATATCGTTCCTTAATTCAAACTGGACACAGTTCTTTCTACGCATTCATTATAGAATTGTCTGCATCCTTCTATTGTCTTATTCAACCCTTACTTCGTACCTTATCACGATTTAAACGCAGCCCTTATCAAAATTGACTTTTGTTCTTTTGCAGTCCTGAATATGCAGCTTCTTCAGACTTCTTCATGCTCTTATGTATCAGAGATATCCGCAAATATTTTTCCAAATGAATCGCAATATTTCCTTATATATACATGACAAGAATTATTAATTGAGATGACATGTAGGACTGCTTGTGAGCCGAATTGAGCAAAAGTGTTGAGGCTGACATGTTTGTTGTCTTCAACGTTGAACTTAAGCCACATTTGAGCTATGATCTGAAGGCTTATGAGATAAGGTATGAAGGCATACAAGACTAATGTTGACCCATCATTAACATGATTTTTGAACACATTTATAACCAGAAGATAATCCCCTAAAGGAGATCAAGAATAATTCCTTAGACCTAAAATAAATCCTTTCTCATGAAACCCATGAGGCAAACATACCACAAATATATTTTATTATCTTTTCTTCTTTATAAACTCATAATTACATATTTAATATGAAGACCGGTCATAGTTACACTTTTCAACAGAGAGGATGTTCAGAAAATAATTCTTTGAAATGACTGAAATTGTGAAATTTATTTATGAGGATTGGAACTCAAGGTTGCAAGGAGAGAGCTAAAATACTCCAAAGGGAATTTGAGGAAATGGTGATAAAGATCCTCCAAAAGGTAATGGAGGCAATGGTGACAAACAACCACCTCTACCTCCACGTTTTCCTACACCTCCATCGTCACCGTCATCTTCTTCTACATCTACCCCTTCACAAACTCCACTAAGATATCCAGAAGGACATGGTAAAAATCCTTTGTTAAAGCTTGACATAAAATTTGAATTACCTACATTAGGGGAATTTTTAGGTCTAAAATGGGCCTCCTAAGAAAAATGTACAACCAAAATAAAATCTATAAGAAACAATAGAAATCAAGATGATGATGTCAACCATGGGGGACGATTCACCATGTTTGGAGTTAAAAGGAAGAAGAATAAAAAATGAATAAAATAATAAAACTACTTTTTCAACTCATATTTTCATCTTATCTCCCTATGGTTTTACTCAAATTTTGAGTGAGAGTACTAGTTGGATGAAAGAAATAAATTTTCATCTAAGGAATACCCATGTTGCATACTTTTGATAGATTGTGCTACACGAAAAATGAGAAATACATGAAAAAACGTGATCGCAATCAAGTTTTTGATGTATTTATCATTTTTTGTGTGCTAGTTTCCATCGAAATTATGGAACATGGGAAATCCTTGGATGGAGAAACAGATTATGTATCCAACGAGTGTTTCCATTCGAAATTTGAGTAAACCCATAGGGATATAAGTTGAAAATACAAGTTGAAAAAATAGTTTTTTTCTTTTTTCCCTCTAAACTTTGATGATGTTTTTGGGTGCAGGAATTACACTTAAGGAAACTCCTCAACAGTTAATTTGTTAACCCGGGGGATCTGTAAACTTAGATACGAAGCACAAGTATTGCCAGAGATGGTATGAATCTTCCTAATATAAATCCTTACTTTCATTAAAGGAAATATTGCAGAATAAAATTAAAAACAGGAAAAGGCAACTTGAACCATCAAAATAATCTAAGACTAGAACAAGAAAGAATGCATTTGCAAGAGGGAATTAAAGATAAAAGGAAATAACTCTAGATAATTATTGTTTAAATACTGAGTGTGTGTTTTTCTTTAGCAGAGACACTTAGCAGTCTCATCAGATGGGCCCTTAAACCTGCTCCTTTAGAGATTTCCTTCCTGCCCTAATCTGTCCTGCACGTTCGCAGTCTGCTTGCACTAGTGTGGGAACAAAGATTTATGCAGAAGGTATAAATGGTGTCTTTGCTAAATGCTTTTTACTTCATTCAAGGGCTTGAACATTTCGAGGTTCAAAGCACTCATATTCTATGGCAAGAAACTATTTCTTGCACCAGATCAGAGCTTCCTGCACTTAACATTTAATTCTTAAAATGAGTGCTTAATTATTGCAAGTGCTATTATACTGTTAAATTAAATTTCACACATAAAAAGTGAATGCTTATGATCTTAACAGAGTGCAGGAATAAAGAAATAATCGATATACATTTATCCTATCATAAGCATTTAATGAAAGAAAGAAGATTGCGGGAAGTAGACTAAGAAGGCTTGCTGCATCATACCAACGTGCACCGGTGTAGGTTCATTTCTCCTGCTTGGACCAGGCGGAGGAAAACCAATATGAAATCAAGTGTAGGAAAGGATATTGTAGGAAAAGGAAATTTATCTACTTCACACAACTGATCCTCTTTCACTCAGACAGGAATGCATGTGCTTAAAATTAAATCACACTTGAAAATGTAAACACAAATTACAGGAAAACGGGAAATCGGCTAAACGTGCTGGGTTGGCTGGGCCCTAGCCAACCAACATGTTTCCCTTTTAAATAAAAACACTGCTCAGTACCTTAATCAATTCATCATCTCAAATACGGAAACGCAATTTGTGAAACATGAGGCGGAGCTCCCTTTTATTAATTCACTAAGGCAAGTACATACGTTAATACATCGTCTAGCCTAGATTCAGGTGTCAACAAAATAAAACAACCTGTTACTGCCTCTCTGGATGTATCTCTGTTCTCTTCTGTTATCAATTTTTTTTTTAGTCCTATTTACATTCTGAATTATATATATATATATATTTTGGCCAAAGGAAAAAATATATCATTCAACCGATTACATAACCAAACACATAATTTATCTTTTTGGCCTTCAAAATTAGACAGTTAGCAAAACTGGCCGTAGCCAATCTCTAGCTTTTGTACTTCACAAACTCGGTCTCAGCGGCCTTTGGATTGATCTTGTTGTCATGGCTGAAGCTGCTCAAAACGAGGCGGTGATCAAGGAGGTTCGGATCTATTGCAAGTATTTGTTGTGCTAGCAATGGTGCAAGATCCGATCCTGCACTAGGATCAGCGGTCACAGTAAGTACTTTAACTACCAAATAAACATTGGAGATATCAATAAATTACAAAGAGTGATTAAAAGTAAGAAATCATGTAATAAATAATTAGTTAATGCTAAGTTGAATTAAAAATATGAAAAGTAAAGTTTATGCGAAATATGTCACCATGCTTGGACTGGTGCAAGATGAGGGTGCATAAAAGAGGTAAAACAATGGTAACTGGTTATGTTTTAGGAAGGAAAAATGGAAAAAAAGAGAGAAAATTAGGGGGCTAACATCCTCCCATCCCCAAGCTGTCGTGTGTCCTCACACAACTCTTTACCTTTGCAAAAAACCTTCAAAACTTTGAGCCTTCCAGCTCAATCCTACTCTGACATACTGACATCAGCCTGAAATATTTCAGACTTCTTCTTTCTGATGTTCTTTAGTTTCTTTGTCACCTTTTTAAGTCGCTTGAAACATCGCACATCTCGGTACTTAAAAACTGTAACTTCTCCTTTCTTTTTCTGAATCTCCCTCGTTAATTATTCTTTACTCTGTTCTTTATCCTCCTGCGCTTTAGCTATGAGCTATTCTAAGTTCTGCACTTGAAGCTCTAGTTCAACTATCCGAGTAGCAGGAGTTACCAAATATTCTTCTTCTTCTATCTCAAAAGGGGTTGTGTCATCCTCGAGGACCTCAGTATCCCTCATGGTTTCAACAAACAATTCTTCCTCTTCTTCTTTTTCTTCTTCTTCTGGTTCTTCTTCTTGCACTGGTGCATAAGGGGATTCAACGTCCTATGGGGACCGTGTTTCTTTTCCTACACCAGATTCTTCATTCTTCTTTCGGGGCCTTTTAATGAAATCGGCCAACAGAGTATCATCTTCGAGCTCTACAAATTTTGCTGCATCCGCAAGGACTGGCAGGTTGTCTTCATTGGGGGTCTGTGCATGTACTGGTGTCGTAGAAGGAGTCTCTTCATCAAGTGCACTAGATGTCTTCTTATTTGGAGATAGGGCCCTTTCTTCTGTTGATTTTTCAGGTTGTTTCCTTTTTGCACTGGTGCAAGAAGGACTCCCTTTTACATTCTTACTCGGACCCTTGCTTGTGCTGGCGGGGTCCTCTATCTCCTTTCCAGCAGCTGTCTTTTTATGTAGCTGTTTTAACAGCGCCTCCTATTTCATGCCTTTAACTTCTAATTCTTTCTAGACCAAAATCTTTATCAGGTCGTGGTGATATAACTTCTTATCAGCCTGGTCTGCCCGTCCATCGCACACACCCTTGGCCATTTTTTTGCAAGCTCTTAAGCGCAAAATGGGGGAAATTAATCCTCCATTGGGCGTTTTAGCCGACTTCGAAATGTTGCAACATCCTAAAATGGTACAAGAAAGTGAGGGAGTACCTTCCCTCACTAGTTACGAATTTCTGTAGGATGAAAAGGAGGTCCCGCCACTGTCCCAGTAGGGCACTGCGCGGAATTCCTTTCTTCGAATCTACCTTCATCTTCTTGTCGATGAGGAAGCGCTGCCATATCTTCCTTTCTAGTTTCTGATTTTTAAACCACTGCTCACCAGTATTTTCCAAGCCTTTCGCTGTTGCTCTAAACTCTTCCGTAAACTCAAATTTTAGAGGCCCAATTTTTACTTGGCCATTTTTGAAACTTCTGGCAAACTGTAGGGTCACTTCACTATTGTGCCGTCAAACTTTTGCAAGAATTTAAGAAAGCCTAAGTCTCGCAATAATGCAAGACTATTGCGATAATCAGCAGTTTGTTCTACCCTACTGAGAGATGAAGGTTTGCTTCGAACAGGCAGCATCGCTGCTTAACGTTTATGAACAGTCACGAATTTACATGAAACATCAGGAAAATTGGTTCTTATACATAGGGATCCAACCATCCACCATCCCTTCCATCTTATCACCCATTCATTCGACTGAAATGGTCGTGGATGCGTGACATCTTTGAGATCGTGCTCGACTGGTACTTGCGGTAGTGTTTTAATGGCTAGGTGAGGTAATCATTACGAGTGAAGGACATATAGGATTTTGGTGGAAAGGGGAAATTATATCGAAGAAATGGTTAAACACTTCCACACTCCTTCATAATTCAAAAAAAATAACTTTAGCATTCATTAAAAAATTATCATGATTCTTAACTTAAAAACACCTTGTACTTTAAATAATTTTTTCCTAGTTAATATGATAGCACAAGTACTCATCGACTAAGTGAAAGGACTTCTTATAAACTTTCATGATGACCACTTTCCTATGACGTATGCTATGAAAAGAACAAGTTGTACTATGTTTTTGATAGGGTTCATGCTTGCACCAATCTTCTTGCACTGCTTAAACTATGCTATTATGTTGGTACCATTTTGCTTGCACTTATTATATAGGACGACATGCTTGCACTAGTGCAAGAATAATATTTGAAAAAAATAACAGGGAATTTAAGTAAAATATAGGCTAGACTTCCAAAATGGCTTCCTCAACTTATACTGGAAACTTGTGTCACCCTTTCTTGATGCTTGAGAGCATATCCTTTTTCTCTTTGTGCACAATATCCTACAATGAATTCATGAGGGAACAAAGAAGTGGGAAAAGGGAAATTTTAGAATGGGAAGGAACTCTGTTACAGGGATTCTAGGAATAGTACCACAAGAGGGGATAAACAGAAGTGGGATAGGGAAAAAAAATCAAGGGTAAAGTGGAGTTTTTACGAAACAAACAGGGTAAATTCAGAAGAATATGGGAAGGCTAATCATTCTGGGATTGAAGAAGAAAACTGATGGAATATTACAAAAGTGGAATATGAAGAAAGACAAAAAAATTTCTAGAAGGTCTACCTACACTGGTGCAAGAAAAATAACTGCACCAAGAATTAAGCATTACTTGAATAAAAATATCCATGCTAATTACCCCAATTGTATAAAGGTTGGTTCTGTTGAACCTACTTTTACTTGGTGGTCGCTAGCATATCTAAAGATCAAGAAAAATTCCCTTTTTATTAGAAATTTTTTATCTTCCTACCAGCAAGCTAGTTTTCAGGTTGATCCTTCTGCAATCATGTCAGTGAATTGATTTTCATAATTACAGGAAAATATTTGTTCTTTAATTTTTTTGTAATTATTTAATTTTTTTTTTTAAGAAGAAGAAGAATTCATGTTTTCAAAAGATTGGTATTACCATTCACCACTACCATCCCGAATTGTTGTTGGACTTGCCGTGTAAAATATTTCCTAGCAAGTGGTTGAAAGCACTTCCTTAATCTGTGTCCATTTACCAAGAATACTGAATTTTGTCCATCAATAGTTTTAACTTCTACTGCTCCATTCTTGAATACTCAGATCACTTCATAAGGTCCCATCCAACGTGTATGGAATTTCCCTTTAAAAATTTAAATATAGAATCATAAAGGAGCACCCAATCACCTGGTTGGAATTGCTTTTTTTGAATAGACTTGTCATGCCACCTTTTACGTTGTTGTTGAATTAGTATGTTCTGCTGAACAACATCCCTACGAAATTCATCCAACTCATTTAATTGGAGAAGATGTTGTTGTTGTGCCTTAGAGAGATCTAGTCCTAACTGAACTGCAGTTCTGAAAGTTTTGATCTAGAATTCAATTGGTAATAGAACTTGTTTGCCATATACCAGCTGATATGGTGTATGTCCTATGCTATTTCTCCAAGTGGTTTTGTATGCCCACAAAGCTTCTGGTAATATTTCAGCCCAGTCTTTCCGATGCATATTTACTGTCTTTGTAAGAATGGACTTGATCACTTTGTTTGTGGATTCCACCTGGCCATTTTCTTGCGGGTGATACGGCGTGGATTTCTTGTGCTGGATATTGTATTACTCCATCACACCTTGTACCATATTAGAAATAAATTGCGTATGATTTTCAGAAACAATTTCTCTAGGCACACCAAATCTAGTAAAGATTTCAGTAAAAAGAAAATCAACAACAACTTTTTCTATAGCAAAGGAAACAGCTTTAGCTTCTACCTATTTTGTAACAAAATCTGTACAAACAAAAATATGCTTTTTACTTAATGACATTGGATTTATTGGCCCTATAAAATCAACAACCCATTTTTCAAACGGCTCAATCATAACTTGGGGGCATAAAGGAATTTCATTGGTTTGATTAGGCTAGCCCACTCATTGACAGTTATCACATTGCCTGACATATTTTTTGGCATCCTTAAACAAGGAAGGCCAAAAGTAACCAGCACGCAATACCTTATATGTAGTCCTCTTATCAGCGAAGTGTCTTCCACAAGGTTCATCATGAGCAGATTTCAATATGTCAAACACTTCCTCCTCTCTTACACATCTATAGATAATCGGATCTGGACCAGTGTAAAAGAGATCTCCTTGAATCCAGGACTATGTAGCACTTTTCTAAATAATATTCCACTTTTCACGAGCACACAAATGGGGTGGTGTTTTCCCAGTAACCACATAATTAGCAATGTCAGCAAACCACAGAGAATCTGTTGACATAGAAAAAATATTTTCATCTGAAAAGTCATCATTAATAGGAGTTGCTTCACCAGGATTATATAATCTAGAAATAAAATCCACTACAACATTAGATTTTCCTGGTCTATCAATAATAGTAACATTAAATTCTTGCAATAATAGCAACCACCTAGTCACTCTACCACTATTCAATGGTTTTTTCATCAAATATTTAATTGCGGAATGATCAGTATATACAAATACTTCATATCCTATAATATAGTTCCTGAACTTATTAATTGAAAAAATTACAACTAAAAACTCTTTCTCTGTAACTATATAATTTAATTTAGCGGAAGATAAATTCTTACTAATATAATAAATAGCATAGGATTCCTTATTTTCCTCTTGTCCTAAAGCTGCGCCAATAGCCAAATCTAAAGCATTAGAGGAAATGTGAAAAGGCAGGGACCAATTAGGACCTGTCAAAACTGGTGCCTGTACTAACTTTTCCTTCAATGTTTCAAAAGACTGTTGGCAAGCTGTGGACCAAGAAAATTCACTATCCTTAGCTAGAAGTCAGAAAAGATGGGCAGATATCTTAGAAAAAATTTCAATGAATCTTCTATAGTAACCAACATGTCCTAAAAAACCTTTTACTTCCATTTTAGTTTTGGGTGCAGGAAGATGTAAAGTGATTTCAATCTTTGTTGGATCAACCTGGATACCTTTACCAGAAATCAAATAGCCAAGTACCACTCCTTATTTAAAAATTAATCTACATTTATTGTCACTCAAGGCAAGATGGGCTTCCTGACAACAAAGAAGTACTTTCTCCAGATTTTTAGAGCTTCCTAAAAAGAATCACCAAACACAGAAAAGTCATCCATATAAATTTCTACAAATTCTAGATCATCAAAAATGGCCAGGACTGCCCTTTGAAAGGTAGCCGGGGCATTACATAAACCAAAAGGAAGCACTTTATAAGAAAATTTACCCCATGGACATGTAAAATTAGTTTTATCCTAATCTTCAGGTGTAATCTGTAGATGGTTATAGCCACTGAAGACATCCAAAAAGAAAAAATATTTCTTTCCTACAAGGGTATCAAGCACCTAGTCAATGAAAGGGAGAGGGAAGTAATATTTGAGAGTGGCTTTGTTTAATTCTCGATAATCAATACAAATACGCCATATTCTATCTTTCTTAGGTACTAGCACTAATGGAGAGACCCACTGACTGTCGTAAATAGGATAGATAAAACCAACATCCAAGAGTTTCTCTACTTCTTCCTTCTCAATATCTCTTAGAGATGGATTCATTCACCTTTGGGGTTGTCAGACAGGCTGGGTTTCTTCCTGAATATAGATATGATGTGTACAAGTTTCAGGAGGAACACCCTTCATATCTTCATAGCCCCAAGCAAAGGCACTATGATGGTTTTGCAACAAATTCACATGCTGCTCCTGTTGAGATGAGTCCAAATTTGAATTAATATGCAAGGATTTACTAGGGCTAATATCAACAAGAGTAGTGTTAGGCTCAGGAGTACTCAAGGGAGTGGTCAAATGCAAGGTACAGAAGAATGAGAATCATGATTATCTTGAAAATCTAGGCTGAAAATCTGGCTCAATGGATCAAAATTAGGCATAGTGTCTAGATTATTCAGGAAATCTTGAATCTCATCTTCTTGTGAAGACCCAGTATAATTATGGATAAGGGAATTGCGATGACTCTCCTCATCACTGCCTTGATCCAACCATAAAATATCTCGAAGGCCCTGAATGGATCTGGCAGTGGGGTATAAAGTAAATTTCTTCCTAGAATCTCCATACGAAATATACATATCACTGGAACAACATCCAATATATGCATCAGACGTAGCAAGCCATGGTCGACCCAAGATCAGGGGATTTCCTCCTACTGGGTTCTTTGGCTGAAGCACAATGAAATAAATAGGATATTCCCAGGAATCTAATGAGATGATCACATCATCCAATACTCCTTCTGGCTTGATTTTAGATCTATCTGCTAATTCAAGCACAGTGGGAGTAGGGAAAAGATGAGATAACCGAAGTTGATCCATGGTTTTCCTATTCATGACATTAATGGATGCCCCTAGGTCTATAAGAACATTAGATATAAGTAAATTACCAATCTGAATTGAGACAAGAGGGTTTCTGGGATCAGTATATTTTTCCATAGACACACATCCCATCATCAACTTTGCTGCCCTACCAACAAATTGAATGGTTTGGGGTTCCAATATCTTCCTCCCAAGTTTCTTGAGACAGAGTTCCTTAATAATCTTGGTACAAATGGGGATCTTTTTAATGGCTTGAAGCAAAGGTATCTTAATGAAAATATTCTGAAGCTCAGATGCCAAACTAGTGTTAGAAATAGGCTCACTTCTTTCCATTACTAGCCTCTCTGGGAAGGGAGGCTCGTTAGAAGAAGATGGCAAGGATTCAGAGGGTAAGGGCTGGTTAGCGACGGCTTTCGGAGAATGGTTAAGAGTTTCATCTTCTCCTTTATATTCAACAATCACTATAGGTTGCTTTTGATTTTCTGATGTTACAGTCCTTCCCAATGTTAATTGAATATCATGAACCCCAACTGGAATAGACTGGTAATTTAATGGTAAAGCTGGTTTTATTACATAGATCATTTTCACTGCTTTATTATTGTTAGGATTGGGCATAGGTTGAGCAGGAAACTGAGGAGGTCGAAAGGGTTGTGGTAAAGGAAATGGTGGAGTAGACTGACTCAGAAGTTGGGGCATTGAATAAGGTGTATGTGTAGATGGATATGACTGCATAGGTGGCTGGTAGGAGTATGGAGAATGAGTTGGCCCTCTCCAATCTTGTTGCCATGGTTGAGAAGGTTGCCCATGTTGATATTGATTCCCATACTGCCACTTCTGATTAGTGTTAGGATAAGAATATGCATGTGAATTATGACCAAAATATTGTGGAGAAAATTTAGGAACCATACCTGCACCTACCTGAGGCCAATTCCTTCTTGCTCCCATAGCATACAAGTATTCAGCTTCAGGCTATCCCCTTGTAAATACAACTTTAATTTATGATATAGAGGGACCTGTGACATGGTCTTCTACACAAATAGCACACTTATTAGTTTCTTTCAAATTAAGAGGACCCTCTTTAGGAGGATGCTTGTCTCTACATTTAGGACAGAAAATACATAATCAATCTTGTTCCTTCATGAGTTTTTGTTGAAATTTTAAAGAGTCTAATTTTTTGGTAACAGTATTCATTATATCAATTTTCATGTTTTCCATTTTATTTTCTAGTCCAATAGTCATAGCATTAGTAGATTCATTTTTTCTATTTCTATTTAGAGTTCCTCTAACGGATCTATACTAATTTCTTGAAAATGTCCTGCATAATTCACAAATTTATTCAAAAGTTTTCTTAGAAATATCACCTTGTCCTAACAGATTTAAATTATTTCTAGCATTATTAGTAAGTCCTCTTAAGAACAAGGTTCTAATAATACTGGGATCAAACTTAAGTTTTGACCATTGTAAAATATACAGAAATATTTCTAGGTAATATTCCAGAGTTTCATCATCATCCTGTATGATTGTAAAAATCTCATCCTGCATGTCTCGAGTTTTTCAATATTCTTGATATTTGGACAATAACACTCCCTTCATCTGATCCCAAGAGATTATAGTGTTTCCTCCTAACCCCATAAACCAGCGTAGAGATGATTCCTTGAGAGTAATAGGAAATAATCTTAACTTCTGAGCGTGAGTTGAATAATCATAACTTCTACACAGAATATCAAACTCAAATAGAAAAGAGTCAGGATATTCATGAACTTTACCATGGAAATGAGGGAGAGTTGATGGTGGAATATTCTTCATTTGCACCACAGTATCAAGACCCACAATTGGAAACAAAAAAGTGGATTGTTATTCACTTACCTGGTTTTCACTAGTCCCTTCCAAATGATCTTCATGGTCCACCATTGTTTCCCTATTACTTGTACCACTCTCAACAGGCTGAACCACACCTGAGCTGTTGTCACCATAATCCAGGTGGATTGTTCCCGCGTGATGGGTTTGAATTGGTTTGGGCTTCCTGCTTACAGAAGGAGACCCAATATGAGAATTGTTTTCAAAATTATTTTGGCCCTTAGTGGGATTCGAACCCTTACCTTTTCTAGGCATTCATCTCAAAAAAAAGGAAAATAGCAAACAACTTCTGGTAAAAAATGTTGTAAAAAATCAATTAACACCAGTAAAATTCCTTCAAAGAAGCTTTTCCAAAAAATACTGCAAAATAAAGGAAAAAATACCTCTATTGTATAATCAGAAAATTCTTACCAAATCAAATCGCCTCCCCGGCAACAACGCCAAAATGTTGGGTGCAGGAATTACACTTAAGCAAACTCCTCAACACTTAATTTGTCAACTCGAGGGATTCATAAACTTAGAGATGAAGCACAGGCAATACCAGAGATGGTATGAATCTTCCTAATATAAATCCCTACTTTCTTTAAAGGAAAGATTATAGAATCAAATTAAAAAGAGAAAAGGGCAACTTGAACCATCAAAATAATCTAAGACTAGAAAAAGAGAGAATGCATTTGCAAGAGAGAATTAAAGATAAAATGAAATCACTCTAGCTAATTATTTTTTAACTACTGAGTGTGTGTTTTTCTTTAGTAGAGACACTTCGCAGTCTCATCAGATGGGTCCTTAAACCTTCTCCTTTATAGATTTCCTTCTTTCCCTAATCTGTCTTGCACTTTCGCAGTCTGCTTGCACTAGTGCAAGAATAGAAATTTATGCAAAAGGTATAAATAGTGTCTTTACTAAAGGCTTTTTACTTCAAGCAAGGGCTTGAACTTTTCAAGGTTCAAAGCACTCAGATCCCGTGGCAAGAAACTATTTCTTGCACTGGATCAGAGCTTCTTGCACTTAGCATTTAATTCTTAAAATGAGTGCTTAATTATTGCAAGTGCTATTATACTATTAAATCAAATTGCACACAAAAAAGTGAATGTTTCTGATCTTAACAGACTACAAGAATAAAGAAACAATAAATATAGAATTATCCTGTCTTAAGCATTTAACGAAAGAAATAATATTGCGGGAAGTAGACTAAGAAAGCTTGCTGCATCACACCAACATGCACTGGTGTAGGTTCATTTCTCCTGCTTGGACTAGGCGGAGGAAAATCAATCTGAAATCAAGTGTAGGGAAGGAAATTTCAGGAAAAGGAAATTTATCTACTTCACACAATGGATCCTCTTTCACCTAGATAGGAATGCATGTGCTTAAAATTAAATCACACTTGACAATGTAAACACAAATTACAGGAAAACAGGAAATAGGGTAAATGTGCTGGGTTGACTGGGCCCTAGCCAACCAGCATGTTTCCATTTTAAATAAAAATGTTGCTCTGTACCTTAATCAATTCATCAGCTCAAATACAAAAATGAAATTTGTGAAACATGAGGCGAAGCTCCATTTTATTAATTCACTTAGGTAAGTACATATGTTAATACATCGTCCAGCCCAGATTTGGGTGATAACAAAATAAAGCAACCTCTTACCGCCTCTCTGGCTGTGTCTCTGTTCTCTTCTGCTATCAAATTTTATTTTATTTTTAAGTCCTATTTACATTCTACATTATACAGATCTTTGGCCAAAGGCCAAAATAGATCATTCAACGGATTACATAACCAAACGCAGAATTTAGCTTTTCGACCTTCAAAATTAGACAATTAGCAAAACTGACCGTAGCCAATATCCAGCTTTCGTACTTCACAGATTCGGTCTCAACTTCCTTTGGATCAATCTTGCTATCGTGGCTGAAGCTGCTGAAAATGAGGCGGTGATCAAGGAGGTTCGGATCATGCTGCAAGGATTTGTTATGCTGGCAACGGTGTAAGATTAGATCTTGCACTAAGATTAGCGGTCACGGTAAGTACTCTAACTACCAAATAAACATTAGAGATATCGATAAGTTACAAGGAGTGATTAAAAGTAAGAAATCATGTAATAAATAATTAATTAATTCTAAGTTGAACTAAAAATATGAAAAATAAATTTTATACAAAATATGTCACCGTGCTTGGACTGGTGCAAGATAAGGGTGCATAAAAGAGGTAAAACAATGGTAAATGGTTATGATTTAGGAAGGGGAAAATGGTAGAAAAGAGAGTGAATTGGGGGGTTAACAGATGTAATCTAATATTACTTTATTATTTCGAATATTATTTTATAATTTCTTTAGGAAGCCCATTTTATACCTAAAAATTCCCCTAATGTGTATAATGGAGAGATAAATGTTGAGAAATTAGATAATTGGGTTCATGAGATTGAAGTGTATTGCAGGATAGAAAGAATCAAATATGATGAGACCAAGATTAAAATTTATTCTATAAGGTTGGAAGGTGAAACACTCATTTGGTGGGAGGCAAAAACTAAATAATATCTCAAGAAAAGAGGCATTATCACAAAATCTGACCCTGATAGGCTGCTCATCAAATAATGTTGGAATGGGGTCTCCTGACAAGCTATGAAACTAGCGAATTTTGATTATTTTTTATTATATTTAGTCTAGCACAAGGGTTTTGGGGCGGGTCAAAGCCCCAAACACATTGTAATGGGTCAAAGGGTAAACCAGGGGTCTGAAAACCATGGGTTGCGGACCATAGGAAAGTCGAGGCTAGATTGTTATAAATAGAGATGTTATTTGTATTGTAAAGGATAAGAAATGAGGAGCTATTGATGTGATCTATTGTTTAAGATATCTGTTTGGGTTTTGGGGAACAGACTCCTATTGGCTGTGTGTGCGAAGATCCTAGTCCAGCTGTGTGCGGACCCTGCTATTGTGTGCGCAGGTTGGGAAGGGAATTGTAAGGGAAGATTGACGAATGAATGAATGCGAAGGATTATTAGAGATCTGAATCTATGAGTACTGTTGTATGAATTGCTGATAATTTTCGTGTTGTGTATTTTCTGTCTTTTCGTTGCGAAGATCTATGTACTGAATGATTGTATCTAGATCTATTCCTCTTTTTTTATGTAATACTGTGTTGTTGTTATAAAAATCATATAACTATAGATCTAGTGCACGTGGATGAAAATAGATACATAATTAACCCTGTCCAGAACAAGGTATTATGGGAATTACAGAAACAGAATGCAGCTCTGCTTGCCTTACCCATCCTTTCTCAGGGTGCGGAAACCTGGTTCCGCACCCACCCATACTACTTCAGGTGAGACTTTGACCTGCGAAAGTAGGTCACTGCCGAAAGGGCCAGTAGTATAGGGTTTTGTTGGCAAACCTTGCACACCGAACCTAGGTCAGGACCCCTCAAGCCAAAAAATGGTTCTATTGCCAAGATCGGAACAAGTCTGAGAGAGGAATCGAGTAATGATAAGAGAATACTGGAAGCCTGAAATAAAAGAGATCGAAGACTGGTTCGAAAGGCAGATCCAAGAGTTCATAGTGAAAGACAACCGCAATGAGAAGTTAACAGTGGAAAGGTGGAAAAATAGGTTCGTCCTTACTGAAAGCTACGAAATATTCTTTGTGAAATTTATAATTGAACTCCAGGAGTGGCTAGTTAGATTGGTGGACTTACAGAAGTGTTGGAAGGATGAGCGAGTCACTCAGTGGACGCTGGAGCTGCTCGAGCAGATGGAAAAAAAACTGATAATACTATCACACGCACGGTGGATCACTAGGTAGACAGTGTGCTAAGAGGATTTGTGATGAAATTTTCCATTGATTAGTTCGTATCTTACTCTGAGGTGAACGAAGATTATTCAAAGGGTTCCGGGGCAAATTTCTGAGGACGTTACCGTTGCTGATCAAGAAATTACTGTGCGAAAAGAGCATTCTGTGTAGTCATACTAGTTGAATGACCTCAGATCTAGACGGGAGCGTAACGCGCATTGGTAAGTATTATAGAACCAACTTTGATGAAGGAAGATCCACCTATAATCTATTGTAAGAACCAGCTACGCAAGATCCCCCAGCTACACCTCCACCTAAGCCACACAAAGGTAAGAATTCACCCATACCACCACCTCCCTTGGACAGTGATATGGCTACGCATCTGAAATTACCTACCTTCAAGGGGGTAGGAGATGAGGATATGGACCGGTTTTGGTTTGTGGCAGACTCTGTCTGGACTGCGCAAAATGTGGCGAGTGACATGATAAAGAGGGCACAATTGTCTTTAGCATTCGAAGATAGAGCTCTGGACTGGTATAAGCGATACATTGCCTAGAATGGGAATGCCTCTATTCAAGATATCAAAGATGCTCTGAAGCAACAATTTTGAAAGCCGAAATCTTATTAACTTCTGGTCGCAGAAGTAAAGTACTTCAAACAAGGTGCGTCGGAGTAATTATGGGAGGCCAACCAGCAATTGAAGAAGGCGATCAGGGAAGGAGGGTTCAAATATGATGATAGACAACATACGGAGTGGTTCATCACTATGTTGTTGCCTCACCTACGCACGCCGATGAGTCATCAGACCTTTGAATCGTAGGAGAAAGCTGTGGAAGTCGCTATGAAACTAGAAGCTCCACCCTGGGAGGATACGTTAGCAGGGGTACAACAAATCCAGGAACAACTTGGGGCTATGCATATGGATATATAGAACCTGCGAAAAGAGTGAGGAAAGGACATCTGCGCAGATATTCGGTGCATACGATGCAGGGTGTCTGGTCATACAAAGGATCAGTGCCCTCTGCTGACGGATTACATGCAAGCAGGAGGACCTAGTCCGATACGCCTAGGGGCAAGTAGGAAACTTGTCCTATTGCGATAAGGTTCAAGCAAATCTGCGCTATGGTGTGATTATTGTCGGGTAGCAGGACTACATGATACGAACCATTGCGCTCGGCTAGGTGTGTATGTCCCAGAACTAAAGAAAAAATGGTGTTGATTCTGCTGATCAGTGGGACATGCTGAGCAGAACTGTCATACGTATGACTTAATGATGGATCATGGGAACTTATATAGGGTACAATCGGACCCTGTGTCGCCTATACTTGCTGCGCACTTTGGAGGATCACCAGCCCAAGGCAGAGGAGGTCGGGGAGGGAGTGCAGGCTGAGGACGTGGACATCTAATCTGTTATAACTATGGAGAAGTAGGAAACTTTTCCAGAGAATGCCCTAATCCCACCAGGCCATCATGCAAATATTGTAGACAGTTGGACCACGAGGTAGAGGACTGCCCAATTTTAATAGCCAAGATGCAGGAAAAGCATCCCACCCCTACGTAGAACGTACAAAGAGTTAAAGCTGAGTTAAGGAAGGCAGATCCAAGTGTAAAAGTCATGAAACATAGTGGGCTAGTCACCCAGGGAGCCGAAGAAGCACTTGCCTTTTGGAAAGGAGTGTATTTCAAAGAATAAGCAACACTGGCAATCCCCAAGCAGCCTCAGATAGAAGAAGGAGTTGAGCATTTTTTAAAGGCATGTCTGAAGTTGCTAAGGAATCCACAGGCCATAGGAAATCTCCAAGAATTACTAAATACCTGTGCAGCTTGGCCCAATTTGATCCCTGAGACCAAGGATGTACACAAACTAAACAACTATAAGAAATGCACCGAAAGAGAGATTGGATTAACTGCACATATCGGTGACTATGAGATGGATCGAGTTATCCTAGATCTTGGATCAGATGCGAACGTCTTACCAAAGCAGACATGGAAACGAATGGGAGAGCCTAAATTGGAATGGTCCACTATCCAACTGCGAATGGAAAATCAACAAAAGATCATCCCTCTAGGTAGGTTACCAAAATTCATGGTTGACATCGCAGGGGTAAGGGTCCTAGCTAATTTTGAAGTAATAGAAATAGTAGAAGACGCAGACCCCTACCCTGCACTCCTTGGGTTGGACTAGGCAATAGACATGGGGGGTGTCATCAATCTCAAGAAACACAACATTGTGTTCGAAAACAAAGGTACGCATGTCATAGTACCACTAGATCTAGCAGAAGGTGCGCGGTATACCAAGCCAGCCTATGAGAATGACGAATTAGATCATATTTATAAATTAAGTGCGCATGATGAAGATCGGATGAACCCCAAAAATGAAGGAATGCTCTGCTAGGAAAAGGACAGTGAATTTTTCTCCGACTTCGATGAGGAGCTAGAAAATTGGCAAGGTCGATTGCATGAGGTCTCGGTGCTTCAAAGCCTTCAAACCATCAGGAATTTCCGTTGCATCTCTACCACAGAAAGAACCCTGCCCTGCGAGGAGGACGCAGGTGATAGTCAGCAGCCTTTTGAACCTAAGATTCCCACAGAGCGCAGGCTAGTAGCACTGCCACTGGCACTATGTGAAGCACCTACGCAAGGACCGGTATTCTTCACCCAGGGGAAGTATTGGAGTAAGGTGATCCTGCACATAGGGACCCTAGTGGCCAGATGGGTTCCTAGGTCAGTTAACCTATGCAGATACTTGCTGACGTGCAACAATCAGGGGTGCGATGGAACCTTTTCTGGACAGACTTGCCAGGGTACCACTGAGCTAAGAATGCATCGAACTACAAACTTGCTTGAACCCATGTATAATCGAGATAATCTGTTAACGTCTCAAATAATAAATGGCACAAGGACACATGATGCAGCCCTATCGCACAGGGACATCCCACCCACGGGTGAAGTAAAGGACTCGAAAAAACTGATGGCCAACTTGCAGATACACCTTGCGTCAACCCTGATTTAGGGTACGCGAACAAAATACAAGCGTCATCCCTGGTTTGACATTCCGCGGATACGACCTCGAGCACGAAGGACGACCGTCAGCACATCCCGATTTGATAATAAAAGAACCTCACAAGTACGAAAAACAGGTGACAGATCATCAATGCAGCCATTTATGGTAAGAATGATCCAAATGATCGAGGGTACGTGCCACAAATGAGCTACTTCACCATTAAATAGCTTCGGACGATGTGCGGATGGCTGGAAGACTTTGCGCCAGGCTATTTATTCACCCTACAACATTCTCCTACTATCTACGTACTGGTTTTTTTGCGTTCATCCACATTATCTGTGACACTCGTCTTTTTGTTAATAGGATGGACCCTAACCCGCCGATGGATCCATTCCCAGTAGATATCATCTTGAGAGGACCTGGGTATGCTGAGTGCAGTCATAGAAGTGAGCATGGGCTTCCGATAGAAGGGATTGTCTGCGGGCCATGCACAGAAGGAACGCTGAGATACAACGACATGCTACAACTTCTCCACAACTCCAAAGTGCCACCCACCAGAAGCAATGTATGTTCACTCCCTCGCACTGCCCTAGTGAACACTCCTGACCCAACTACTGGGGGTGTCCAAATAAATTTATCGCAACTATCTAGTACAGAGCTCCAAGGACTATCCTTTAGAGTGCTGCGAGAGGTTTGCCACCGTGACTAGGACATGCAACAACAGTATGACTTACCTCCAGGAGTACAAGCCCAATGAATTGCAGTGGTCATGGATGAAAAATGTATTATTCAGGAACAGCTGATGTAGGGCGCACAATTGGTCGAAACTGCTACCCAACTATGGACGGCAGTACAGCACCAT
The DNA here is from genome assembly GCA_034641835.2 of Pinus albicaulis. Lineage (NCBI taxonomy): Eukaryota > Viridiplantae > Streptophyta > Pinopsida > Pinales > Pinaceae > Pinus > Pinus albicaulis. The sequence continues at coordinate 954,228,236 of CM076581.1, read as the reverse complement.
TCTACGCTTCAGCAGGTTCAACAGAAATTACAGCAGGTAGAAGTTGTTCTGGATAAAGTCCGAGCCTCCACACCCTCCAATGTATCTGTGCAGTGCCTAGCCACCATGGATAATATTGAGAACCTTTGCCACTCCAATCAATTTGTTTGAAAATGATTGAAACCATGGTCCAACACCGCACTCCAGCTTGCCCACAATGCTAATTCCGCCATTGCGCGCCTCCAACAGCTGTTAGAAAGGGTTACTAGAGCTATATATGGGCTTGCCTCCTTGACACTGGTCAACATTGCACAACAAGCTGCGACCCAAAGTCAGGAAGTACTCCCTCCGTTTGTCTGCACTGTGGATGCTTTGCACGCACACCTAGAAGCCGCACCAGTACAGTGACTCGGGACGAGTCACAAGATTGTGTTAGGGGACTGTTGGAACAGGGTCTCCTAACAAGCTGCGAAACTGGTCCATGTTGATTATTTTTTATTATATTTAGTCTAGCGTAGGGGTTTTAGGGCAGTTCAAAGCCCCGAACGCATTGTAATGGGTCAAAAGGTAAACTCGGGGTCTGAAAACCATGGGTTGCAGACCATAGGAAAGTCGAGGCTAGATTGTTATAAATAGAGATGTATTTTGTATTGTAAAGGATAAGAAATGAGGATCTATAGATGCGATCTATTGTTTAAGCTATCTATTTGGGTTTTGGCGAACGGACTCTTACTGGCTGTGTGTGCGGAGATCCTAGTCCAGCTGTGTGCAGACACTTCTGCTGTGTGCACAGGTTGGGAAGGGAATTGTAAGGGAACATTTATGAATGAATGAATGTGAAGGATTATTAGAGATCTGAATCTGTGAGTAATGTTTTATGAATTGCTTATAATTGATGTGTTGTTTATTTTCTGTCTTTTCGCTGCGAAGATGTGTGTACTGAATGATTGGATCTAGATCTATTCCGCTCTGTTTATGTAATACTGTGTTGATGTTATAAAAAGCATATAACTATATATCCAGTGCATGTGGGTGCAAATAGATACATAATTAACCCTGCGTAGAAGAAGGTAATATGGGAATTACATAAATAGAACACAGCTCTACTTGCCTTACCCATCCTTTCTCAGGGTGTGGAAACCTGGTTCCAGAACCCACCCATACTACTTCGGGTGAGACTTTGACCTGCGAAAGCAGGTCACTGCTGAAAGGGCCAATAGTAAAGGGGTTTGTTGGAAAACCTTGCACACCGAACTTGGGTCAGGACCCCTCAAGCCAAAAAGTAAACTTAGTGTAACTCTTTCAGACCAATCTTTTGGCTGAGGCTTAGACTCCTCAACCTGAGAGGGCTCTCTCAAGGGTTTATGACTTTTGATTAATGAATATATGGCTAACTCTAAGATAAAAAGATAAAATGGTATAACTAGTTGTATCACAGATTAGAAAACTTTCATTGGGCCACGAAGTTAAGATAATCTTAAAAAAAACCTCACAATCTGTTAAGCATGGAAGTCAAGGCATTTGGAGTCTAGGTAGATGAATAAAACAGTCACATAGTGAAAAAAACAGTCTATTTGCATGTAAAGGAAGTTAGAGCATTGCCAAATGAATTCTAATTACCACATACAAATACTACTACAAATAGATATTTAAGGAAGGCCATAGAAAAATGATAAACATAAACTCCTTATGAATCTTCTGTTGTCAAAACAGATCTTTGTATTAAGGTGAAAAGATACAATGACATACAATAACACACAGTCTTCTTTGCTAATGAAAATGTCCAACCCTTATGAATTCGACCTCATGATCTATATAGAGCATTTGCAATATATGATTCTTTGATCCTCCACTAGAGAATTTTAATTCACTTACTTTGACACCTTTCCTAATATTAAACATGCCATTAATTACAAAATGACAGCTATACTGCCTTTGAAAAGTCCTAATTCTAATAGGGGTGAAACTCCTAAATATGCTTGCAACAACCTTATATAAACTTTAATTCTTCCTTTGATAGCTGAAATCCCATATATTTGAACTTTGATGATGTCTCCACCTTTGATGTAATCCTGCTAATGATGATAAAAACTGTCCTAGAAATCAGGAGACATGTTTCCTATTTTTTAGCCCTTAATTTCCATTTTCATCTTCGAGCACTTGTGATCATTGATAGATCATTTTTTCATGTGTCATATTTTCCAATCATTTCTCTAAATCCTTTAATATTCCACCTGTGCAGAAAAACATCTCCGAAATAATGTAAAAGGATAAGAAATACATCTGCGCTACGAAAGTAGCCTGTTTTCGTAGCGCAGTTTGTAGGTCATTGTGAAACTTTTCCTTTAATCAAATTTTCTCTTGTTTTATTAATTCAAACCTTCATCTGTAATCTCTATGCTTCCACCAAAAAAATTTAAAGCCAAAACTTATCATTCCTTCCTCCAAAATTCATTTGAAAAAGTGCAAAAATAAATCTTCAGCAGTTTCGTAGCGCGCTACGAAATTGCTGTGCAAGCTGATTTTGACACAGTCTTCTAAAAAATCTTCAAAATTTTTGTGTTGGGGATGATTATACCTTATAAGTGCTGATATTTTTTCAAAAAATATAAATTATCTTCAAAAATATGATTTCCACAAAACTTTATCTTCACCTTAATGAAAGACTGATTTAAAATTTATCATTTTTCTGCACTGTTTCATTACCCTGTTTCACTGTTGCTTTAGCTTTTCTTGAGATCTTGTTAGCTGAATATCTAAGTCTTCAACTAGTCTCTTTAACTTTCTATTGCTGGCCCTCAAATGAGCATTCACAACTCTCATAAATTTTTCTTCTTTTATGGCTTGTACAGTCCAACTGAAAAACTATTCCTCACTGCTAGGAATTTCTGAACTAGAAACCTTTTAACCTTTCCAAAGGGCTTTTATCCTCTTGAAACTTGTTTTTTCAATAGAATATTTTCTAGCTCTCTTATTTAACCTAGAAATTTAATGATTATCTGACTTTAACTTTTCCTCCATCTCTTCATAACTAATTTTTGTTGTTTGTGTTGAGAATACTCTATTTTTGGCTTTTTCTGATATACGTGAAGAAAGATCTATTAATTCTTCACAAACGGTAGGTGCTTCATTAGTTTTCTCCATCTCAACATTAAGTTCTAGTATCCTGTTTTACTGTTTGGTTACATGGTTCCTAGCCTTGAAGACAAATTCTGCATCTTCATCATTGAACTCCAGTTTTTTAGATGACTTCGTCTTTTTCTGTTTACCTTCATCAATTTTTATGAAGTCAGCTTGTACTAAAGAAGAATCTTCTATGTCTATTGCTTACAAGATATCATATAAGTTCCCCTTTAAACCTGGACTGTCACTTGTTCCTGAAAACATTGCTTTCCCTTTTGCTTTTGCAACTTGACTCCTAGTCAGTCTCTGTTTAACTTGTTTATCAGCTGACTGTTTCTGTGCAATTTCTTCAATTTCATATAACCTTTGTTTTTCAGGTTGAGGAGTTTCTTCAATGACAATTGATGTCTTTTCTACCTGTTCTTTCACTTTTTTCCTAGGTTTTAACTTCACAAACCTTTTTTTCCTTGTTACTACAGGTTTGTTGGATTCTGCTGGTGGAGTTTCTTTTACCTTAGGGTTACTAACTGTAGTTTGAGCTTCTACTCCAAATACACATAAAAGTAAAAATGACGACCATTATTTGTTAATATTTTGGATTTCATTTAATATCATCAGTTTGATTAAACCATGGTGAAATGAAGAAGTTTCACACCCTTCAGATTTCATTTCAACCTTGTCTACCATATTAGCAATGATTCTATACAGGAAAAATGGAAAGTCTAAAGATATCATACGTGTAAAGTGTAACAGAAGTTTGAAAGGGTATGAATAAAATTTATGGTACCTGCCCTCACGAGTAAAATACCTCTGGATATTGAAGAGTAAATTAGCATAGCTATCTTTGATGCAGCTCCTAGGAATTGCATTGCCTAAATCCATCTCTGTAAATTCTGGCTTTAGAAACACTTTGCATGCCTCCATGTAGAATTTGAAACCCTTAAACCATGTTTCTTGCCCTCTAGGAATCTCAGTTACCAAGGCTATGGTCTCAGGAGTAACTAACAAATTTAAGATTCCAATCTTTGTGTTTGAACCACTGAAATGCAAGGCAAATTCCTTTGTTACCTAATTATGTCCTCCCTGCAGCTTTTCACAAAAATTCAAACACACTGCCTTCTTGAAAGCCTCTAACATTGTTTTGTCTTTAGCTAGGGCTCATGTGCTTTCAGGTTCTGACCTCAAGCAATGCCCTGACCTATGATTCCTTTTCTCCTCTGTTATTCTTTCCTTTGAAAATTTATGTCTTCTTCCTGTAGAATTTAATGATCAGCATCACTTGAATTCAAAATATTATCCTTGCTTGATAAAACATTCATCCTCGCTTGATAGAAGATGATAAAATCTTTGGTTTAAGATAACCATAAGCTTAAAACTTGAAAAAGATATGTTGAACTATTTTGCATGAAAACTGGAGTGAATAATGCATGTATGTCTTTCAAATTTGGACTTGTCTTTCATAAATGAGACCTCTACGATTGCAATGATGAGTTTTAATGGTTACACGTTTTGGAGATGACCCCTAATTGACTCCTAATGACAAAAACCTAACGGATTCTGAAAAATTTGATGTTTCGACATGACTTCCCTACGAATCTGTACTTTCGTAGCGCGCTTAGTGCAGTTTTGGTGATATGCGCTACGAAAGTAGTAGTGCTTTCATAGCGCAAAACTGGTTTTTTCAACTGGCTGCACTACCAAACTGCGGTTTCGTGGCTTATTGCAGAAGATTTTTTCAAAGGTTAAAAACATGACTTCTAAATGGATGATGGGATATTTAAAGCATGGAATGAGACTTAAGTACATTATTTGGAAATGAAAATGACATTTTGAGACTTCTAACCTATCACCTACCCAATTCATAAATGAAATGACTCAAGACCTATTGACACCATGACAAGAACAAGGTAAACTTTCAGAGTTTCGAAAAAAATTGTATGGTGATAACAAGAGGTAAGATTATAACGTCTTGGAATGATTTTGTAGCTACAATAAGAAGACAATCTTATCCATTAGCATACATGAAAAAACCTATAATGGATTGGAAAAACTTTAGGCAAGCTAAGGGTTAGAGTGTGAAAAGTTATACCCAATATTTTAGAAGAAGAGCTTTGATTTTTGGTGTAGATTTATCCTCTCAAGACACTCTACTCAAATACATTAGAGGTTTAGATAGTTAGTTGAGACACAAAATTATATTTTTTAACCCTACAAATCTAGATGAAGTTTGTGTACATGAAAGTCATTTAGAAGTAAGAGGGAAGAATTTTCCCCAAGAGAATAGAAAAAATTGATTCAAGGGTGGAGACAATGGAAAGGGGAAATTGAAAGGCAAGGGGAAAAAGAATTCTTCCAAAAATAAAGAGGGAGAAACACTGACATGTAAACATTGTTCAAAATAAAGCCATGATGAAGACCATTGTTGGAAACTTCATCCCGAGATGAGATCAAAAATGTTTAGCAACAAAGGAAAGCAAAAGAATGTCGCAACTACATAACATGATTTAGGATTTGATTCCCAAGATGAAACAAATATCATAACCACGGGATTAAAAGGTGATGATTCTATTGCGCGTACTAGTTCTTCTAGTAACCTTAATGAAACTCAAAATGATAAAGAAATAATATAGCTTTTCCATATTAGAGTCATCTCAAAACATAACAAAATATACACTTTGTTTGATAGTGGATCACAATCCAACCTTATTTCAAAAACCATTGAAAAGAAAGTAAATTTGGGAACCTTTCCTCATCTTAAACCTTATCCTCCGGGTTGGGTATGTGATAATGCAAAATTGCAAGTGACAAGAAAATGTAAACTGAAATTCACCATCATTGCAAACTTCATTGATGAGGTAGAACTTGATGTAGTTCCAATTGACATATATGGTATTGTTTTGGGAAGCCCATATCTTTGTGATAGAAAAGACATCTTTCATCACCATGAGAAAAAGTATGATTTGTTTAAATATGGGATTGAGTATATTGTTAGAGCACATCACAAGAAATTAAATTTATCTCTTGTGAATGTTGTACAATGAAGAGGCTTGTTAATGTTAGCAAGAATTGTTTAATCTTGATGATAAAACCCAAACAGGATGTTGAAAATGAGGCCTTCCAAGGATGTGATGAAAGATTAAAATCTGTTTTGATTGAGGTTGTTAGGACATATGATAATATGTTTTAGGAACCTAAAGTATTTCCTCCTAAAAGAGGAATCCAACATGAGATAAAATTGTAGCAGGATGCTCCTCTTCCAAACATTGGTATGGACTGGACGTCAGTCATGAAAAATGCATAAATTAAGAAACAAATCCAAGATTTACTTGATAAATGGGTCATCATACCAAGCACATCTCCATTCGGGTATCCTATTGTTTTAGTGCCAAAGAAGGATGCAACATGGTAGATGTGTGTGGACTTTAGAGCCTTGAAACAAATAACAGTAAAGAACTATTACCCTATTCCTCAAATTGATGATTTACTTGATCATTTGAAATATGTTGTTTATTTTACTAAGCAGGACTTGAGGAGTGGCTATGATTAGATTAGGATCGTTGAGGAGATATTTGGAAGACAACCTTCAAGAAAAATCAAGGGTTTTTTGAGTGGTTTCTTATGAAATTTGGGTTTTGTAATGATCCTACTACATTCATGAGAGTTATGAATGATGTTTTAAGACATTTTCTTGATGATTTTGTGATAGTCTACATAGATTACTTACTGATTTTCAGCAACAATTGTGAAGAGCACGTTAAGCATGTTAGGCGAGTTCTAGATGTCTTAAAGAAAGAAATGATTTTTTAAAATATTTGTAATGTGAATTTGGGAAAACCTATTTATTATGTTTGGGTTATATTGTTGGAGGGGTTGATTTGAAGAAATATCCCTCAAAGGTCGATGTAATTTCAAATTTTCCAAAACCGTTGCAAGTGACTATGCCATGGGAGCAATATTGGTTCAATGTGGTAAGCCCAGTTGTTGTTATAATGGAACTTTTAATTTTGAAATGATTAATTATCATACATATGACAAAGAGTTGTATGCTTTGGTGCAAAGTGTGAAAAAATGGAAACATTAAGGAAACTATCATTCACACTGACCATCAACCGTTGCAATACTTTCAATCACAAACCAAGGTACAACAAGCGAGGAAGTTCAAGTGGATGAGTTTCTTACAACCATTCCACTTGGTGATAAGGTATAAGAAAGGTATCTATAACAAAGTTGTTGATATGCTATCTAGGCTAGTTGTTAGTTCATACATTATTCTTCAGCATAATTCTATCATGCATGAGAGCTATGTTTAGAAATGTGATTTAGATGGGGATTTTAAGGATGTATATGAAATTTTGTGTCAAGGTAACCAAGTAGACGAATTATATTATCATGTGTAAGATAGACTGTTGTATAATCTTGGAAATCTATGCAGTCCTTAGGAGGAAAGATTCAAGAACATAAGTGTAGCACATACTTCTCCTATTGTTGGCCACTTTAGTGTAGGCAAGAAAGTAGCACAATTATATAGGTATTGTTATTGGCCTTTTATGAATGAAAGTGTGTCACGATGTGTAAGAGGATGTTCTTTATGTGCTCTCAGTAAGCCTCGCAATAGAAAGTTTGGATTGTATACTCCATTTCTTGTTCCTTCATGTCCTTGGGAAAGTGTTTATATGAATTTTGTGGGAGGTCTACATATATCCAGAAAATTCCATGATTATATTTATGTAGTTGTTGATCGATTCAGAAAAATGTGTATTTTGATATCTTGTAAGAATCAAGTTACATTTGAACATATTGCGCAATTGTTCTTTCAAAATGCAAGGGTGAATTTTCGATTTCCCGCATCCATTATTTCTTATCGATGTTATAAATTCTTCGGGAAACTTTGGTCAAGTTTATGGGGACTCATGGACACAAAATTGAAAAATAGCACAACATTCCATCCACAAACTGATTGGCAATAAAAGTGGTGAAAAAAACGGTAATACATCTTCTTCATGGTTATTGTAGCAAACATCCTAAATTCTGGGATGAACATTTGCACTACATTCAACATGCATACAACTGAGCCAAGAATTCATCGACTCAAGCATCTCTGTTTGAGGCATTATTGGGATACTTACCAAAATCTCCTCTAGATTTTATCTTTGGGAAAAGTGTTGTTATTTATGGGCATAGTGACGTAGATAAGGCCAAGTGATTCATCGAAAAAGTTCAATTGGTGCATCAAATGGTTATAGAATAGTTGGAAAAGAATCAAGCCAAGTGCAAGACAAGATATGATAAGTATAGTATTGATCACAATTTTCAAGTGGGAGATGAATTTTGGATTCCCATTAGCAAGGAAAGACTCCAAGGAGAAGGAAAAAAACTTAAAACAATTAGATATGGTCCATTCAAGATTTTATAAACTGTTTGTAATGAGGTCTTTTGGTTAGATTTGACTTCATATATGAAAATATCTGAAGTTGTTAATGTTGGAAATTTGAGATTATATGACCCTCCTTTTATTGAAGATCAAGGAGAGAATGTGCATATTCCTTCAATTGAATATTTCTATCCTCAATATCTTGAAGAATTGCAACAAGATACTATTATTGATAGAAGAATAAGAACTTAAAAATGAAGGAATGTGGAGTACGTTTGTGTGGGGCTCAAAGGTACAAATCCAAGAAAATCCAAATGAATTGAGATTGGAAGGGAGATGGAATTGTATCCTCACCTCTTTGTTGATTGAAAATGATATTTTGGAGGTTCAAAAGCTTTTAGTGGGAAAGAATGATCCACTGGACCAGTAAAGTGATCAAAATTAAAATTATTCAAAAATTCTTGTAATCAGTGTCAAAAATTATATCTCGTCACCCTGAAACCAGCTCAACTTGAATCACTCAAAACCGATGTCGTATACTCTCCATATCGTGTTCTGATCGTTTTCCTAAATAGCTAAAAATTTTGCGGGTTGGGTGCAAGACTACTCACTATGCAGTCTAAAAGCTAACTTGGTAGATTGACTAGGAAATTTGACTTTGTTTCTGAGGCCAATGGTAGGCTGCCAAGTGGCCTGGCTAGATTAGCAGGTTTTGATTTGTTGTGGATGTTTTTTGTGGGCCCAATGATTGAGTGCCACGTGGCCCAATCACAGGCTGCCACATGGCACCTTGGGGTTGTGTAAAATTTTCTTATGGCCTGAACTGGCCTTTGGTGGATTTGAACTCATGACCATCAAGAAACAATTCCAGTGCTCTACTGTTACGCTGTCAGTGGGACTTCACATGTATAGTTCCCATGTGTTATTTAAAGTTTCGATGGAAAGTATTTGGGGGATAGGGTCGGGATTAAGCCCTGGCCCCCAATCAATTTACCACCCATGAGACCACAGGTAGAAGGGAGTCAAGGGCTCTGGATTAACCTAGGCCCAAAGCTCTGGTACCACATAAATCTAACGACATCGCGGGAACGTGAGCAATGGTCCGGTGTAGAGTTTTGGGCACACTGTCGAGATTTGGTCCATGTGGCCCAAATTTAACACTCACACGGGTCACTATGAATTTCAGGTTAGCGACAAATTTCACCTAATTTGGCACAAGTCTCACCAGTGCCCTACGAAAATGTATCTTTCTGGCTCTGGAAAAGGCGGATTCGTAGAACAGTTAACAGGGGAGACTAGTTTGTAGAGAAATTAGAACAAAACTTTTCTAGAGCATAACTTATTCATTTTTTGACCAAATTGAGCCCAACAAGAGCCCAAATAGGGGTTTTTGACTATTCTAGAGCCATTGTAGAGATCATTTTTTTTATTCTGAGCACTATAAATACATGTAGTCATAAATTTGAGCACTTAATAAAAGAGGCCCAACATTGGAAGCTGAACCAGGAGATGAAGCCCAGGAAGGATGAAATCCTTCATTAGTTTGTTGTCTTGTGATATTGTGTATGGTATTATTGTCTCTATTTTTATGTTACAAACTGAGTTAAAAACCATTAACTTATGTTCTTTTGCAAATTTATTAATTTCGTATAATACATAAAATTTTACTTTCACATTTCATAAAACCTTCAAGTCTACAAATACATGTCATTAAATATTTACATGCAACTCATTATGCAACCATATTCTCCCATTGAGACCATGTCATTAGGAGATCAAGTCTTATGCCCAAAAATGAAAGTGCTCAAAACAGGTCTGAACCTGAGCAACCAGAAAGGTCTCTTCGTTGCGATTCTGGTGCCGCGAATGGTTTGAAAAATAGATGTCATATGAGGGAGATATATTCTATTGTTCGATTTCCAAAATAGGCAAAAAGAATGTGCAAAACAGGTAGAGTTCTGATGCGGCTGGTACAGTTAACAATGTAGGAATTCTCCTTCAGAATCAGCCAATAATACCGCACCAAGTAGAATCACTGGATTTGACAAGGATGACTAGGAAGTGAAATTTTTCTATATTTCCCAAGTCTAAGTGGAAATTTGTTTGGCATCTCACACATGATGGCCAATGGGTGAATGTCATGTGGCATGCCATGTACCACCCATGGTAGGTAGGTTGGATTAATGTTGGAAGGTTGCATTATGGTTTGAAACATTGGCATTATTGGAATTATTTCAATACACAAAATATATATGTAACACATATATATATCTATATTGTATAGTTTTTAAAATTTATCAAATGATGGACTCTACCAAGTTTGGAGGGCAAGCTAACCAAAATAGCGGAGGCTTCTAGAATAGTGGTATGGATACAATAGTGGAGGAATTATAAAATCTGGCGGAGAAAAATTTATATGGTGGAGTGGGGGTATATCCCTAGACCTACTACCCGTTATTCACACACTTTACCATCTCGTCCACTGGGTAGTTCTTACCCCTATAAACTTCCACATCTATTTGAAGTTCAATGTCCAACGGTTCGGGGGTTGGAGGGGGCCAACCCCTCAGGCCAGCCCCCTCCCCATGTGGCCAAGTCCTGAAGACTGAGAGCCAATGCAATCAAACTAACGGCTATGCAAAATTTAACCTCTGGCATGAAGAACGTTCACATGGCAGATTTTCAACATTTTTTGCGACGATTAAAAATTATGGAACCGCGTAACTCCTAGTTCCAACATTCAATTTTGGAGTTTTAAAATAGTTAGCATGGAATTTCAGTGGGGGTGGCATGTGACCACCCCGCCACTCACATTTAATGCCGAGTAAACTATCTGATGTATTTGGATTGCGCCCCTAAGTCTGGGGTTAATCCATCAATTTATTTGCAGTTAACGGCCTATATCCACATTTAGTGGAGATTTTCTAGCTGTCATTGGGGAAAATGCATTGGGAGGTCAATTTTTGACCAATTTTTGGAAGCGAGAGTCTACCTAGATTAATTTGAGCATTTTGGAGCCATTAGCACAGAGAAAACAACCATAAAAGGCGTGAAAGCATATGTAATTTACAATTTTGATCATAATGACAAAGACGGACATGCCATTGGGAGCTAGACCAGTAGATGTAGGCCATGAGGGGTGAAATGCTTAATCATGCCTACAATGTAAAACTTATGTGTGAATTTTTTTCTCTGTTATGCATTGTTGTTCAGTGTTTTTAAGGCTTATTTACATGCTTAAAGTTGACTAATTCATCTAATTTTCATGGTTAAAACTCTCATTCCTTAAGAAAACTTATTGAGACAGGTTGTACGTGTATATTTAACTGAAAGGACACCTATCACAATAGAAATAATACACTCCTTTTAGATCAAGTTGGTATCAGAGCTAGAGTTATACCTTTGGTGTTTTAATGTGCAAGGATTTGTTAACTATTTGCAAGGGTTTTCATGCTTACTAGGCTCAAGCTTAAGAGAGGAGAAGGCAAATTGGTGGAAGCAAGAGGTTCTCAAAGCGAGACACAGCAAAGGAGGGAAAGATTGCCACATTCTCCACCACCTATTTCACCTCCAAGAGAAGTAAAAGCAACATCGAGCATGCCTCCATGAGAAGAAGAAACTCATGAAGAGGTGGATCCCAAAGAGGAAGAAAGAGTGTTCAGGAAAGCATTCCTTGACATGACTAAAATGGTGAGAGCCCTTTATCAGGAAAGGAATGAAAGAATAGAATGAGAAGGATCCAAACTTCACAAGGAAGGTCAAGGATCACTAGGAGGTCACAATGATGAAGACAAATAAAAGAAGGGAAATGGAGGAAATGGAGGTAGTGGAAATTCACCATCATCACCCTCATGGTCATCATCCTCTACTTCATCTTTAGTACACTAGTCACACAAGTCAAAGACCACTGCTAAAAGTCCTTTTCTAAAAATTGATGTTAAGTTTGAATTTCCAATGTTTAATGTTGAAATCAATGCGGGAAATTTTGATAATTGGATTAGGCAATTGAAGGTTTATTTGAGATTTCAGAACCTTCATGATGATGACACCAAAATACAACTAGCTTCATTGAGGATGGAAGGTGCAGCTCTTGTTTGATGGGAATCCAAGACAAAGGAGGATATCAAAAAAACATGGTAAGATCATTCTATCATGGAATGATTTCATTAACGTAATAAAACAACAGTTTTATCCATTAGCTCACATGCACAAAGGCATAATGAACTGGAAAAATTTTAGACGATTGAAAGGAAAAAATGTACAAGACTACACCCAAGAATTTAGGAGAAGAGCTCTCTTATTAGGGGTATATTTTCAAATTCAAGATACTTTTCTCAAGTACACAGGGTTCTTACATATCTACCTTAGACATATTATCCTAATGTTTAATCCTACAAGATTAGATGAGGTATGTGTTCAAGCTACACATTTAGAAGCTAGAGGGAAAAATACTTTTGAAGAAGGTAGAAACAAGCCTTTTAAGGGGAAAAAAAAGAGAATACCTCAAAAGGAAAAGGAAAAAAGAATGCATCTGTCAAGAAAGAGGGAGATAAAGTGGTTTGTAAAAATTTTTCAAGAGAAGGCCATGAAGAGAAAAACCATTGGAAACTACAGCCTGAAAAGAGACCCAAATTTAACAATAACAAAGGGAAGCAGAAAACTGGAGCTACAACTCAACATGACTTAGGAGAAGATTCAGGTGATGAAACTAAAATTACAGTGATGGGATTGAAGAACATGAAGGGGAAATAAATTGAAACAAAACCCAATATTAGTACTTCAAACAATCACATAGAAGCACCAAATGAAGAAGAGAGAATTGAACTATTTCATGTGAGGGTCATATCCAAACATACCAAGTTTGGTTCACAAGAGAATTTAATCTCTGAAGACTTGGTCAAGAAAATTAATCTTGAGACCATTCCACATCCAAAACCATATCGACTTGGGTGGATTTGTAAGGATGAAAATTTACAGGTTTCAAAGAAGTGCATATTGCGCTTTGCAATAACTACACATTTTGTTGCCACATTTGAATTAGATGTGGTTCCACTTGATATTACAGGTGTTATGTTGAGGAGTCCTTACTTTTATGACAATAAAGCTAGCTTCCATCGCCATGAGAAAAAATACCATTTATTCAGAGATGCCAAGGAGTACATTGTTAGAGCATATTGCAAGAAGACGAATATTGCTACGGTAAATGTTGGACAGGTAAAAAGGTTGGTGAATTAAAGCAAGAACTTTTTTATTCTAATGATTAAGCCTAAATTTGATGTTAATCATGAGTCATTTGAAGATTGTGATCTTAAGTTGAAATCAGATTTATATGATGTAGGTTATGCACATCATGAGATGTTTCAGGAGCCAATAGGATTGCCTCCTAAAAGGTAGATTCAACATGAGATTCAGTTTCAACAAGATTGTCCTCTTCCAAAAATTGGCATGTATCACACGTCGACAATGGAGAATGATGAAATATATAGGAAAATCAAGGACTGTTGGAAAAGGGACTCATAAGGCCAAGCACTTCTCCATGTGATTCACCTATAGTCCTAATTCCAAAGAAAGATGGGACTTGGCGCATGTGTGTCGATTTCAGAGATTTGAACAAGATAACGGTAAAGGATCGATACCGACTCCTAAGGATATATGATTTGTTAGATCAGCTGAAAGAAGCAAATTATTTCATTAAGTTAGATTTATGAAGTGGATATCATCAAGTAAGAATTGCATAAAGTGACATATGGAATACTGCATTCAAAACCAAACAAGGACTGTTTGAGTGGTTGGTTATGCCGTTTGGTTTCTGTAATGCACCAAAATATTTCATGTGTGCGATGGATAATGTTTTGCGTCCATTTCTTGATGGATTTGTGATTGTGTATTTAGATGATATACTCATTTTCAGAAAAACAAGAGAATAACATGTCTTTCATGTAAAGAGGGTACTTGATGTTTTGAAGAAAGAGAAATTATTTCTTAAGATGTCTAAGTGTGAATTTTGAAAAACTTCTTTGGTTTATTTGGGACACATTGTAGGAGGAGGTGCATTGAGAATTGATCCTTCTAAAGTGGAAGCCATTGTGAATTGGCCCACTCCCAAATCAGTAACAGAGGTAAGAATTTTCTTAGGTGTAGGTCAGTGTTGGAGAAAGTTTATTGCTAACTTTTCCACCATATAAACTCCTATGCATGCAGTGACAAGTGTGAAGAAAGGCTTCTGATGGGGAGGCAAAAAACAGCAAGATTTTGAAGCTTTAAAATACAACATTAGTTCAGCTTTGGTTCTTGCATTACCGAACTTGAGACAACCATTCGAGATACAGACCGATGTTAGTGATTATGCCATGGGCGCATTACTTTTGCAGCATGGTAAGCCTATCGCTTATCATTATGAAACATTCAATGGTGTTGTAATCAATTATCCAACATATTACAAAGAGCTGTATGCGTTGGTACAAAGCGTCAAGAAGTGGAAACACTACTTGATGGGTAAAGAGATGATTATTCATACCAATCACCAACCACTACATTACTTGTAGTTGAAAACAAAATTGCAGCAATCACGACATTTCATGTGGATGGGATTTATTCAAAATTTCACTTGGTTATAAGGTACAAGAAAGGTATTTTCAATAAAGTTGTTGATATTATTTCAAGACCAATTATAAGTGCTTCTACTTTGCTTAAAAATGATTCCATTGTACATGAGAGTTACATAGAACAGTATGCATCTGATGCTGATTTAAAGATGTGTATGCTTGTTTGAGTAAGGGAATCAAGTTGAGGAAAATTATTATCACTTTCATAACAATTTGTTGTTTCATTTAGGAAATTTGTTTATACCACAAGGAGAGAGAATTAGTGTCATGAGAGAGGCTCATTCATCTCTTATTGTTGGTCACTTTGAGGTAAGAAAAACAATGGTGCATCTACCGAGATATTGTTATTGGCCTCGCATGATAGATAGTGTGTCACGTTTTATAAGAGGATGTTATATGTGTGGAACAAGAAAGCCTAGAAATAGAAAAATTGGGTTGTACATTCCACTACTGGTACCATCAAGGCCATGGGAGAGTGCCTCCATGGGCTTTGTTAGATGTCTACCTATTTCAAGAAAACAACATCATTATCTTTATGTAGTTGTGGATAGATTCGGTAAAATGTGTATACTTATGCCATGTAAGGAAACCATTACTGTTGAATAAACTACTGAAATTTATTTTCAACATGTATGGGTTCATTTTGGTTTTCCAACTTCTATTTTCAGTGATAGGGATTCGAGGTTTGTTGGGAATTTTTGGTCCAATATTTGGAAGATGATGGACACAAAGTTGAAAAAGAGTACTACTTTTCATCTGCAAACTGATGGCCAAAATGAGGTGGTGAACGGAATCGTTGTGCATCTATTGAGAGGATATTGCATCAAGAATCCCAAGTTGTGGAATGAACAACTAGATTACATTCAACACGCTTACAACTAGGCCAAGAACTCTTCTACAAATAATTCACATTTTGAAGCCTGCTTTGGGTATTTGCTGAAATCGCCATTAGATTTCATCTATGAGAAGGATGTTGCAATTGATGGGCATAGTGATATTAACAAGGCTCGAAAGTTCATTGAGAAAATTTAGATTATTCATCATCGAGTTCAAGAATATCTTGAGAAGAGTCAAAGCAAGTACAAGGAGAGGCATGAAAAATATAGAGTTGATCACAAGTTTCAAGAAGCATATGAAGTATGGTTGCACATAAGCAAAGAAAGGATGCAAGGAGAAGGTAAAAAGCTCAAGCCTATTCATTATGGTCCATTCAAGATTATTAAACAAGTTGGTAATAATGCATTTCAGCTTGACTTGCCTTCATATATGCAAGTGTATTTCGTTGTCAATGTGGAGAATTTACGTTTGTACGAGCCTCCATTGATTGATGATCAAGGGAGTGAAATTCAGCTGCCATCAATAGAGGATTTCTTGCCATAATTTCTAGATGAGCTCAAGGAGGATTCCATCCTTGATAGGAGGACATGCACTTCTAAAAGTGGAAGTGTCGATTATCTTTAGATTGGGCTCAAGGACAGCAAACCAGGTAAGGCAAGATGGATGGAAATGGAAAAGGTGAGGGAGTTGTTCCCTCATATTTTGAATAGGTGATTAAAATATTTTGGGGACCAAAATATTCCCAATGGGGACGTGTGATCAAGAGATCAATTCTTATGCTCAAAAATGAAAGTGCTCGAAACAGGTCTGAACCTGAGCGACCGAAAAGTTCTCGTCGTTGTGATTTTGGCACCATGAATGGTTTAAAAAACCGATGTTGTATTAGGGATATATCATCTACTCTTTGATTTCCAAAACAGGAAAAAAAATGTGCAAAACAAGTACAATTCTTTATGTTGTAGGTATAGTCAACAATGTAGGAATTCTCCTCCAGAATCAGGCAATAACACTGCACCAAGTGGCATCTCTAGATTTGACAAGCATGACTAGGAAGTGAATTTTTTTAATATTTCCTAAGTCTAAGTGGAAACTTATTTCACATTTTACACATGATGGCCAATGGGGGAAGGCCACTTGGCATGCCACGTACCCCCCATGGAAGGCAGGTTGGATTAATTTTTGAAGGTCGAATTATGGTTTGAAACATTGGCATTATTGGAATTATTTCAATACATAGAATATATATGTAATAGATATTTATATCTATATTGTATAGTTTTTAAACTTTATCAAATGAAGAAAAATACCAAGTTTGGAGGGTAGGCTAACCAGAATATCATAGGCTTCTAGAATGGTGGGATGCATAAGATAGTGGAGGAATTATCAAATCTGGTGGAGCAAAATTTATATGGCGGAGTGGGGGTCGAACCCACGACCTATTGCCTGCTATTCACACGCCTTACCGTCTCATCCACCGGGTAGTTCTTACCCCTGTAAGCTTCCACATCTATTTGAAGTTCAATGTCTGATGGTTTGGGGGTTGGAGGGGGGCAACTCCTCAGGCCAGCCCCCTCCCCATGTGGCCAAGTCCCGAAGACCGAGAGCCAATCCAATCAAACTAACGGCTATGAAAAATTTAACCTCTGGCGTGAAGAACGTTCACATGGTGGGTTTTTAACATTTTTTATGACAGTTAAAAATTATGGAACCACGTAACTCCTCGTTCCAACATTCAATGGAGAAGTTTTAAAATAGTTAGCACAGAAGTTTCGGTGGGGGTTGCATGTGAGCACCCCGCCACTCACATTTAATTTCAAGTAAACTGTCCAACATATTTGCAGAGCGCCCCTAAGTTTTGGGTTAATCAATAAATTTTTCTGTGGTTAACTGCATGTCTCCATATTTAGTGGAGATTTTCTAGCTGTCATTGAGAAAAATGCATTGAGAGGTCAATTTTCGACCAATTTTTGGAAACAGGAGTCTACCTAGACTAATTTGAGCATTTTGGAGCCATTTCCACAGAGAGAACAACCATTCGAGGCCTGAAAACATATGTAATTTACAATTTTGAACATAATGAAAAAGAGGGACATGCCATTGTGAGCTGGATCAGCAGATGTAGCCTAGGAGGGGTGAACTTCTTCATCATGCCTATTGTGTAAAACTTATGTGTGAATGTTTTTATCTATTATGCATTGTTGTTCAGTGTTTTTAAGGCTTATTTACATGCTTAAAGTTCACCAATTCATCTAATTTTCATGGTTAAAACTCTCATACCTTAAGCAAACTTATGGAGACAATTTGTACATGTTTATTTAACTGAAAGGACACTTAGCACAATAGAAATAATAGACTCCTTTCAGATCACCATGCAAGCCTCAGTTTTTGGTGGGAGTAACTTGTTTCTCTTTTCTCCTCCAAACTTTAATCTTTTGATCGTTCTTCTTCTTATGCAATTGCCTTTGCATATTCTCCTCTCTCTAATTGGATCTCTTGAAATACATGGTCGTATTGCAATCCTTGGCCTTATGTCTAGTATTAAAACATACAAAACATCTAATGTGACCAAGGAAATGAGGAATAGGCCGATATGTTATGATGAACCAGTTTATTCCTTGCATGTGCCCTGCAATCAATAGACCTATGGTCAAAATCATTTCATGAGAAACAATAACCATAGAATGGATTACTATACTTGATAGATGGAGATCTCCTTTGCATGCATGCTTGATGTGGGTTCTATTTTAACTGCTCCTTTTGATGAGAGAGCTTGATCTCTGCATTTATTCAACTTGTTGTGTCCACGAACTCCACAATTATAACACTTTCCAATTCTATTATTCTTCTCATACTTTCTTATCTTATTTTGTTGCTTCTTGCATGGCTCATGGATCTTATTATTTTTGTCGTGACTAGGTCCTCCAATATTTTTTTATTTTCATGTATATTATTTAGCACTATATCTAAGTTGCTCTAATTCTTCTCTTGCATAAATTACTTCACCCTTCAATTTCTGGCATTTATCCTCCAACTCCTTGTTTTCAACCACGAGCCTTTGAATCTCTACTTCTAATACCATCATATTGGATTTCTTAGCGTTTTTGCAATCAATGCTTGATATATCACTAAAATTGCTAGCGCCATCACCTTCTTGTGAGGAGGCTTTATTTTTTATTTCAATAAAAGTAGAGCACTCCTTTTCATTATTCTTCATTTCTGAAAAATGCAATTTTCCTCCAAGATACAAATTCTCCAACCTGTCCAACATTTCTTTGCAAGTATCACAATGCCTCACAGGAATGCTATCAGATTTTTAAATTTTATTCAAAATAATTTTTTTAGCTAAATCATTAGATTTATCTTTAACTCCGTATTAAAAACATAGAAAAATACCTTTACCAACAAAAAAAAAAATGAATCCAAATTCTCTCTCCAAGTTTTTAGGTTCCCGTGATTTGGCAGATTGGCAAGACCAAATGCACAGGGTAACATCAGACTAGTCTTTGGAGTCCTCAGACCTAGCCTTCCTAGACAGATAGAGGGCTCTCTCTATTTTGTGCAAAGGATGTGAACTTGTTTTCTTTTAGAGTTTGATTTTAGGCTAGTTGTTAAGTGTAGGGTTTGTTTGTTTTTTTTTATTGGGTAAGATGATCAAGTAGAATAGATGGAGTGAGGAAATCTTGAAGTCATTGGGCTATGGAGTCAATAAAAGTCTTGGAAAGTTCAATAATGAATTAGGGTGCATCACAGGGAAAATATAGCATGGTCAAATGGATTTTCAATGTTTGTGTGAAATGAAATGAACATCAAGTTTGTGAACAAAGTAGGGCAAAGGGAAATTAAGAATCGTTTGTCAAATACTTTAACAAGAAGGGACTTCAACACTACTTTGCAGAAATAAGTAATCAATGGATAGGGCACACCAATAAATCTTTGATTCAAATCAAGAAATAAGCATTTAAGACAAACAATCTAGTGAGATATAGAAGGCGAGAAACTCATTTAACTTCTAGTGATTTCACCTTCAAGGTTAGAAAACATTTAAGATAAACATACGAATTTAATAAAAGAAGAGGGAACTCCTAAACATCAATGATCATAGCCATAAATATCTCCAAAAAAACTAATCAAGCATGGACAAAGGGTATGATCGAAACATAGCCTCTTTGGCAAACCTAATTAGTGGTACTTTAGAGAAAGATATCAAGAACAATGTTTTAGTGACATCAAAAAAGCAGGGCTAACCATAAAACATCTCTGATACCTACTGTATTGAACCATTCATGAGATAAACAAGCTTGAGTGGGTCTAGAGAGAAATTAAGAATTCTCTAAACTGACCTAGCAGATGAAAACATAAAGGCAATGAAGAACAAACAGAGCTAAGGTGCCTTTGAAAAACATTTATTAGTCTAAAACCTTTGTCCTACTGCAATATAGAATGATGAAACAACATGATACATCAGAAAAAATGAACTGAATAGAAGCGCATCACAATTAACCAAGCTCAGGGATCTTGCAAGCAAGCCTTCTCCATCCATCAACCAAAACAAGCCATTCACAAACTCCACAACACCAATTTCTTCTTCAATCTCCAAAAAACCATATATTGCTCTCAAGAGTCATCAAATTCCAACCTTTTACAATAAGGCCCTCATGCTCTATTTATCTAGAAAAGGAGGGCAAAAACCCTAACTAGGGTTTGAAAATGTGAAAAATAGTCATAAATGGCATTTATGCCTAAGAGACCATGCAAGGCCCAAGGCACAAAATATCTCATGAAATAAATGCAAAAATAACACTTAGCACCTAACTTTGGAGTGATTTGCCTCAAAAAACACTAAAATATAATTTTTCCATTAATGAGTGTATTTTGTTGACTTTTTGGCCAAAAACGCACAGTGAGGTCTGAAAGCATAGCACAATGCATGGGACAAATTCGGTCCACTTGCAGCCAAGTTTTGATGACCTTCCCAATGTTGGGATTGGCTCCATGATGCCCCGTTGGAAACCCTGTTGAGTATAATTTCCAAATATACCCTTTTTTTTTAATTAAGATTCACTAACCTGTCCAAAAGGAAAATTTCCCAAAACTGCTCTAGGCAGAGTGCCAGGCCTACAAATGAGGCAGAAAGGTGAAAAATGAGGTGTTCTCTGACCTTTTGAGGGGTCAAAAATGCTCCAAATGCTTTGAAATTTCGTGTGAATACTGTACTTGAGCTGGGGATTCCATAAATGCAAGGTGTTCCTCTTGAGCATGCCTTAGGTGAAAGCGTAGCGCTAAGGGTGGTGCGCTTAGAGGCCTCCAAATTTGCAAAAAAAACCAAAATTTGTCAAAATTTTCCCAAATTTGGTGTATGTCTCCCTTATGGGGTTTGAGAGACCTGTAGAGAAGCTTGAGCCAAGATTCCAAGTTTTTCTTGGTATTTTTCCCTGTTGAGTGCTTGTATTTTGGCATGGGAATTTTTTAGTTTAGCCCTTGCAACTTGGTTTCTCCGGGCATAATGCTCAGTCATCTTCCTTTGGAGATCAAGATCCTTTTTACCTTTCTCCATTTTAGCCTCCAAGTGTACATTTTCTCTTTCCAACCAAGGTTCCCGATCATGTTCTATCTCCATGGCAAGAATCTCACTTAGAGCGAGCTGCTTAGTGAAGGCTGATTCTTGTTCTCTTTGTTTTGCCAATGCCTTCTTCAAACCCATGGTTCTTGGTCTCCTCCTAGACTGCCCTTCTTCATCTTCAATTTCTCATAGGTTCCCATGAATTCCTCTAGCTTTACCTGTGCCCTTTGAGCTTCTTTCTGGGCTTTGATTGCTCTAGCCTCATAAATGGAAATTTTTTCCCTTAGATGCGTGTTCTAAATCTCAAGGGCAACATTTGAACTCTTGGCCCTATCTAGATTTTCTTGGAGGTCTTCAATTAGGGAATTTTTGTTCTCTGGATGAGAAAGTTTGAGATCCTTGCTTCATTTTCCTCATCACTGCCTGAATGATTTCAAACTCTCTCTCAACCTAATGCTGATCTTCTTCTTCTTCATTTACCTTTTCTTTGCCTTTATCTAGTGGCTTGGTCGATGTGGAAGGCATGTCCCCTTGTCTTTTTGAGGCAGTGAATACATGCCTTTCCCCTCTTCGGTATACCAATGAAAAAGGTTCAACTATGCTTATTTTGGTGTTTTCATGATGGCTACCATTATTTGTTTCCATGTCTTCCTCTTCATCACTTAGACTGTTGCTTACCTCTTTTCCTTCAACACCAGCCTCATTGCCCCTATTACCACTAGGAACCTCATTTTATTTACTGTCATTGGGGCTATGAGTTTTTCTGTTGTCTCTAGTATCATCATTATCATTCTGGAGCTCAATGTTGTCATGATTGTCATGATTGTTGTCATGATATCATGAATGTCTTCTTCCTCATTGATGTTTTCTTCATTGGTATCCATGCTGTCTTCGGCCTCTTCATTTTCTTCATTGTCATTATCTTCATTTTGGTTGATCTCTACATATTTTTCCTAATCGCTGTCATGAATATCAGCCTTACTGTTTTGAGTGTCATTAGGGTTCTTAGTCTCACTACTTAATTGATTTTCACTATCAGCTTCCTCATTTTCTTCATTGTTATCCTCTTCTTCTGTTTCCATGTTTTTTTCCTCTTGTTGGCTCAACTCATCATCAACCTCATCTTCACTTTGGTTTGATTCATTGTCACCCTCACCCTCATGGTCAATTGCTTGCTCACTGCCACTTCCTTCTTGACCTGATGCATCAGGAGAACATGAGGAAGGGAGGTTTTCCTGAGGAGAGGACACTTGGGTAGAGGATGAGGCATGATTAGTAGGAGGTGAAGGAGGAGTAGAGGAAGGAGGATGAGATGATGAGGGTAAATTTGGCTGATGATGAGGCTGTGGGCTTGTTAATATTTCATGAGTAATGAACACCTCCCAAGGTATGCCTTTTTACTCCAATTGATGTAGCACCACCATCTTGATCAAGGAGTGGTGGAAAAAACTCTGCATTTGCTGGATATAACTCCTCCTTCGGAAAACTGAAGAAATCTTGTCGATACTCCTATAAGAGTAGTAGGGTAAATAAAGCATTTTAACCCTAGTAAAATGCATGAGTAATCTGATATGGTAGGAGTAGAGCCTAGAGTATCTCCCCTCACATATCAAATATTTCATGATGACCTTCATTAAGGGTGCATACCTCTCGAGCAAGTGTGAGAAAGGGAAAATAGTCTTGCGGCCTTATTTGTACCTAGGCTTGAGGAATGGCTCATAGCAGCTCATGTCTAGCTTCGCTCTCTTGAACCATTTTTCGCCAACATCAGGAAGTCTAGTAGCATGGGAAATGGTATCTGATGATAGCTTAAAGTCTACCCCTGCAAGATTTACTTGTTTATTGTGTAGGTTGAGGACAAACAACCTAGTGAGCTCTGGGTGACTTTGCACTTGTTGGACCTTTCCACAAAACTAAAAACACCCTACATTCTGAAATAATGTGAGAATCATGGGAGAGGTAGTAATCTCCACGATGTCTTCGGGTTCAAATCTGTTAACCTTTCCACCTTTGTGTCTCTTCCTCATAGGCACTTGGCCTCCTTCACTGCTAACACTCCCTTCTTCTCTTGACATGGTGATTAGTGTTTCCTTTAAGCAACCCTAGGCTTGCTTGTAAAACTTGATAGGAGGAGTGAAATGAAATGATGGTGAAAGGCATTTCTTGAAAGTGAGTGTGATGGAGGTGTGGATTTATGACTAGTTTTCTTTGAGCTTTGATGAAGGGTTATCTTGAAATCACTGCAGTTACCCTAATTCACACCCTCCTTGACTGATAATTTATTTCTTGGAGGTCAAAATAGAGTGTTTTCCATGAGGACATAGGGTTTCTAGTCACTAGGGATTAGTCAATTTCCTTTAACCATTAAATCATTAAAACCACTTGGAGGATAAGGATAAGCAGTCACCTACCAAATTTCAACTTCTTTGCAGGTCCTTGGATGCAACTAGGAGGTGTCCTTTCATCATTTTTTGGAAATTCGTAGGTGGAGGAGGGTTTCTGGTCTAGGCACAATGCCTAAACATGTTGTCAGGTGTCGAGGCTCCTGGGCACTATTATCACTATATAAAAAAAAAAAAATCTGAAACTTGGTTAGTTACATTTTTTCCTAAGTCCTAGTGTTAGATAGGGTTAGAGTCATTTTGATATTTTTCAAGGTATATATCATGGTTAAAGGTCTCATACAATCATTAAACATTGTTTATTAACCTCACTTCACTCATCATAAGTCTCATGCCATGTTTCAAAACCCATTTGTAAAGTCTGTTTTGAAAATTTGAATGAATAAGCCCAAAATCCCTGTTTTCATAGTGCGCCTAGTGTAAAAAGTCCATTTTGCACTACCAAAATGCTGGTGAATTCATAGCGCAAAAACCATAATTTTCACACCATGCACTAAAAAATCGGGGATTCAAAGATTTGTCTCTGAGCTATCACATCCGTCAAATTAAGTTGAATTTTTCATCATTGGGTGTCCTTCATGAGTTGTCCTCCACACATGCAACCATTCTTTGTCATCATTAGAGGTCATTTTTCATAATTTAGAGGTCAGTTATTATTGGTCCTTTCAATTTTCAAACAGTTCGTTGTTTTCATTTGTCTCATGCAAGAAAACATTGCATGCACTCTTAAGTGTTGAAAGAAAAAAATTTGTGGTGAGATTTCTAGTTATCAAGCAAGGTTGTATTTCTTATAAAGCAAGGTTATGTTGTCTCATTGCTAATTGAGACAGAGGTTATATTTCAAGCGAGGCAGAACTGATTTAAATTCAGGTTATATTATCCATTATTGTGAAACCTGAATTCTTATCAAGCGAGGCTGTTAAATTTTCAAGCGAGGCAGAAACAAAATTGTCATCAAGCGAGGCACAGGGTTTTTAGAATGGTTTATTGCGGATTTCAAAAAGAGACTCAAATTTGGTAATTTACTGAAGGCACAGGGTTTTTAGAATGGTTTATTGCGGATTTCTAAAGATATGGGTTTCAAGAGGAAAATGGTTGAGGAGAGAAGAAGCCATAGGTCTGGCCATTGCTTAAGCACTGAACCTGAAGGTGTTGAAGCCCTTACAAAGGATAAGTTTGTCGAAGCAGCTTTTAAGAAGGTTGGATGTTGGAGGTTTTGTGAAAAACTTCAAGGAGGTCACACTCAAGTTACCAAGGAGTTTTCCATAAATTTCACAGGATCAATTTCAAAGATTGGATTCCTAAATGTACCAATTTCCCTTGAAGTAGTATCAGCTATAGCAGAGATCCCAAGAGGTGAAGACAGGTGGTTTAAAAATTTCAAATTCGATATGACACCATGCAAGATATTTTTGAAACCAGAATTTTCAGAGGTTGACTTGAACATGGCTATGCCAAGGAGTTATGTCAGAAACACATTTTCCAATCTTCTATACAATATTCAGAGATACTTCAGTTGCGAGTGTAGATATCATAAGGTATATACCTACCATTTTAAACTCTTGCTTCATTTCATAGGGATGATATCATTGGATTTACCTTTTTATCTCTTTAGAAGCTTGGCTAAGATGTCTTATAAGGTATAGATGAAAGTTGAATCATGTGAAACCTCTTTATTTCACCATGGCTTAGTCAAATTGATAGTCTTACATGAGCTACAAAAGGAAAATAGAGATTGGGTAGAATTCCTCTTTTTGAGTAGAATTGGAATAGAAGGAACAACTGCCAGCCCACAAGCTAAAACCCCATCAAAGATTGTTGGTCTTGTGGAAACAAAGTCTAAAATATTTTTTAAAATTAAACCTAGAAAACAAGTGAAAGAACCAATGACATCATTGAATATCCAAAAGACTCCTAGGTCTATACAGAAGAAGAAAACCCTGGTTGAGGAAACAATTTTAGAATAGTCAACTAGCAAAGAAAATTCAAAGAAGTTGACTAAAAGTTAGAGGTTAAAAGAAAAGGGTAAGGTTGTAGTTGCAGAGGAGACAAGAGGAAATTTGAATGACATACTTCAGGCTATCAACATAGAGGGATCTCCCTTAGTGCAAGATGAATTCATCAAATTAGATACAGGTGCCAGCAAATTGAAAAAATTGAAGACATCTAAAAAGTTAGAAATTGAAGAAGAGGTGGCAGAGTTTATTTTTAAACCCATAAGACCCTCAACAAGGAAATCTAAGAAGTTGAAACAGTCAGATTTGGTGATAAAGAAAACAGGGGAAGAAAGTGCCATTTTTTTTGGAGAAACTACAAATGCATCATCTCTAATGCCTGAAGAAGATAGAAACAGGATCTTCAAGGTTCAAAAGGAAAAAAGTAGATATGAAGAGGTAAAGAATAAACTCAGGCTTGAAAATAATGAGATTTAGAAATTGAAGAAAAGAGAAAGAATATATGCTGAAGAGAAGGTCAATTTTGAAAAGATGAAAGGGCTGTGGGAGCTTGAGAAAAATCCAAATCCTGAACTGATTAACAGTCAAGCTCAGTTTTTCATCCGGACCCTACCTGCAATCAAGGAAGCCAAGTTCATCAGGATGGTTAACAAAAAACTGAGGGCTAATAATAGAAGGCTCAAGAGGAGAATTGAAGATTTAGAGATACAGTTAAATAAGTTTGGAGATGAGCTACAGCCTAAACAGTAAGTTTCATTTTCGAAAAAAACTTTGAAAGGTTATATAGTAATGCTCCCATTTTTGAAACTGCTCAAAGTTGATGGTATTGATTATAAGAATGGATCTACACCTGAAGACTAAGTTTTAAAGGTTTCTATCTTGAAATTTTGAGGAAAAAACTGAGAAAGATGAAGACTGAGCAGTTTCGTAGTGCGCTACGAAACTGCTGAAGCAGACTCAGCAGTTTCGTAGCGCGCTACGAAATTTCTGTAGGATGCAGTTTTGTAATTTTTTATAGATTTCAAAGAAGAAGTGGTTCAGTTTTGAAGCCTTGATGCTGATGGGAGGTGTATATTGAATATCAATGAATATTCAAAGGGTTTTGGCACATCAAATTGGAGTTTAAAGCATGTTTTTCAAAAGAAAGGTTTGCGCTACAAAAATACAGACAGTTTCGTAGCATAGCACTATGGCAGTTTCCACATCATTTTTGAAAAATATGACATACACATAGATGGAAGCTCAAAGCTCTATGAAGACTCTAAGACATTTGGCACGTGGTTTTAGTTCAAATTATGCAGCAAATGGTTCGAATTGGTATTAGTGAAGAACTCAGCTACTATACATGAAGCACTATCCTATTTTACAGGGACAGATAAGGAGGAGATAAAGAGGGTCTAACAGCAGGAAGATAGACATGATCATGGTTGAAGACTAGAATATGCAGTTGTCAAGTGTTTTTTTAAGTATTTAGATAAGGTTGTTTTGTTGTAATAAATGATGTTTTAGTCCTAACTGTATTAGGAGTCTAAAGAGACAGTTCAACTGTCAATTGTAAATGTAGTTTGTTTTATGAAAAGTATTAGGTGTCAAAATTCGAATTCTCCTTAAAGGATTGGAGAGAATCGTAAGATGTAATGAATACTCTATAAAAGGGAGGAAATTGAATAGCATGGGGTTGGAATTTTGCTGGAACAAGTGTACTGTTTGGTATTATCTGGAACTCTGTTTTTATCTTTATACAAGGGTATCAGTTTGTTACTTGGGATTCAAAAAAGGTTGTGGATGATTGATGTTGTTATGTTTCTCCTTTATCTTTTACTTGCAGTGGCATGAGTGTATGTTACTTAGAATTCACTGTGAAGGTGCTCTAACTTCCTTCATATATTCATGGACTATGTGACCTACTGTTTTGTTGTTTAATTGATGCATCTAAGCCTTAATATGCACTAACTTCCATATGAATTTGATATCCATGTTTAGTAAAAACATAAAGTGACCCAATAAGTCCAATGGATGCTTGTTTATTGTAGTACAACCAATTACTAAATTTGAATCATTTACTCATAGAGTTAGCCATCTGACTTTAATTTTAAAATCATAAAAAATTTCGGAGAGCCCTCTTAGGCTGAAGAGGCTAAGTCTCAGCTAAAAGCCTGGTTTGAAATAGTTATTTAGGGTATCTTTGATTAGCAGCCTATCAGGGCTTGATTTTGAGATAACATTTTTGTGCGTTTGTTGGGAGTCTAAAGATTATTCATTCCCAAAATAAAGAAGCTAAAATTCTAAAGGTAGCAGAAGCTCAAAATGTTTTTCGAGGCTGCAATCTACTTTGGTGACTCCATACATTTTTCAAAGTTAAAGGTGGCTTCGAGAAGGAGATACACACGGAGCAATCCTGATCCCAATCCACCTACCGCTGTGGACAATCCAAACACTATTTCAAAAAGTCAAAGAATTTCAGAAATATCAGGTACTCCATCTCATTCGAAATATTTTTCCTACGAAACATTAAGAAGTCCTGAAGATAATAAAGTTGATGACAAGATTCATGAAGTGTTGTTTAGATCTACAAGTGAAAAAGAACTCATTGATGTTATTTTAGACTTGCAAAAAAGAGGAATTGACACTGTTAGCTCCCTGTAATTTGCAAGATTGGCAAAGTCAAACTGTAGAGAGAACACTATTTCAACCACTTTGGGATTCTAGGATCTAGCCCTCCTGAATCCGGAGAGGGATCTCTCCAATAAACTTCAAAGATGGATTTATCTTTAAGGCTTTTGGGTAATGATATTAGGCTAGTTATAAAGGGCAAGGTTTTTGTTTGTTTTTGGATGGTTGAGCATGATTATTATTTGGGTGGAAATTCCTAAATGAAAATAGTTTCAAAGGTGTGAAGTTGCAAGCAATCAGAACAAGCTTAGGCTAAAAAGATATAACGCTGGTTTTTATTCCATTGGGCTATGGAGTCATAATAGGGCTTTTAATTGTGCAAAAATTCAAGAGTGGCCCAAGGGGCAAGTCATCTATATCACAAGATTTTTTGAGATGAAATGATGGAATGGAAACAATAAAAGTGTTAGATAAGTGGAAACTGATAATAATTTCAACAAGGATTTATAGTCAGTCCAAACAAGAAAAATCCTTTAAGCAATTATTTAAAACCAACCAAAAGGTAGGGCTCACCATAAACCTCTTTGGACCAGCTCGTATTAAAGATAACTCAATAGACAAAAAAATCTAGTAATCTGCATAATTACCTTTAGAAAGTATGAAAATAGAAAAGAGAAACAAAGTGTTAATTAAGATCAGATAAGATACTTTTAAATCTAGTCTTCTTTCAACAAATTCTTAGGGAAATTTTCAGAATTACCTTTCGAGAACAGAAGCTAGAAACAGAGCAAACCATCACTTTTCTAGTCTAACTTTAATAAGAAAATAATGAAAATAACATCCAAGAACAATGTTTAAAGCAAACAGTAGGACGAGGGAACGCCAACATTCCTAACTGCTTGAATGTACTAAATCATTCTTAAATAAAGAAATTGGAGGAAAACATTCAGATAAAGCTTATCAGTCATAGAAGCGTACTCCAAACAGTAAGTCCTAACTCTATGCTTGTTGTTCTTTATCAGAGAATAGTGCACAATATGGCATACATGGAAGGAAAAACAATAACAAAGAAAGGGGCACTTCACTAGTGATATAGACCAGGATCCTAAGAAACAGCTTGTATATTGAAGTCAAACCAGTTACATATTCAAGTCCAATGTTTCAGTTCAGAAATCATCTTCACTTCTCAGCCTAACTTATCTAATCACAAACAGAGCTTCAAGAGACTTTGAACACTATTTAGAATTAGAAGTTTCAAGCACAAGTATATTTCAAAGTTCTTCAATCAACATTTACAATGAGTTCCTCAATAAGATTTTATAGAAGGATGAGGAGGTCGAAAGAGAAAATATCTAAGGGTTCAATTAATACAGATCAATACTTCTCGGCCTTTGAGGGGCTCGATGCAAAATTTTATAGATATTTCCTCTGTATTAATTGTTTTTACATTAAGAATTAAGCTCGGTGGGGAGCTTTTGTTGACTTTAAGGCTCTGTGTCATCTTTTGCAATAACTCTGTTTGGCTTGTAATAATTGTTCGGCTGTATTGAGGATAATATCCTCTGTTCGGGTCATTACTCGGCCTCTGTTTGAATGCTGTGAAGCTACAGGTGGCTTTTAGGTAGCTGAGAGGAATCAATTAGCCTCTAATGTGGAAGTGGAGGCATCCTCTGTCTGCTAAATATCTTTGATTTTCCTTTAACTTGTTTTATTTTGGTGGATTAGGCTTTTGATTTTCGATCTTAGCCGTAATCCACCCAAACTGTGTAATTAATATTCAATTCTTCATCTCTGGTTCGTTTGGGTCTTCAACACTGATACTCTTTGTTTTCTTCATGTTTCACTGTGTCTTGTTGATGTGCAGGTGTCGCAGAGGGCTCATATGGCATCAGTGCTCATGATGCACTGACGAAACGTGGAGTTGAACACTTTAGATGGATTTTCCTTTGATAAACGAAAGTATGGAGGATCATCATCCTTGGCTTTCATTTCCTTTATAATCTTTGAAAAACCTTTAAAGTCCTGCATAAAACAATAAAAATAAGAAAATCTTGCATATTTTTTTGTTTAACTGCTTTGGAGGTTGCGTATTAGGTCGCAACCATTGGATGGAAGCATCCAACGGTGGAGATGGGCTTGCAAGGGAAAAAGGAGGAGGTTTGGAAGAATGGTGCAAGATTAAGCCCGAACCATTGATCTGTGTTAATCAACGCTCGTGATCAACTAAGGTAATATAATGGATAATGGCCACTTTTGATGAAAATGGAAGAAATATAAAGGAAATGAGGTTAAAATCCTTTGGCAGAGAAAATTACATTGAAAGGCAATTTGCAGTTTCTCGGATGATCGTGGGCCATCAGATCAGATTTGGCCCCATAGATCAATGGCTGTGGTTGATCACAAAAACCCTTGGTATATGGCGGAGGGTGATAGTGCAAGGGCTAGATTTAATCTGAGCCATTGATCTGTAAATATCAACGGTGGGGAGCGCACGTGATAAAACATGAGAAAAGTGGTTTCGGGTAAGAAAACCATGGGTTTCACGTGGCCAAAGGGTATGAAAGTGGTTTTTCCTTTTTGAGCGCGATATGCATTCCCGCCCGACACGTGGCTTTCGAAAATAGCTTATATCGCGTAAATTTTGAGAATTAACCTCCGCGCTTAAACTTACGCGAAAACACGCGTCAACCGTTAGATCAAGGGTCTCAGATCGGACGGTTGGGGAGTGAGTGTGATATCAATAAGACGTGCAGGTGATAATAGGTGGGGCAGTTTTAACTAGGACCGTCTGATCATAGTAATGAACGAAAGAGATCAAATCTGGGGCAGGTAGGACCTAAGAGAGTCGGGCCTACCAAGACGAATCTGGGTCGTTAGATCTCAAAAATGGATGGTCGAGATCAATCTTCAGGGTTAATGAAATAATATATGGGTGGAGAAAGGGTTAATATGGGTCGTTGATCTGTAGAGATCAATAGCTGAGATTGGTCATAAAACATTATGAAGTGGGGCGCATGATTTTTAACCAAATTCGGGAGACGCATTATGGACCGTCTGATCTGGACACGTGGACGGCCCAGATGCAATCAGAGCTTTCGCAATCGGTGGGGTAATGAATATGGAAGTGCCGAAGCGATTGATTGTGGGCCGTCGATCTATAGATCAGATCAACGGTGGAGGATGGATTCGGGAATGACCAATCGGGGGTGGCATAAAATATTAACGTGCCCAATGAGATTTTCCAATGTGAGATTACGGAGGCCATCAGATTGGCCCAGGATCAATGGTAGAGAAAGGATCCAACCAATGAACGAGTGGGACCCCTTATAATATATGGAAACCAAATATTAACGAAATACAAAGGTTTTATGGCTTGGGGCGGGTTATATATATGAAATGGCTTGGCGCCCGTCTGCGGGGCCATTGGTTTATATGAAAAGAAATAGGCCCAGGGCTTATATGTATAAGGGACAATCACATTGGAACTTTGGTGCGAATCTTTCAATCTACCCATTTAAATTCTCTGATGTGATATCGCGCAGATTGTTGATCGGGTTTTAAGATCAATGGTTTTTATTAATAAAAAAGATTGCACCGACGCATTTAGTTAAAAAATTTAGGAAAAGGGGGTTTTATGTATTAAAAAATGGAAATAGCGATCGAGAATTGTTTATTAACAAATTTTAGGGCCCAATTGCAGGCTATGAAGGTTGTATGAAGCGGCAATGGGATCGGGGCTATGTATAAAGGGGCCAATCGCATCGGAGGTTTCAATGAAACGAATAGACTTGCACGCTCCAATTTTCTCCGATGAGATAAGCGTCGAAAAGGTTTAGCGCTTGGTTCCAGAACCAAGGCATATGGTGGGGAAGTGGTTAGGACTTAGCCCAAAGGGGCTTAAGTCCATAGTTTAAAAAAATTTATTTTTTATGACATTTTTCAATGTTTTTGATGGATTTGGGGGTTTCGGAAAAGTTTAAAAGTGAGTTTTAAACCTCGTAAAAGGATTTTTATGAAGGGGAAAGGGGAAAAAATGAAAAATGGAGGAATTTTATGGGAAAAAATGAAGGTTAGTTTTGAGTGGAGGGAAGGAGAAAATGGAGTTTTGCAGCAGTCTTTTCTTCATGGAAAACAACAGAATTTCTGAGTTTGAAAGGGAAACAACAGTGAACATTAAACAGAGGGCATGATGTCTTCATGAGTCTTCAAGAGATAAAATTTTTAGCAATAAAAATTGTTTCTTGAAGGCTCCAAAAATGATTTAGCCACCATTTGATATGAAAAATTTTATAGGTGGCTAACAGTGGCTCCACTTGGGGATGGTGCCTTCTTGAAGGCATCAAGAACTTCAGACTTGCATTCTCTAGGGGGATGATCAGTGCCTCATCCATTGGGTTGCAACTTTCTTCACTTGAATGATCTTCTTTGGATTTGAAAATGTTAGCATCCATGGAAATCAATGAAAATTCATCGACACAATATTTATACCTACCCAATCCTACTGATCTAACATTTTTTCTCCTTTAAAGTGCACTTGGATTGGCAAACTCTCTTTACAACATTTTTTATTTTTTATTTTTATTTTTTGGAAGAAAAAAATCTAATCTATTTCTACTCCTTATTTCTCCATGAACTCAGATTAAAGAGTTGAGTTCATATGTTTCTCTACCTAATCTACTATCTGTTAGGATTAAAAAGTCTAACAAAATTTATTTTCTAACTCCTAAAACAGAAATTTAAAAGCATACAAGTCAGGATTGAACAATCCAACTTTTTGTAGATCTATGGCATGAAAAAACAAGTTGCACATAGATATTATTTTACAGAAAATTAAATAAAAAATGGAAGGCTTAAGATCTGAAATTTTCTCAGGATGACCTTCTCTTTTCTACAACTCTATTTTTGAGTTTATTCGAGCTATTTTTCTTGTTATCTGGTTTAGATTTTGAGCTGATTAGAACCAGTTGTTATCTCTATTTTTGACTCAAGAGATGAACAGATTTGAGTCACTTCTCTTTTGAAAACTAAGGTTTAGATTTTGAACTTGTTTGAACCTTTAATTTCTAACCTAATTGACAGTGGGGCTACCCATAGCCCCAGTTTACCTTGGTCCCAACCTCAATCTATGTGTAAATGCATCCAATTTTTTCTTGCCCTAATCAACTTCACATCTTGGGCAACTCACACTATTCTATTTTCTTGGTCTAGCAATTAGATAATAAATCTAAGGTTTTTAATATCTCAATCTGAGATTGAGATATCAATCCAATTTCCTCCTTTAGTAATGACCTCCCCAAGACATACAAAAATTCTCTCTTAATAACAAAACACGTATTAAAAGGTGAACCAATCCAAATTGGAACCCCAACCTACGCTCTTCCATATACACTAATGCATACTCCCACAACATGAATCGACCCAAAGGTAATTCTTTATCTCTGCCATATAATGTTATAGCCAAAGTTTAATAAACATTTACCAAGGTAAGGCACTGGCCATAACTTTATTCACGCCTGTTAACAAACCTCGACTCGAATTAAAACAGTGGCCATTAGACTTCAGAGTTCGTCAGTCCCACACTCATGCAAACGTAGAACACACAACCCGATTCATACCTTCGTTAAATCCACGCGCCCATCCAACGGTTGTTATCACGTCGTGCCGCGTCATTTGATCAGACATATATCGCTCGGTGAAGGTGCACGGATGATAACGCGTGATGGCACGCAAGGAGAGTGGTTTTGCGAATTCGCTCGGGGACACGTGTCGCCCATCCTGTGGAATCGCTCCCAATTCCTCAAATACCGCTCACTGTGTAAAGGTGGTGCGATGGAAACCAGAAACCGCCTTCATGGTTCCGCTCCTCTACTCCAGGTTCCGCCTAACTTCGCATTTTGTCGTCCTTTATTATTTAAAAGGGTTCTCCTCCTTGCACAATCTCAATGCTGATTTTTGCAGATTATGACCTCGCCCCTCCGTTTCTTACGTGGAATTGCAACACCATGCCATTGTTAACTTCAGTGAATCATAATACATGACTCTTAACCTTGACCAATATGAATCAGACAAGAACATTAGTCATTCCACGGTCTATTCACACACGATTAATATATATTCAATATATACACAGCAGCGTATAACTACGAGCATTCAGGAGTATATACATTAACATAGGGATAGAGTACATTAATTGCAGAGTCAAAACACTCTCGCACATGCAGAGGGACATAGTATCATCAGAACTCAATCATACATAGGATTTCAATTCCGTCTTTCACACAGAGATTCCTACTATAGATTGTACAGAGTTCTATCACTCTCCTCATATCCTTACTTATGGGATTCGAACTTCAATTACACAGAAATCAATCATCATCCATCAAGAGCCCAAATATTCACACATGAATTAAATCCACAAGGCACAAATATACTGAAACATTCCTTATTTACACAATGAATTAACTTACAACTAATGGCTGGCCAGATCTTCAATCTGATGACCTTCTTCCCCTATGCAGCTCTATGCAGTTCTCTTAGCAGGTCTGTGCAGGCTTCTCGACTCTATCACAGAGGTTTATTTTTATACAATTGGAAATCAATCGATTCACTTCCTTGATGACTCTTGGACTCCTAAAGCTAGCCTAACTTCTGAAACTGACTATCTCTTCAGGTGCCCATCAATCATTCGGGCAGTTACAATATTTTCCCTTCAAATTAACTAAAATAACTCAACTATGAATATTTACATGGGGAAACAAAACATGAGACCCCCCTCCCCCCCCCCTTAGGTTTATTTATGTACAAAAAGTGTCTTGGGCCTAATGCCCCTGCATCACTAATCTACCTAGCTGATAAGCCAAGATTAAGCTGTTTGGAAAATCGAATTCACTAACCTATCAATAGTAAATTTAAAACTAATTTAGTCAAGATTAACATGTTTGAATAATTAGAAGTGTTTTTTCAGGAGTGACATTTAAGCTTGCACACTTTCAGAATTTATTTCTCTTTTTGGTATGGGCTATACCTTTATTATTTTTACAATCTGCCCTTTTTTTTCTTTGTTGTTTTTGTATTTTTTATTTTTCTTCGAAGACAAAAATCAACAACTATCTAAATGCTCAAAATTGAGCTTCATTGACATTCCTATCTAACCTATTCTAACTTGGAGTATTTACATTATCATATGATAGAAAAGTGCCAATGTAGCTAGTTGAGTAGTGTCAAAAAGAAGAAGAAACTCTGGCTGCTTGTCAGAGGTATCCATAGTACATTTTGAATATTAATCTTCAAAATCAACGCTATCACAGAGGGTGACAACTTTTCATGCATTTGGCTCTTGCAAAGGGTCCATGCTTGATAATTTGAGCCAGTTGGGACTTCCACACACTCTTCCAAAGGATCAAAAAAGAAAATATGAAGGTTCTCTTCTTTTTGGTTCCCCATGTCTGGGAGATTGTCTGCTTCCAAGACTTCAGCTTTAAGGACTACATCTTCAGTATGTTCCTTGGAAGTATCATCATCCTTAACCTGCAAAATAGCAAATAGTGAAATATCTTCTTTCTTTAAGTCTATGCTTACTTCTGATATAAATTAAGGTTCTTTGAATGGAAGATTAACATTATTGAATGGAGTAGTCTCTTTTTGAAAAGAAATTATATAAACTATAGGATAGTCTTGTATTTGTTTTTCTCCTTCATCTCCCTCGTCATCTGAACTAGAGGATTCATCATATTTGGAATTATTTTCCTCTTGTAGCCCTGGTATGCTTGGATTCAATGGATTGAACTCTGTGAAGATGTTATTATAATAATGAGCCAGGGTGTCTACAAAGGTTACTCCCTTCTGAATAGAAGGCTCCATTTGCTCAAAAATTTCTTTATTGCTCTTCTCTTCACCTTTTAAATTGAAAGGCTGTTGATTCCCAATAATGTGAAAGCTATTTGTGATGGATTGAAATGGGTGATTTCTGCTTTCAATTTGACAATGGTAAAACTCATAACACCAATCGAACACTGGTTTCCCTGCATGATTAGTTTCTGCTTGGAACTCATCATCATCATCAGACTGATTAAAATTTGGAAAATTATCAGAATTAGTAATTTCATCAGTCAAATATATTGGGTCATCAGTTTTCTCTTCCTTTAGTTGATCTACATGTTTATTTTTTGTATCAAGACAACAAGATGGAGTAGATAGATGAGAAAAAACTTTTAGTTCAAATGAAGGTTTGGAGGCTGGCATTTTGTTCAATACTAGATCAATATCTTCCTCTATTATAAGAGAAGGAGTTTTATTTTTACTTAGAACAGAGGTACATCAATCCTCCTTGTCTTGTGTTGGATGATTTTGAGGCTTGATGTCATCTTGAGCCTCTTCTTGGGGAACTTCACTTGTGCTTGCAGGGAAACTTTGAGGATTTTCTATTGTTTCTTGATTTTATTATGTTTCAAGAAATTCCTCATGATTTTTATGATAATTAGTTTGCATATAAGGTTCATGAGTTTTTTCTTGTACATTATCAGGATGCCACTCTTGTTGTTTAACTTGAACTGAGTTATAACACAAAGGAAGGTTTTCTATATGTGTCGGTGTCTGCTCAATTTCAGGTACTTTGTTTTCCAAATGGCTACTTGTTTCCTCGAAGCACTGCTCACTATTAGGATTTTCATTTTGGTCATGAAATTCTCTTATCAGCATAGTACAAGACACAGGAAGGCAATCGAAATTTTCTTGACAACCTTCTTCATTGCTTTCTATGTAGATTTTCTCATCACCTTTTATAAAGTGTTGATCATAATACTATCTTGGTTACTATATTGATATTGAGGTGATTGGGCTTGTGTTTGATCAAGGGAAAGCATAGCCTGTTCTAGATCATCAACATTCATATTAGCCATCAACCTATCCATTCTCTTTCCAAGCATGTACATCATATTTTCCATCATGATTAGAGATTTTTCTTGTTTGTTTTCATTATAATCTTGTTCATCATAAATGTCTTGTCAGGGTAGAGTTTGCGTTTGTTTAGGGAAAGGTATATGTTGCTTTGAATTTCCAACGTTTAGATTAGCCATATACCTATCCATCCTTCTTCCAAGCATGTACATCAATTTCTCCATCATGAGCATATGTTTGTCTTCTGGGTCTATATCTAAATCCATGTTTGTAAACTAGAAAAAGAGGTCACTTCGTCTGTTCAATAAGTTCAAGGTCTTCTACTAGTGGAGTCATTTGGTCTTTTGGGAGTTTCAGAGTGTGGAGTTGCCAGGTGGAAAATTGTCAGCTCCTAAGGAGGTAAAATGTTTTATGGTTCCACCGCCATGTACCAATATAAAGAGATTCCGGGTTTTCTGAGCCTTATGAAATTATAAAATTAAATTGACTTCTGTCCCCAGCAGAGTCACCAGAATATGTTAGCTCCCTCTAATTTACAAGATTGGCAAAGTCAAATTGCAAAGAGAACACTATTTCAGCCACTTTGGGATTCTAGGATCTAGCCCTCCTGAATTCAGTGAGGGATCTCTCCAATAAAGTGCAAATATTGATTTATCTTTAAGGATTTTGGGTAATGATATTAGGCTAGTTATGAAGGGCGAGGTTTTTTTTTTTTTTTTGGATGGTTGAGCATGATTATTATTTGGCTGGAAAGTCATAAATTAAAGGAGTTTCAAAGGTGTAAATTTGCAAGCAATAGGAACAAGCTTAGGC
This sequence comes from Pinus albicaulis, assembly GCA_034641835.2. Taxonomy (NCBI): domain Eukaryota; kingdom Viridiplantae; phylum Streptophyta; class Pinopsida; order Pinales; family Pinaceae; genus Pinus; species Pinus albicaulis. The sequence continues at coordinate 954,190,083 of CM076581.1, read as the reverse complement.
TAAAAATATAGATATAACACTGGTTTTTAGTCCATTGGGCTATGGAGTCATAATAGGGCTTTTAATTGTGCAACAATTCAAGAGTGGTCCAAGGGGAAAGTCATCTATATCACAATATATTTTGAGATAAAATGATGGAACGAAAACAATAAAAGTGTTATAGGGGTGGAAACTGATAATAATTTCAACAAGGATTTATAGTTAGTCCAAACAAGAAAAATCCTTTAAGAAAATATTTAAAACCAACCAAAGGGCATGGCTCACCATAAACCTCTTTGGAAAATCTCGTATTAAAGATAACTCAAGAGACAAAACAATCAAGTAATCCACATAATTACCTTCAGAAAGTATGAAAACAGACAAGAGAAACAAAGTCTTACTGAAGATCAGATAAGATACTTTTAAATCTAGTCTGCTTTCAACAAATACTTAGGGAAACTTTCAGAATTACCTTTGGAGAATAGAAGCTATAAACAGGTCAAACCATCACTTTTCTAGTCTAACTTTAATAAGAAAATAATGAAAATAAAATTCAAGAACAATGTTTAAAGAAAACAGTAGGATGAGGGAACGCCAGCATTCCTAATTGCTTGACTGTACTAAATCATTCTTAAATAAACAAATTGGAGGAAAACATTGAGATAAAGCTTATCAGTCAGAGAAGGGTACTATAAACAGTAAGTCCTAACTCTATGCTTATTGTTCTTTATCAGAGAATAATGGACAATATGGCATACATGGAAGGAAAAACAACAACAAAGAAAGGGGAAATTCACCAGTGATATAGACCAGGATCCCAAGAAACAGCTTGTATATTGAAGTCAAACCAGTTACATCTTCAAGTCCAATGTTTCAGTTCAGCAATCATCTTCACTTCTCATCCTAACTTATCTAATCACAAACAAAGCTTCAAGAGCCTTTGAATACTATTTATAAGTAGAAGTTTCGAGCACAAGTATATTTCAAAGTTCTGCAACCAACATTTACAATGAGTTCCTCAATAAGATTTTATAGAAGGATGAGGAGGTCGAAAGAGAAAATATCTAAGGGTTCAATTAATACAGATTAATACTTCTCAGCCTTTGAGGGGCTCGATGCAGAAGTTTATAGATATTTCCTCTGTATTAATTGTTTTTACATTAAGAATTAAGCTCGGTGGGGAGATTTTGTTGACTTTAAGGCTCTGTGTCATCTTTTGCAATAACTCTGTTTGGCTTGTAATAATTTTTCGGCTGTATTGAGGAAAATATCCTCTGTTCTGGTCATTACTCGGCCTCTGTTTGAATGCTGTGAAGCTACAGGTGGATTTTAGGTAGCTGAGAGGAATAAATTAGCCTCTTATGTGGCATAGGAGGCATCCTTTGTCTGCTAAACATCTTTGATTTGCCTTTAACTGTGTTTTATTTTATTGGATTAGGCTTTTGATTTTCGATCTTAGCCATAATCTACCCAAACTGTGTATTTAATCTTCAATTCTTCATCTCTGGTTCGTTTGGGTCTTCAACAATGATACACTTTTTTCTCTTCATGTTTCACTGTGTCTTTTTTATGTGCAGGTTCTGCAGAGGGCTCATATGGCATCAATGCTCATGATGCACTGACGAAACGTGGCGTTGAACCCTTTAGATGGCTGTTCCTTTGATAAAAAGAAAGTCTGGAGGATCGTCATCCTCGGCTTTCATTTCCTTTATAATCTTTGAAAAACCTTTAAATTCTTGCATAAAAAAATAAAAATAAGAAAATCCTACATATTTTTTGGTTTAACTGCTTTGGAGGTTGCGTATTAGGTCATAGCCGTTGGATGAAAGCATCCAACAGTGGAGATGGGCTTGCGGGGGCAGAAGGAGGAGGTTTGGAAGAATGGTGCAAGATTAAGCCCGAACTGTTGATATGTGTTGATGAACAGTCAAGATCAACCAAGGTAATATAATAGAGAATGGCCACTTTTGATGAAAATGGAAGAAATACAAAGGAAATGAGGTTAAAATCCTTTGGCGGAGAAAATTACATTGAAAGGGAATTTTGGGTTTCTCGGATGATCAACGGCTATGGTTGATCACAAAAACCCTTGGTATATGGTGGAGGGTGATAGTGCAAGGGCCAGATTTAATCTGATCCGTTGATCTGCATAGATCAACAGCGGGGAGCGCACACGATAAAACATGAGAAAAGTGGTTTCGGATAAGAAAACCATGGGTTTCGCGTGGCAAAAGGGTAGGAAAGTGGCTTTGCCTTTTTGAATACGATATGTATTCCTTCCCGACACGTGGCTTTTGAAAACATCTTATATCACGTAAATTTTGAGAATTAACCTCCGCGATTAAACTTACACGAAAATGCGCGTCAACCGTCAGATCAAGGGTCTCAAATTAGACGGTTGGGGAGTGAGCACGATATAGATAAGACACACAGGTGATAATAGGCGGGGTAGTTTTAACCAAGACCATCTGATCATAGGGATGAACGGCAGAGATCAAATCTGGGGTGGGTAGGACCCAAGAGAGTCAAGCCTATCGGGACAAATCTGGGCCGTTAGATCTCAAAAATGGATGGTCGAGATCAATCTTCGGGTTTAATGAAATAATATATGGGTGGAGAAAGGGTTAATATGGGTCGTTGATCTGCAGAGATCAACGGCTGAGATTGGTCATAAAACATTATGAAGCATTGCGCATGATTTTTAACCAAAGTCGGGGGATGCATTCTGGACCATCCGATCTGGACACGTGGATGGCCCAGATGCAATCAGAGCTTTCGCAATTGGTAGGGAAATGAATATGGAAGCGTCGAAGCGATTGATTGTGGGTCGTCGATCTGCAGATCAGATCAACGGTGGAGGATGGATCAGGGAATGACCAATCGGGGGTGGCATAAAATATTAACGCGCCCAATGAGATTTTTCGATGCGAGATTGCGCGGGCCATCAGATTGGCCCAGGATCAACGCCGAAGAAAGGCTTCGACCAATGAACAAGCGGGACCCCTTATAATATACGAAACCCAAAAATTAACGAAATACAAAGGTTTTATGGCTTGGGGCGAGTTATATATATGAAATGGCTTGGTGCCTGTCTGCGGGGCCGTTGGTTTATATGAAAATCAATAGGCCCAAGGCTTATATGTATAAGGGCCAATTGCATCGGAACTTTGGTGCGGGTCTTTCAATCTACCCATTTAAATTCTCCAATGCGATATCGCGCGGATTGTTGATCGAGTTTTAAGATCAACGGTTTTTATTAATAAAAAATATTGCACCGGCACATTTAGTTAAAAACTTTAGGAAAAAGGGGTTTCATGTATTAACAAAGGGAAATAGCAATCGGGAATGGTTTATTAACAAATTTTAGGGCCCGATTGCAGGCTATGAAGGTTATATGAAGCGGTAATGGGATCGGGGCTATGTATAAAGGGACCAATCGCATTGGAGGTCTCAATGAAACGAATAGACTTGTGCGCTCCGATTCTCTCCGATGCGATAAGCACCGAAAGGGTTTAGCGCTTGGTTCCAGCACCAAGACATATGGTGGGGAAGTGGTTAGGACTTAGCCCAAAGGGGCTTAAGTCCATAGTTTAAAAAACTTTATTTTTTATGAAAATTTTCAATGTTTTTGATGGATTTGGGGGTTTCGGAAAAGTTTAAAAGTGAGTTTTAAACCTCGTAAAAGGATTTTTATGAAGGGGAAAGGGGAATAAATGAAAAATGGAGTATTTGATTGGGAAAAATGAAGGTTAGTTTTGAGTGGAGGGAAGGAGAAAATGGAGTTTTGCATCAGTCTTTTCTTCATGGAAAACAACATAATTTCTGAGTTTGAAAGGGTAACAGTAGTGAAGATTAAACAAAGGGCATGATGTCTTCACGAGTCTTCAAGAGATAACATTTTTAGCAATAAAAATTGTTTCTTGAAGGCTCCAAAAATGATTTAGCCACCATTTGATATGAAAATTTTTATAGGTGGTTAACAGTGGCTCCACTTGGAGATGGTGCCTTCTTGAAGGCATCAAGAACTTCAGACTTGCATTCTCTGGGGGGCTGATTAGTGCCTCATCCATGGGGTTGCAACTTTCTTCACTTGAATGATCTTCTTCAGATTTGAAAATGTTAGCAGCCATGGAAATCAATGAAACTTCATCAACACAAGCTTTCTACCTATCAAATCCTACTGATCTAAAATTTTTCCTTCTTTAGAGTGCACTTGGATTGGCAAACTCTCTTTACAACATTTTATTTTATTTTATTTATTTATTTATTTATTTTGAAAGCAAAAAATATAATCTATTTATACTCCTTATTTCTCCATGAACTCATATTAAACATTTGAGTTCATATGTTTCTCTACCTAATCTACTATCTGTTAGGATTAAACAGTCTAACAGATTTTATTTTCTAACTTCTAAAACAGAAATTTAAAAGCATACAAGTCAGAATTGAACAGTCTAACTTGTTGCTGATCTATGGCATGAAAAAACAAGCTACACGTAGATATTATTTTACAAAAAAATAAATAAAAAATGGAAGGCTTAAGATCTCAAATTTTCTTAGCACGGCCTTCTCTTTTCTACATCTCTGTTTTTGAGTTTATTCGAGTTGTTTTTGCTTGTTATCTAGTTCAAATTTTGAGCTGATTAGAACCAATTTTTACCTCTGTTTTTTACTCAAGAGATGAACAGATTTGAGTCATTTCTCTTTTGAAAACTAAGGTTCGGATTTTGAACTTGTTTGAACCTTTAATTTCTAACATAATCGACCTAAGTGATAAGCCAAGATTAAGCTGTTTGGAAAATCGAATTCACTAACCTATCAGCAGTAAATTTAAAACTAATTTAATCAATATTAGGTTGTTTGACTAATTATAATTGTGTTTTCAGGAGTGGCATTTAAGCTTGCACTCTTTCAGAATTTATTTCTCTTTTTTGTATGGTGTTGTACCTTTATTATTTTTACAATCTGCCCTCTTTTTTCTTTGTTGCTTTTGTATTTTTTATTTTTCTTCAGAGACAAAAATCAAAAAATATCTAAATTCTCAAAACTGAGCTTCATTGACATTCCTATCTAACCTATTCTAACTTGGAGTATTTACATTATCATATGATACAAAAGTGCCAATGTAGCCAGTTGAGTAGTGTCAAAAAGAAGAAGAAACTCTGGCTACTTGTTAGAGGTATCCATAGTACATTTTGAAGATTAATCTTCAAAATCAATGCTATCACATAGGGTGATAGCTTTTCATGCATTTGGCTCTTGGAAAAGGGTCCATGCTTGATTATTTGAGCCAGTTGGGACTTCCACACACTCTTCCAAAGGATCAACAAAGAAAAGATGAAGGTTCTCTTCTTTTTGGTTCTCCATGTCTGGTAGATTGTCTGCTTCCATGACTTCAGCTTTGAGGACTGCATCTTCAGTATGTTGCTTGGAAGTATCATCATCCTTAACCTGCAAAATAGAAAATAGTGAAATATCTTCTTTCTTTAAATCTATGCTTACTTCTTATATAAATTCAGGTTCTTCGAATGGCAGATTAACATTATTGAATGGAGAAGTCTCTTTTTGAAAAGAAAGTATATCTACAATAGGATAGTCTTGTATTTGTTTTTCTCCTTCATCTCCCTCGTCATCTGAACTAGAGGATTCATCATATTTGGCAGTATTGTCCTCTTGTAGCCCTGGTATGCTTGGATTCAATGGATTGAACTCTGTGAAGAGATTATTATAATATTGAGCCAGGGTGTCTACAAAGGTTACTCCCTTTTGAATAGAAGGCTCCTTTTGCTAAAAAATTTCTTTATTGCTCTTCTCTTCACCTTTTGAGTTAAAAGGCTATTGATTCCCAATAATGTGAAAGCTATTTATGATGGATTGAAATGGGTGATTTCTACTTTCAAGTTGACGATCATAAAACTCATAACACCAATCGAACGCTGGTTGCCCTGCATGATTAGTTTCTGCTTGGAAATCATCATCATCATCAGACTGATTAAAATTTGGAAAATTATCAGAATAAGCAATTTCATCAATCAAACATATTGGGTCATCAGTTTTCTCTTCCTTTAATTGATCTACATGTTTATTTTTTGTATCAAGACAACAAGAGGGAGTAGATAGATGAGCATAAACGTTTAGTTCAAATGAAGGTTTGGAGGCTGGAAGTCTGTTCAATACTAGATCAATCTCTTCCTCTGTTAAAAGAGAAGGATTTTTCCTTTTGCTTAGAACAGAGGTACAAAAATCCTCCTTGTCTTGTGTTGGCTGATTTTGAGGCTTGATGTAATCTTGAGCCTATTCTAGGGGAACTTCACTTGTGCTTGCAGGGAAACTTTGAGGATTTTCTATTGTTTCGTAATTTTCTTGTGTTTCAAGAAATTCCTCATGATTGTTATGATAATCAGTTTGCATATAAGGTTCATGAGTTATTTCTTGTACATTATCAGGATGCCACTCTTGTTGTATAACCTGAACTGGGTTATACACAAAGGAAGGTTTTCTATATGTGTCCGTGTCTGCTCAATTTCAGGTACTGTGTTTTCGAAATGGCTACTTGTTTCCTCGAAGCACTTCTCACTATTAGGATTTTCATTTTGGTCATGAAATTCTATTATCAGCATAGTACAAGACATAGGAAGGCAAATGAAATTTTCTTGACAACCTTATTCATTTCTTTCTATGTAGATTTTCTCATCACCTGTTATAAAGTGTTGATCATAATACATATCTTGGTTACTGTATTGATCTTGAGGTGATTGGGCTTGTGTTTGATCAAGGGAAAGAATAGCTTGTTCCAGATCATCAACATTCATATTAGACATCAACCTATCCGTTTTCTTTCCAAGCATGTACATCATCTTTTCCATCATGATTAGAGATTTTTCTTGATTGTTTTCTTTATAATCTTGTTCATCATACATGTCTTGTCGGGGTAGAGTTTTCTTTTGTTTAGGGAAAGGTATATGTTGCTCTAGATTTCCAACATTTAGATTAGCCATAAACCTATCCACCCTTCTTCCAAGCATGTACATCAATTTCTCCATCATGAGCATATGTTTGTCTTCTGGGTCTATATCTAAATCCATGTTTGTAAACTAGAAAAATAGATCACTACGTCTGTTCAATAAGTTCAAGGTCTTCTACTAGTGGTGTCATTTGGTCTTTTGGGAGTTTCAGAGTGTGGAGTCGCCAGGTGGAAAATTCTCGGCTCCTAAGCACGTAAATTTTTTTATGGTTCCACCACCATGTACCAATCTAAAGAGATTCTGGGTTTTCTGAGCCTTATGAAATTTTAAAATGAAATTGACTTCTGTCCCTAGCGAAGTCGCCAGAAGATGTTAGCTCCCTGTAATTTGCAATATTGGCAAAGTCAAATTGCAGAGAGAACACTATTTCAACCACTTTGGGATTCTAGGATCTAGCCCTCCTAAATCTGGAGAGGGATCTCTCCAATAAAGTGCAAAGATTGATTTATCTTTAAGGCTTTTGGGTAATGATATTAGGATAGTTATGAAGGGTGATGTTTTTTTTTTTGTTTTTGGATGGTTGAGCATGATTATTATTTGGGTGGAAAGTCCTAAATGAAAAGAGTTTAAAAGGTGTGAAGTTGCAAGCAATCGGAACAAGCTTAGGCTAAAAAGATAGATATAACGTTGGTTTTTAGTCCATTGGGCTATGGAGTCATAATAGGGATTTTAATTGTGCAACAATTCAAGAGTAGTCCAGGGGGCAAGTCATATATATCACAAGATATTTTGAGGTAAAATGATGGAATGGAAACAATAAAAGTGTTAGAGGGGTGGAACCTGATAATAATTTCAACAAGGATTTATAGTCAGTCCAAACAAGAAAAAGCCTTTAAACAACTATTTAAAACCACCCAAAGGGCAGGGCTCACCATAAAACTCTTTGGAGAAGCTCATATTAATGATAGCTCAAGAGACAAAACAATCCAGTAATATGCATAATTACCTTCAGAAAGTATGAAAAAAAACAAGAGAAACAAAGTGTTACTTAAGATCAGATAAGATACTTTTAAATCTAGTGTACTTTTAGCTAATACTTAGGGAAACTTTCAGAATTACCTTTGGAGAATAGAAGCTAGAAACAGGGAAAACCATCACTTTTCTAGTCTAACTTTAATAAGAAAATAATGAAAATAACATTCAATAACAATGTTTAAAGCAAACAGTAGGACGAGGGAACGCCATCATTCCTAATTTCTTGACTGTACTAAATCATTCTTAAATAAACAAATTGGAGGAAAACATTGAGATAAAGCTTATCGGTCAGAGAAGGGTACTGTAAATAGTAAGTCCTAACTCTATGCTTGCTATTCTTTATCGGAGAATAGTGGAAAATATGGCATACATGGAAGGAAAAAGAATAACAAACAAAGGGGCACTTCACCAGTGATATAGATCAGGATCCCAAGAAACAGCTTGTATATTGAAGTTAGACTAGTACATCTTCAAGTCCAATGTTTCAATTCAGCAATCATCTTCACTTCTCAGCCTAACTTATCTAATCACAAACAGAGCTTAAAGAGCCTTTGAACACTATTTACAAGTAGAAGTTTCAAGCACAAGTATATTTCAGAGTTCTGCAACCAACATTTACAATGAGTTCCTCAATAATATTTTATAGAAGGATGAGGAGGTCGAAAGAGAAAAGATCTAAGGGTTCAATTAATACAGATTAATACTTCTCGGCCTTTGAGGGGCTCGATGCAGAAGTTTATAGATATTTCCTCTGTATTAATTGTTTTTACATTAAGAATTAAGCTTGGTGGGGGGATTTTGTTGACTTTAAGGCTCCGTGTCATCTTTTGCAATAAATCTGTTTTGGCTTGTAATAATTGTTCAGCTGTATTGAGAAAAATATCCTCTGTTCTGGTCATTACTCGGCCTCTATTTGAATGCTGTGAAGCTACAGGTGGCTTTTAGGTAGCTAAGAGGAATCAATTAGCCTCTTATGTGGCATAGGAGGCATCCTTTGTCTGCTAAACATCTTTGATTTGCCTTTAACTGTGTTTGATTTTATTGGATTAGGCTTTTGATTTTCGATCTTAGCCATAATCCACCCAAACTGTGTATTTAATCTTCAATTCTTCATCTCTGGTTCGTTTGGGTCTTCAACACTGATACACTTTGTTCTCTTCATGTTTCACTGCGTCTTTTTTATGAGCAGGTTCCGCAGAGGGCTCATATGGCATCAATGCTCATGATGCACTGATGAAACGTGACGTTGAACCCTTTAGATGGCTTTTCCTTTGATAAACGAAAGTCTAGAGGATCGTCATCCTTGGCTTTCGTTTCCTTTATAATATTTGAAAAACCTTTAAATTCCTGCATAAAACAATAAAAATAAGAAAATCCTACGTATTTTTTTGTTTAACTGCTTTGGAGGTTGCGTATTAGGTTGCAGCCATTGGATGAAAGCATCCAACGGTGGAGATGGGCTTGCGAGGGCGGAAGGAGGAGGTTTGGAAGAATGGTGCAAGATTAAGCCCGAATCTTTGATCTGTGTTGATCAACGGTCGAGATAAACCAAGGTAATATAATGGAGAATGGCCACTTTTGATGAAAATGGAAGAAATACAAAGGAAATGAGGTTAAAATCCTTTGGCTGAGAAAATTACATTGAAAAGGAATTTGGGCTTTCTCGGATGATCGTGGGACATCAGATCAGATTTTTCCCTAGAGATCAATGACTGTGGTTGATCACAAAAAACCTTGGTATATGGCGAAGGGCGATAGTGCAAGGGCCAGATTTAATCTGAGTCGTTGATCTGCAGAGATCAACGGCGGGGAGTGCACATGATCAAACATAATAAAAGTGGTTTCGGGTAAGAAAAACACGGGTCTCACATGGCCAAAGGGTAGGAAAGTGGTTTTTCCTTTTTGAATGTGATATGCATTCCCGCCCGACACGTGGCTTTTGAAAACAACTTATATCGCATAAATTTTTAGAACTATCCTTCACGCTTAAACTTACGTGAAAACGCACGTCAACCGTCAGATCAAGGGTTTCAGATCGAACAGTCAGGGAGTGAGCGCGATATCGATAAGACGCGTGGGTGATAATAGGTGGGGCGGTTTTAACCAAGACCTTCCGATCATAGGGATGAACGGCGGAGATCAAATCTGGGGTGGGTAGGACCCAAGAGAGTCGAGTCTACCGTGATGAATCTGGGCTGTTAGATCTCAAAAATGGATGGTCGAGATCAATATTTGGGGTTAATGAAATAATATATAGGTGGAGAAAGGGTTAATATGGGTTGTTGATCTGCAAGGATCAACGGCTGAGATTGGTCATAAAACATTATGAAGCAGGGCGCATGATTTTTAACCAAAGTCGAGAGACGCATTCTGGACCATCCGATCTAGACACGTGGATGGCCCAGATGAAATCGGAGCTTTCGAAATTGGCGGAGCAATGAATATGGAAGCGCCAAAGTGATTGATTTTGGGCCATCGATCTGCAGATCAGATCGACGGTGGAGGATGAATCGAGGAATGACCAATCAGGGGTGGCATAAAATATTAATGCGCCCAATGAGATTGGCCGATGCGATATTGTGCGGGCCATCGGATTGGCCCAGGATCAACGGCGGAGAAAGGCTCTAACCAATGAACGAGAGAGACCCCTTATAATATATGAAAACCAAATATTAATGAAATATAAAGGTTTTATGGCTTGGGGCGGGTTATATATATGAAATGGATTGGCGACCGTCTGTGGGGCCGTTGGTTTATATGAAAAGAAATATGCCCAGGCCTTATATGTATAAGGGCCAATAGCATAGGAACTTTGGTGCAGGTCTTTCAATCTACCCATTTAAATTCTCCAATGCGATATCGCGCGGATCATTGATCAGGTTTTAAGATCAACGCTTTTTATTAATAAAAAAGATTGCACCGGCGCGTTTAGTTAAAAACTTCAGGAAAAAGTGGTTTTATGTATTAAAAAATGGAAATAGCAATCAAGAATGGTTTATTAACAAAGTTTAGAGCCTGATTGTGGGCTATGGAGGTTATATGAAGCGGTAATGGGATCAGGGCTATGTATAAAGGGGCCAATCGCATCGGAGGTTTCAATGAAGTGAATAGACTTGCGTGCTTCAATTTTATCTGATGCGATAAGCACCAAAAGGGTTTAGCGCTTGGTTCCAGCACCAAGGCATATGGTGGGGAAGTGGTTAGGACTTAGCCCAAAGGGGCTTAAGTCCATAGTTTAAGAAAATTTATTTTTTATGAAAATTTTCAATGTTTTTGATGGATTTAGGGGTTTCGTCAAAGTTTAAAAGTGAGTTTTAAACCTCGTAAAAGGATTTTTTTGAGGGGGAAAGGGGAATAAATGAAAAATGGAGGAATTTTATGGGAAAAAATGAAGGTTATTTTTGAGTGGAGGGAAGGAGAAAATGGATTTTTGCAGCAATCTTTTCTTCATGGAAAACAATAGAATTTATGAGTTTGAAAGGAAAACAACAGTGAAGATTAAACAGAGGGAATGATGTCTTCATGAGTCTTCAGGAGATAACATTTTTAGCAATAAAAGTTGTTTCTTGAAAGCTCCAAAAATGATTTAGCCACCATTTGATATGAAATATTTTATAGGTGGCTAACAGACACTTCAGCCTTAGTGACACAAGAAGACAAGGAAGAGTTTTGGGAAGTTGTTACCTATGAATTACAATTAGAAAAAAAGTCTTTAGATAAAATCAAAGAGCTTGATCCTTTTGAAGTCTTGTTGAATTCCAAAGCTGGTTTACCCCTTCCAAATTGGAGTTCAATTGTCAGTGGCTTACAAAAACCAAACAATCCTCCTCATATCAGTTCATCTTCTTTTTCTGCTCCTCCTACAACCATTGTTCATCCTACCGTCATGGCTGCTCCTGCTAGGTATGCACCACTAGTACTTCATACTGTTTTGCATGACCTTCCTAGTAAATATGCTGCTAATATTCCCACTTGAGGTAGTGATGAGGAAATTTCAGCAGAGGAGTTTATAGACAGATTTAATGATTTTATAGATAGGGAAGAAGTTGATGATGAGGATGTGAAGCTAAGTTTATTTGCACAGAGCTTTATTGGTGAAGTTATAAAATGGTTTAAGGCTCTTGCACCGGGCAACATTAGAACTTGGAATTATTTTGAAGATAAATTCTTAAGAAAATGGGGTAATAGAACCAATCCAATCAAAGCACTCACTGCATACAACAGCCTTAGAAGGGCAGTTGATGAAGCTGTCCAAAAATTTTCAAAAAGATTCAATAAAGTTTTTGACTCAATTCCAGCCCATTTGAAGCCTCCAGAAGCCTTAGCACAAATGAGATATGATGAAGCATTTGATTATGAATTTGATATCTTGTTGAGGGAAAGAGAGTCACCTACACTTTCTGAAATGCAGAGTGATGCAGTTAAGGTTGAGGTAAACATGATAGCTGCCATAAAGTCGAAAATGGGAAAAACCAAACTGAAAGAAGAAGAGAAACCATCCACCTCAACTTCTAAAGACAAATTTGATTCAATGATGAAAACCATGGAGAATTTGATGGATAGGTTGGCTCTTGGTAACACTTCTGCTCCTCCTGTGCAACATGAACCTCAATTCAGAAATCCACAATTTAGGAGACCTAAAAATCAGCAAAGGCCGAGAGAGAACAGAAATCAGCAAGCTGACCCTCCAGTGAGACCTCCTTTTCATCAAAATTTGGTAGATGAAGAAGATGAGCCTGAGATTCCTGAAGAATCCATTCATTGTCTTGATGAATAATGTCAGGAATTTTCTTCACTAAAGAAGAGCATGATGAGTTAGATTTGGCTAATCAGGGAGAAGAAACATCAGATTATTTTAAAGGGTATCAACATGCTATTTTCGAGATGCAAAAGCAATATAATCTTAGAAATGGAAATGTGACTATCAAAGAAAGCATAGCCCAAGAAAGATGCTCCAAAGGCCACTGAAGCTAAGAATGATACCCCAAAGGTGGCTAAAGGTAAAAAAGATATTCCATCTGGTAAGAAAGACACTGAAATTTCTCCTCTTGTCAAAGATGCTGAAAAGTCTATTTCTATTTTCAACCTTGAGAATGAAATTTCAAAGATTAAAAAGTCAGTCCCTTTCAGTGAAATTCTTAATTTGAATGAATATAGAAGCAAGATAGTTAAGATGTTGAATTCACAACCAGGAGCTGCTGATATTTTGAGTGTCCAAGAAGATAATCCTACTATATATTTGGTTCCAAGGGTAGAAGATGATCAAAATGAAGAGTTTCCTCCCTTTTATGTAAGCATTACTATTCATGATATGAATTTGCATAATTATATGTTAGATTCAGGAGCTTATCATAACCTTATGCCCAAGGTTATCATGGAGAGAACGAGATTGAAAATCACAAGACCATATAAGGATTTTTTTTCTTTTGATTCCAAGAGGGTTCAATTATTGGTTTAATCAAGGATGTTGTTGTTGGCCTCACGAAAATTCTAGCAAAGACAGTTGTTATGGACATTGTTGTAACTGTTGTTCTTCCAAATTTTGGTATGCTATTTTCAAGATCATGGGCAGGGAAAATCAAAGGCACAATGCAGATGGATCTCTCCTATGCAACAATTCCTTATTTTGGTGAGCAAAGGAGGTTGTATCGGGAGACTAGAATGGCCTACACAGTAAGCAGTAAAGATAAACCTCCGAATTTTTCTATTTATGCCTTTGATACTAAACTTGGGTCTGCCATTATTTTCAATGAATTAGCTGATAGTTTTGAAGAAGAAATTAGAGCAGAAAATCAACATTTAGAAAATCAGCACTCAGAAAATCAGCATGTAGAAAATCGACAAGTGAATGAAGAAAAGATGGAGGAATGGTGGTAATTATACTTTGATGGATCAACAGGAAAAGAAAGGGTAGGAGCAGGGATTTGGATTAGAAATCCAAATGATGAGAGTAACTTTTACTCTTACAAACTGAATTTTGATTGCACTAACAACATGGCTGAATATGAATCTCTGATTTTGGGTGTTTTTGGAGATTCTGAATTGGTTATTAGACAAGTGGAAGGTGTCTATCAAACGAAGGATGTAAGGATGAGAGCTTATAGAAATTTATTTTTAGACATGTTGGAAAACTTTCAGTCTTATTCCTTCATAGTCAAAACTAGATATTAGAATTCTATTGTTGATTCCCTTGCTGTTTCCACAAGTCTTTTCATTATTCCTATGAATTCAAATGAAAAATATGAGATTGAAGTTCATCATAGGCTAGCTATACCAAACAATATTATAAATTGGCAAGTTTTTGAAGATGATTAGCAAGTGAGGAATTTTATTGAGTTGAAAGAAGAATTTGAAAATACACATGTAGATCAACAAAATATGCTTGTTGAGCCTAAAGAAATTCTAAAGTTTTGTAATTAAAGAATAATTCAATACCAAAGGGTATTATTCATCTAGAGAAGCTTTTTGATCAAAATGATGTTTTTAAAGCACCGAAGTTGCAAGCTGATGAAGAGGAAGTAGAGAACTGTAATCTTGGTGCATTAGCTTTTCCTAAAATGATAAAAATTTCAAAGCTTCTTTTAGCTGATGTAAAAACCAAATATCTTGAGATGATGAGAAGGTTTATAGGTGTTTTTTCTTGGAGTTATTCTGATTTAAAGCAATATGATCCTTCCATTATTCATCATACTATTCCTATCAAGGAAAATGAGAAGGCTTTCATGTAGAAATTGAGAATAATTAATCCTCTTCTCATGCCATTGATTGAAAAATAGGTTAAGAAAATTTTTGATGCAAATATCATTGTTCCAATCAGATTTTCAAATTGGCTTGCAAACTTAGTTCCGGTGAGGAAGAAGAATGGAGAAATCAGAATTTATGTTGACTTCAGAAATTTGAATAAGGCCTCGCTAAAGGATAACTATCCTCTTCCTAAAATGGATTCAATTTTGCAAAATATTTTTGGCTCACAAAGGATGTCTATGCTTGATGGGTTTTCATGTTATAATCAGATTCTTGTGCATCCAGATGACCAAGAAAAAACAGCCTTCACAACACCATGGGGTACATTCATGTATGCCAAGATGCCCTTTGGTCTCATGAATGCAGGAGCCACTTTCCGAAGAGCAATGGACATTGCTTTTTCTGAAAAAAAGGATAGATTAGTGGTTTTTTATCTTGACGATATCACAGTATACTCAAATAAAGAAGAAGATCATTTGAAACATCTAGAAAAAATTCTCCTGAAATGTAGAAGATTTTGTATCTCTCTCAATCCTACTAAAAGCATCTTTTCTTTAACATCAAGAAAATTACTTAGTCATATTATTTATGAAGAAGGAATTAGGATTGATTCTAATAGAGTCAATGCAATTCAAAAGGTAGATTTTCCAAGAAGTAGAAAAGAGATTCAATCTTTTCTTGGGAAAGTGAATTTTGTTAGGTGCTTCATTCCTAACTTTGTTGAGATTGTCAAGGATATAACAAGGATGCTAAAGAAAGGAGTGGACATTAAATGGATATCTGGCGCAAGGAAATATTTTGAAGAAATAAAGAAGGCACTCACACAAGCACCGGTGCTCATCAGTCCAAATTCTTCCAAAGAATTTTTGGTTTTTACATTTGCTTCAGAAAACACAATTGTTAGAGTTTTGCCACAAAAAGGAATGCAAGGTATTGAAAAACCTATTTCTTTCGTTAGTAAGACATTAGCAAATGATGATCTAAAGTATAATATTATTGATAAGCAAGCCTATGCTTTGGTGAAAGCTATAAAGGATTTCAGAATTTATATTTTGCATTCGCACATAACAGCATATGTTCCAAGTGTTGTGATAAAAGACATTCTAACTCAGGCAGATCCGGATGGCAAGAGGGGAAAATGGATCGCCAAATTGCTGGAATATGATATAGACATAAAGCCAACGAAGTTTTTTAAAGGACAAGGCTTGACGAAACTAATGACTCAGTCAAATCTGGATTGTCTTGACATAAATCTGAATGCAGAAATATCAGAAATTTATGAAAATGAAGAAGACTTGGTCCAAATTGATGAGAAATTTCTTACTTCAAAGTGGTACAGGGATGTGGTTTTTGTTTTACAGCATAATAAAGCTCCCGCTGGTCTAACGAAGTCCAAAACAAGGTTTGTTAAGCTGAAATCATTGAGATATTTTGTTTATGACAGTAATCTATTTTGGAAAGATGTAGGAGGAATTTTGCTGAATTGTTTGCTTGAAGAGGAGGCTGAAAGGATAATTGATGAGTTCCATAAAGGTGATTGCAGAGGACATCATTATTGGAAAGCCACATCAAATAATATCCTAAGAGCTGGATACTTTTGGCCGACTATGTTTAAAGACATTTACAAAAAGATCACTGCATGTCATGAGTGTCAAATTTTTGAAGGAAGAAGAAAGCTTGTACCTCTAGCTTTGGTTCCTATCTATGTTGAAGCTCCATTTCAGCAATGGGGGTTAGAATTTATCGGTGAAATACATCCATCTTCATCAGGGCAACATCGATGGATTCTTACAGCAACGGACTACTTCACCAAATGGATAGAAGCAATACCGACCAGGCAAGCTAATGACTCTGTAATTATTTCTTTTTTAGAGAATAATATATTGTCAAGGTTTGGATGTACCATGAAGATTATAACAGATAATTCTAAAGCTTTTAAGTCCAAGAAGATCATAAATTTTAGTCATCAATATCACATCACTCTTGGACACTCTACAACATACTATTCGCAAGGTAATGGCCTTGCTGAATCGTCAAACAAAATCATTGTAAGAATCATCAAAAAGGTGTTGCAAGAGAACAAGAAAGCTTGGCACTTAAAGCTGAAATATGCCTTATGGGCTGACAGGATTTGTATAAAGAGATCAATTGGAATTTCGCCATATGAATTAGTTTATGGGGCTAAAGCTGTTTTTCCAACATCACCTGGGGTGCCGGTTATGAAGCTAATTGAAGGACTTGAAGAAGAACCAAATTCCATCCAAAGGAGGATTAACCAGCTGATAGCATTACAAGAGAAAAGAAATGAAATCTATGACAACCATCAACATGTTCAAAACAGAATTAAGAATACATTTGATAGGAAAATTAAAGAGGTCAATTTTCAGATTCATGACAAAGTACTGAAATGGGAGGCCAAAATTGAGGAAAAGGGAAAACATGGTAAGTTTGAGAATTTATGGAGGGTCCTTTTTAGATTGCTAGTTTTCATGGGAACAACACATACATATTGCAGGAAATTGATGGAGGATCATATGTTGGAGGGCCTGTTAATGGCAGGTTCCTAAAGTAGTATGTTTCCTGGAGTAACATCACTCATTCACAACATTGTATATATGCATCTTGGTCAAGTTTTTTGCTAATAAATGAACATCTGAAACAGAGAGAATAAGCCCAAGGTGAAGGCCCAACAGTTCGAAGAAGGTGCTTGTCAACAAAAATTTATGTTTTTCTCAAAAAGGATAGCACTGGTGCTACGAGTTCTTAGTGTACCACAGGGGCATACTATCCCAAGTGGAGCCACTTTTATCACTATAAAAAAAAAAAAAATTGAAACTTGGTTAGTTACATTTTTTCCTAAGTCTTAGTGTTAGATATGGTTAGAGTCATTTTGATATTTTTCAAGGTCTAGATCATGGTTAAAGGTCTAATACCATCATTAAAAATTGTTTATTAACCTCACTTTTCTCTTCATAAGTCTCATGCCACATTTCTAAACTCATTTGTAAAGTCTGTTTCGAAATTTTGATTGAATAAGCCCAGAAACTGCATTTTCGTAGCGCGCATAGTGTAAAAATTGCATTTTGCACTACGAAAACGTTGGTGAATTCGTAGCGCAAAAACCAGAATTTTCACACCATGCGCTACAAAATTGGGGATTCGCAGATTTGTCTCTGTGCTGTCAGATCCGTCAAATACAGTTGAATTTGTCATCATTGTGCGTCCTTCATGAGTTGTCCTCCACGCATGCAACCATTATTTGTCATCATTTGAGGTCATTTGTCATAATTTAGAGGTCATTTATCATTGGTCCTTTCAAATTTCAAATAGTTGGCCATTTTCATTTGTCTCATGCAAGAAAACATTGCATGCATTATTAAGTGTTGAAAGAAAACAATTCGTGGTCAGATTTCTAGTTATCAAGTGAGGTTGTATTTCTTATCAAGGGAGGTTGTGTTGTCTCATTCCTAATTGAGACAGAGGTTATATTTCAAGCGAGGCATAACTGATTTAAGTTCAGGTTATATTAACCATTACTGTGAAACCTGAATTCTTATCAAGCAAGGTTGTTAACTTTTCAAGCGAGGCAGAAACAAAATTGTCATCAAGAGAGGCAAAGTTCTTATCAAATGAGGTTGAATTCATTTCCTGAATGAAACAGTCTATTCAAAAGCAGACTCAGATTTCGTAATTTACTGAAGGCACAGGGTTTTTAGAAGGGTTTATTGCAGATTTCTGAACATACAGGTTTTAAGAGGAAAATGGCTGCGGAGACAAGAAGCCACAGGTCTAGCCATTGCTTAAGGACTAAACCTGAAGGTGTTGAAGCCCTTACAAAGGATAAGTCTGTCGAAGCAGCTTTTAAGAAGGTTCGATGTTGGAGGTTTGGTGAAAAACTGTAGAAATTATATAACTGATATGTTATACATCTGGGATTCTCCTAATCACACACTATTTGACTTCATGCACAATACAAAATCTCTTCTACCATTGATCATTAATTGTAGAAATAAAATCAATTGCATGCACACATTAAAACCATAAAAAATCACACATATGAACACAGTATTTTATGGGAAAGATTAAAGCTGAAAACCCCCAACTATCTATATATTATATGTCATAGAGATCATGTAACAATCATCATACAAAGCTCCTCACAAGCTCTCAATACAATCTCCAATTGCTACACACTAATCAGGTCCGATCTAGCAAATCTCATGCTCCAATCTCTGCCACCTGCCAGCCTGCCTCTACTGTGCAATAACTACTGAAGAATGGCTCTGAATGAACTTGAATTGGTCCAGCCTTGCTCACGCAATCCTCATTGGAATCTCCAACCACTGTGCGTTGCAAATCATGCAACACTATAGTCACAACTGATAGTCACACTGCTCTTTCACCTACCTCTTCACTGGTCTCCACTGAAACTGTCCATGCATTGTAGTTAACTGATGTATTATTTATTTGATTAATGAGTTAATAATTAGTGAATTAATTAATAATTAATTCACATCACTCATCACTAGTGTATTAATCAGTTAGACTAAATACAACTAGTTCAACTAAGTCAAACTGAACACAACTCCATCAACTCCTCAATCAACTCCACCAAACTCACTCACATGAGTTCTAACTGAAGTCATCATGCAATAGCTCCACTTAGACCTTAGGAATAGCATAATTCCTTCTGTCAGCTCCTGTGCCACATCTGTGCACTTAACTAAAGTGCTCCAAGAGAATAAGATAATGTTTATAGTCCAAATGTTATTAAGAGCTAATAATATTCGACATATCTATTTTTAGACTGGAAATCTAAAAATAGATTTCACCCAATATATCTAAAAATAGAAGTCCATATATTTTTCCAACTTGACCAACCATCCACAAATAGCATCCCGCAACTCATAGAATATGATCGACATGTCTAAAAATAGACATAGTCTAAAAATAGACTTTCGCCAAAAATAGCCTGTGGGCCCACTTAGTGAAGGTGACTCTTTTCACTAAGCTCATCATCTTGCTGCAATCTAAACACTCCCTCTCAAAAATATAGGGATTATTTTCCACCCCGATCTTGCCCCTGTGGTATTCAAAATTTCTGCTTGTGAGCACCTTCATCAAGATATCAGCATCCTGATCCTCCGTGGCAATGTATGAAAGTAACATGATCTTCTGCTGCACACAATCTCTGATATGATGATACTAGATGTCAATGTTTTTATATCTATCATGAAATACTGGATTAAATGAGAGTTTGATGCAACTCTGATTATCACAATATATCATAGTAGGATCTAAGTGTGAGCCGAACAACCGGACCAAGATCTTCCTCATCCATATAGCCTCTCATGGAGCCAAAATTTCTGCCATATACTCGGCCTCTGTTGAAATGAGTGCCACGAATCTCTACTTCCTGCTGTACCAAGAAAATTTTGTCGAACTGATATTGAAAATCCCTCCAGATGTGCTCTTCCTATCCATTGGGCTCCTTGCCCAATCTACATCCGTGAAGCCACACAGCTTCACCTCATCCAACTCTCTGTACCATAATCCATATCCCGATGTGCCTCTGAGATATCTCAATACATGCTTTCCTTCCTTCCAAAGGATCTTGGTAGGCTTAACCATAGCTTGTGAAAGTTGGTTAACAACGTAGCATATGGCAGGTCGTGTATTGACTAGATACATAAGCGATCCCACCAACTATTGGTAAACAGTGGCATCCACTACCTCTTCCGATGTAGCATCCTCTTTCCTCCATCCACTAGGAAGAGGAGTGTCGATAGGCTTGCAGCCATGCATGTTGAACTTCTCTAGTATCTCCCAAGCATACTTGCCTTGAGACATAAACAATCCATCACTGTGCTGCCAAATTTCTAATCCCAGGAAATAATGAAGGAGGCCCAAGTCCTTCATCTCAAACTCCTTTGCAAGATCAGCCTTGCATGAGTGTATCAACAGTTCATCACCTGTCAGAATCAAATCATATACATAAAGTACAATGATCAGAAACTTACCCTCAACCACTATCTGGTACAGGTTGGGATCTGCCTCACTCTTGGTAAAACCAAGTCCGGTGAAATAAATGTCTATCCGTGTGTACCAAGCACGAGGTGCTTGTTTCAACCCATACAACGCTCTTTTGAGCCTGCACACATGCGACTCGCTGCTGAATATCTTGAAACCTTTAGGCTGCGCTATGTACACCTCCTCCTCAATGACTCCGTTGAGGAATACAGTCTTCACATCCATCTGATGAATGTGCCACCCCATCTGCGCTGAGAGAGCAAGAATCGTTCGTATGGAAGAATACCTTGTGACAAGTGCAAAGGTTTCCTCATAATCAATCCCCTCAATCTATGAGAAGCCCCAGGCAACAAATCTTGCCTTGTACTTCTCCACACTCCCGTCAGCTACTTGCTTCACTTTGTAGATCCATCTCGAACCTGTCACTGATTTCCCTTCCGACCTTGGTACAATCTGCCATGCACTGTTTCTAACAATTGAATCATACTCTTCCACCATGGCATCTACCCATGCAGGGTCCTCCACAGCTTCCTCGAAAGAGGATGGCTCTGTCACGATACACTTTCTCATCAAAGCGATGTATCCAGTATACCGGTCAGGTGACTGTCTCTGTCTACGTTGTGATGTAGGTGCTCCTACAATATTCTCTGCATCCTGATTCAATCGCTTAGCTTCTGTAGTGCGCTTCCGCCCTCTAATGGTTGGCACTTCATGAGTGGTTTCTTCCACTCCATGAACCTCCTCTTGTGGCTGATCCACATCCTGGGGCTCATCCTTAGGAACTAATAGCTCCTCATTTGCATGCAAGTGTGGCTTCCTCTCAAGTGAACACTTCATGGCTTTTTCCTCATGAAATTTGATATCCCGTCGCACAACAATCTTCCGACTGTCTGGCACGATAGTTGTGGGGTGTATCAGTGTACCCCACAAATATCCCAACCTCTACAGTTGATTCCAGCTTCTTCCTGGCATCCTTCATCACATGAATGTAAACAGGTGAGCCAAAAATCTTCAAATGAGAAATATCAAGCTTCTTACGAGAAAACGCCTCCTCGGGTGTACTCATGCCAAGTATCCTATGAGGACAACAGTTTTGCACATAAACCATAGTATTGCATGTCTCAGCCCACAAGTGTATGGGAAGGCCCTGATTCATGCAACATCACCCGTGCAACACCCTCGATCGTTCTGCTCTTTCGTTCTGCGACCCCATTCTATTGTGGGTTATGAGGCACTATGAGCTCTCTTCGAATTCCTTCTGCACTGCAAATGTCCTTGAATTCACCAGAGATGAATTCACCACCACTGTCACTCCTAAGAGCCTTCACTTGCTTCCCCAACTATTTCTCCACCAGTTCCTTAAACTCACAGAACTTAGAGAATGTCTCACTCTTCTTCTGCATGAAGAAGATCTAGCACTTCTGAGAAAAGTCATCAACAAAGATCACATAATACCTGTGCTTTGCCGTCAAAGCTACTGAGAAAGGTCCACACACGTCTGTGTGAATTCTCTCAAGGATCGTCATGGCGTGACTATCCTTCTCATGAAAGGTGGCTTTCACAAATTTTCCCAAAGTACATCCCTTGCACTGATCTGACTGCGCAACTGTACCTTTGGGAAGCCCGGTAGAAATCTGCTGCAAAATTTTCAAAGCACCATGGTGAAGATGGCCCAATCTCCTATGCCATAGCTCGCCCTCACCCCAGCTCACCACTCCTTCTACCTTGCCTGCCATTGTTGCGTAGCCATCTACCTGCAACTGATAAAGGTTCTTAATTCAAACCCCTATCCTTCGGGTTTCACCAGTTTCCTTGTTGCGCAGGAAAGCCTTTCCCTCGCTAAAGACAACATCATATCCCTTGTCTTCCAACATGGCCACCGAGATCAGATTCTTCTTCAATCTTGGAACATGCATGACATCCTTCAATATGAAAGTTTTACCAAAATCCCTCTCAAAGGAAATGGTCCCGATACCAGTCGCACTGTATCTACCATCATCACCCATCTCGATATGCACTCCACGATCCTTCTCATCTAGATCACTAAACAAATCTTTGTCTCCGATCATATGAAAAGATGCACCACTGTAAAGAAACCACACTGAACCCATCACACTTGAGACCAAGCAAGCGATCAGCAAAAAGTCCAGCTCAAACTGCGAGGCTAAGGCCTCTCTAGCTGTAGATCCAACAACCTCCTTATTTTTCTTCTTCTGTGGACAATTAGTGGTGTAATGTCCGTGTTGGTGACAGTGAAAGCACTTCACCTTGGACATGTCCTGCTTCTTGCCTTTTGCACCAGATTGAGAAGCATTCTTCTTGCTCTTCCCCTTCCTTGCTTTGGTAGCCAAAGCACAATTTTCTTCATCTGAATTCTTTGTTGAAGATCTGTCCCTGGTACTCTGCCTTATCTCCTCCTGCACAAGATCTGACCAAAGTCGCTCCCATCTTGGCAGTTTCTCCCGACCATTGACAGAATCCTGATAGGAATGCCAACTCTTTGGAAGCCCAAGGAGAGCCAAGCTCACCAAGTCCTCGTCATCTACAGTAACCCCCACACTTCCCAGCTCATCCCTGCACTGGAAAAACTTCGTGAGGTACTTGGGTATATTGTCGCCTTTCTCCATTTTTATGTACCTGAGTTTATTCTTGAGCACCAACTTCCTCTGGTCACTCTTGCTTTGAAATAATTCTGTCAAAGATTTCCACATAAATAATGGAGAAGATTTACCATGAAGGCTGGACACTATGTGATCCTTCACACCTTCCAACAGAATCCTTCGACATTTTGATGTCTTCTTTTGCCATGCGTCAAGTGTGGCAACGTCGCTAGAAGCAGGATTTGGAATTTCTGTATCTATGAAATCCTTCAACCCATTATCATCCAACACCACCTCCATCATGTCCTTCCATGAGATATAATTCGAGCTGCCCTCAAGGGCATACTCCAATTGCAATTCGTTGAAAGACATCTCAACTTCGACAACAAGAAAACACTGTTGAAAATTCGAATTCCACCAGCACAAAACTCAACCGCTTCAATGCTTTGCAATTGCTCCAATGATCAATATCGCTCTGATACCATGTAGAAATTATATAATTGATATGTTATACATCTTATATTCTCATGATCAAACACTATTTGATTTCATGCACAATATAGAATCTCTTCTACCATTGATCATTAATTGCGGAAATAAAATCAATTGCATGCACACATTAAAACCATAAAAATTCACACATATGAAAACAATATTTTATGGGAAAGCTTAAAGCTAAAAAATCCCAACTATCTGTATATTATATGTCATAGAGATCATATAAAAATCATCATACAAATCTCCTCACAGGCTCTCAGTACAATCTCCAATTGCTACACACTAATCAGGTCCGATCTAGCAAATCTCATGCTCCAATCTCTGCCACATGCTCGCATGCCTCTACTGCGCAATCACTGCTGAAGAATGGCTCTAAATGAACTCTAATTGGTCTAGCCTTTCTCACTCAATCCTCATTGGCATCTCCAACCACTGTTTGTTGTAAATCATGCAACACTATAGTCACAACTGACAGTCACACTGCTCTTTCACCTACCTCTTCACTGGTCTCCACTGAAACTGTCCATGTAATGTAGTTAACTGATGTATTCTTTAGTTGATTCATAATTTAATAATTAGTGAATTAATTAATAATTAATTCACACCACTCTCACTAGTGTATCAATCAGTTATACTAGATACAACTAGCTCAACTATGTTTAACTAAGTTAAACTGAACACAACTCCACCAACTGCCTCAATAACTCCACCAAACTTTCTCACATGAGTTCTAACTGAAGTATCCATGCAATAGCTCCACTTAACCCTCAGTAATAGCGTAATTCCTTCTGTCAGCTCCTGTGCCACATTTTTGCACTTAACTGAAGTGCTCCAAGAGAATAAGATAATGTTTATAGTCCAAATATTATTAAGAGCTAATAATATTCGACATATCTATTTTTAGACTGGCAATCTAAAAATAGATTTCACCAAATATGTCTAAAAATAGAAGTCCATATATTCTTCCAACTTGACCAACCATCCACAAATCGCATCCTGCAACTCATAGAATATGATCGACATGTCTAAAAATAGACATAGTCTAAAAATAGACTTGCGCGAAAAATAGCCTGCAAGCCCACTTACTGAAGGCAACTTTTTTCACTAAGCTCATCATCTTGTTGAAATCTCAACAAAATCTTCAAGGAGGGCACACTCAAGTTACCAAGGAGTTTTCCATAAATTTCACAGGATCAAATTCAAATATTGGATTCCTAAATGTACCAATTTCCCCTGAAGTAATATCAGCTGTAACAGAGATCCCAAGAGGTGAAGACAGGTGGTTTAAAAATTTCAAATTCGATATGACACCAAGCAAGATATTTTTGAAACCAGAATTTTCAGAGGTGGACTTGAACAAGGCTATGCCAAGGAGTTATGGTGGAAACACATTTGCTAATCTGCTCTACAATATTCAAAGATACTTCACTTGCAAGGGTAGATATCATAAGGTATACACCTACCATTTTAAACTCTTGCTTCATTTCACAGGGATGATATCATTGGATTTACCTTTTTATCTCTTCAAAAGCTTGGCTAAGATGTCTGATAAGGTACAGATGAAAGTTGAATCATGTGAAACCTCTTTATTTCACCATGGCTTAGTCAAATTGATAGTCTTACATGAGCTACAAAATGCAAATAGAGATTGGGCAGAATTCCTCTTTTTGAGTGGAATTGGAATAAAAGGAACAGTTGCCAGCCCACAAGCTAAAACCCCATAAAATATCGTTGGTCCTGTGGCAAAAAAGTCTAAAAGATTTGTTAAACTTAAAACTAGAAAACAAGTGAAGGAACCAATGACATCATTGAATATCCAAAAGACTCCTAGGTCTATACAGAAGAAGAAAACCCTGGTTGAGGAAACAATTTTAGAAGAGTCAACTAGCAAAGAAAATTCAAAGAAGTTGACTAAAAGTTAGAGGTTAAAAGAAAAGGGTAAGGTTGTAGTTGCAAAGGAGACAAGAGGAAATTTGAATGACATACTTCAGGCTATCAACATAGAGGAATCTCACCTAGTGCAAGAAGAATTCATCAAATTAGATACAGGAGCCAGCAAATTGAAAAAATTGAAGACATCTAAAAAGTTAGAATTTGAAGAAGAGGTGGCAGAGTTTATTTTTAAACCTAGAAGACCCTCAACAAGGCAATCTAAGAAGCTGAAACAGTCAGATTTGGTTATAGAGCAAACAGGGGAAGAAAGTGCTACTTTTTTTGGAGAAACTACAAATGCATCATTTGCAATGCCTGAAGAAGATAGAAACAGGGTCTTCAAGGTTCAAAAGGAAAAAAGAAACTATGAAGAGGTAAAGAATAAAATCAGGCTTGCAAATAATGAGATTGAGAAATTTAAGAAAAGAGAAAGAATATATGCTGAAGAGAAGGTTAAGTTTGAAAAGATGAAAGGGTTGTGGGAGCTTGAGAAAAATCCAAATCCTAAACTGATTGACAGTCAATCTCAGTTTTTAATCTAGACCCTAACTGCAAGCAAGGAAGCCAAGTTCATCAGGATGGTTAACAAAAAAATGAGGGCTAAAAACAGAAGGCTCAAGAGGAGAATTGAAGATTTAGAGATACAGTTAAATCAGTTTGGAGATGAGCTACAGCCTAAACAGTAAGTTTCATTTTTGAAATAAACTTTGAAAGGTTATATAGTAATCCTCCCATTTTTGAAACTGCTCAAAGTTGATGGTATTGATTATAAGAATGGATCTACACCTGAAGACTAAGTTTTAAAGGTTTATAACTTGAAATTTTGAGGAAAAAACTGATAAAGATGAAGACTCATCAGTTTCGTAATGCACTACGAAACTGCTAAAGCAGACTCAACAGTTTTGTAGCACGCTACGAAACTGCTGTAGGATGCAGTTTTGTAAATTTTTGTAAATTTCAAAGACGAAGTGGTTCAGTTTTGAAGCCTTCATGCTGATGGGAGGTGTATATTGCATATCAATGAATATTCAAAGGGTTTTGGCAAATCAAATTGGAGTTTAAAGCATGCTTTTCAGAAGAAAGGTTTGCGCTACGAAAACACAGACAGTTTCGTAGTGCAGCACTATGGTAGTTTTCACATCATTTTTGAAAAAGATGACATATACACAGATGGAAGCTCAAAGCTCTATGAAGACTCTAAGACATTTGACAGGTGTTTTGAGTTCAAATTATGAAACAAATGGTTTGAATTGGTATTAGTGAAGCACTCATCTACTATACAGGAAGCGCTATCCTATTTTACAGGGACAGATAAAGAGGAGATAAAGAAGGTCTAACAGCAGGAAGATAGACATGATCATGGTCGAAGACTAGAAGATGCAGCTGTCAAGTGTTCTTTTAAGTATTTAGATAAGTTTTTTGTTGTTGTAATAAATGATGTTTTAGTCCTAATTGTATTAGGAGTCTAAACAGACATTTCAACTGTCAGTTGTAAATGCAGTTTGTTTTATGAAAAGTATTAGGTGTCAAAATTCGAATTCTCCTCAATGGATTGGAGAGAATATGAAGATGTAATGAATACTCTATAAAAGGGAGGAAATAGAATAGAATAGGGTTGGAATTTTGCCGGAACAAGTGTACTGTTTGGTATTATCTGCAACTCTGTTTTTATCTTAATACAAAGGTATCAGTTTGTTACTCAGGATTCAGAAAAGGCTGTGGATGATTGATGTTGTTATGTTTATCCTTTATCTTTTACTTGTAGTGGCATGAGTGTATGATAATTAGAATTCACTATTAAGGTGCTCTAACTTCCTTCATATATTCATGGACTGTGTGACCTACTGTTTTATTGTTTTACCGATGCATCTAAGCCTTAATATGCCCTGACTTCCATATGAATTTGATATCCATGTTTAGTAAAAACATAAAGTGACCCCATAAGCCCAATGGATTCTTGTTTTTTGTAGTACAACCAATTACTAAATTTAAATCATTTACTCAAGGAGTTAGCCATCTCACTTTAATTTGAAAATCATAAAAACTTTGAGAGAGCCCTCTCAGGCTGAGGAGGCTAAGTCTCAGCTAAAATCCTGGTTTGAAATATTTACTCAGGGTCCCCTTGATTAGCAGCCTATCAAGGCCTGAATTTGAGATAACAGGTGCAGTGCCTACTCGCGTGCAGGCCTGCCAGGCTTCCTAAGTGCAGCGCCGGGCACGTTCTGGGCCTGTCGGGCTTCCTGAGCACAGTGCCGATGTTATGACACCCTAAATTTTCAAAGCATCATTGTGTCAACTCTGCTTTTGTTCATGGTTTCAGGTAGGTTTTGAGTCATTTTAAGTTTTTAGAGGTTAAATGATAGGGTTAGAGTCTCATTTTCATTTACAAAATAAATTCCAACAACCTTATTTCATACCTTGAGTGTCTCATACCATGTTTAGAAAGTCAATTTTTTAACCATTTAAAAAAATTTGGAATTAGCCATAAAACCATGTTTTCATAGTGCAGACAGTGTAAAAAACCTATTTTGTGCTACGAAAACGCTGCTATTTTCGTAGCGCGCTACGAAATGGCTGAAACAACCTTTTTCAGCAAAAAACCTTGTTTTTCTGCTTTAGGTAGTCAACTTCCAGAGGGGCTCCTGAGAAAATGAAACCTCATTTTTGAAAACTGAAAGAGGTTTTTATTCCTACCATACTTACCTACAAAAAATATTTCATTTTCTCCAAATTCATTATGAGGTGGGAGAAATTGATGGTTTAACTTGCTCTACGAAATTGCTGAAAGTCATTGAGAGAAAAACTTTGTTTTCTGGTTTTAGCAGTCTTTTTCAAGATCCATTTCTAGCCACATGAAAAAGTATTTTGGAATTTTCAAGGAGGTTTATCTTCATAAAATATCTAGTTACAATAAAATATCTCACTTTTTTTATAAGTGTTACCAGTTGGGAGATACAAGGCTTTCGTTGAAGCCATATTTTCAGAAATCATAATTTTCCAGTTTCACACATGATGTTCAAAGACAGTTTCTGAGCAGTAGGAGAGGTATTGCAAGAAACAAAGAGAGGTTTTTGTTAAAGAAGACATGGTTTCCAAAAGCCTCCTTTATTTTCTCAAAATACATTTTGGATAAGGAGATAAAATCTCTCTCTCAACACCTATTTTTCAGGTAAAAACAGTGAGGTAAAATGACCAATTCATAAATTGAAAATGAGGATTAAATTTTGTGAAGATTATGATTTTGGTTCATATAGATAAGAGGAAAGATTTACGAGAATGATAAATTTTAAGTTAAGGGCTACTAACAGGAGAATGAAGAGGCAGATGGAAGATCTTGAAATTCAATTGACAAAGTCTGAAAGTCAGCTACAACACAGATAAACAGAATAGTAAGTGATAATCCCTTAATACAATTTTGTTATGGAGAAGAACTCCACTCTTGAAGACATTTCAAAGTTAGATTGTTTTGTTTATTAAGTTCTATGAAATTCATTAAAAGGTGCAAATATTCTTGAAGTCTAAAGATTGTGGAAAAACTGTGTAAAAAGACATACACAGCAGTTTCGTAGCGCACTACGAAACTGCTGTAGGCGCAGTTTTGAGTATTCTATAAGGGTTTAAAGAGGTAGAAACATCTGGTTTTTTAGTGTTTTTGATACTATAGGATGGAAATGGTTCACAGATGAGAATTCAGGCATCAAGGTGGGATAAATTGGATTGTTAAGATATGTTTACAAAGATATAGATTTTGCGCTACGAAAATAGCTTCTATTTTCGTAGCGCATACACATCATCTCTCTTTATACTTTTTCAAAGGCTTAATTTTTGTACAAGTGGAAAGGCATGGTTCCATGGAAATTATAACACATGTAAATTATCTCAAAAATTCAATATTTCCAGCAAAAGGGTTCGAAGATCATCAATGAAGATAAAGGCTTAATTGCAGAAAACAAGTTTCCTCGTTTTTAGGGCAGATAAGACATGAGTCAGCAAGATCTCATAACAAGGCTGGAGGCATAACCAAATCCGACCTCATGAGGTTTCAGCTGTCAAAGGAAGTATTTAAGTCTTATATAAGGTTGTTGAAACATGTTTTAGGAGTTTCACTCCTATTTGTATTAGGACTCCTAAAGAAACAGTTAGCTGTAAGTTGTAATTAAGAGTCTGTTTTAGGAGTAGAACAGGTGTCAATAATAGAAATTCGAATTATCTTGATGATGGATCATAGAATACAATGTTTTAAAAGCTATATATGAATAAAGATGTCGAATTAGCAAGGGGTTGGAGACTTTTTGGCCCAGCTACTGTTGTAATGTCCCTTTTTCAGGAACATGCTGCTCCATCGGGAAAATCTTAAGATGTTCCATTTTCCTTCTTCAGTGAGACACTAAAATTCCATTTCAGAGATTAACTGATGGGGCATTTACAGGATATGACTCCTAAATAAGGGAGAAATCCTGAGGCTAGCTGGGCCTTCTCAGACTCTGCCTATGGATATGCAATATTCCACCACAGGAATTTATGGTACAGGGTCCTTGAGGACGCTGTATAAGGAAGCCGCTGCGAAAATAAGACATACCAATGCTAGGATGCCCTAGATAACATCTCATACAACTCCTATGCAGAATATTAACTCAACTAAATACATGTAGATGGGTTATTCAGATCTCCCCAATCTAGGTGTCTAAATCAATGCTCAATGAGAGAGCTTACAGCAACATAAGAACATGAACACTGAACTCCGAAAATATGAACATACCATAAGAGGGAAATGTATGCAGACATCATTATATGATTATATCAGCAGAAATATACAAGTAATAGTTGAGGGAAAATCCACTCAAACTCTAAGAGAAAACCTCTAATGAATAAACAATGAAATACAAGAGTTGTTGCATCTCCACAAAATGCCAGAGTAGCTGAAACTGCATAGTGTACATGAATTCATAAGCTGCTGAATATGAATAAATACATAAATTGATGAAGGAATACAAGAAATAAGCCCAAGAACAAGAAATGGGCTGAAATACAAGATTTCTAGCCAATCTATGAAGATTGCTAGAAATGATGGATAAAATACAAAATGTGACAATAGAGTTGTCACTGCAACTGAATAAAAATAAGAATGAGGTTGTGGCTGATATGAAATGTAGATGCCCTCCTCTGATCATGTCTCCAATACAAATTTTTGATAGCTTTGTCTCAGAAACATCCTCCTTGAAGCTCCAAAAACCCCTCTCTCACTGCCTCCTCCAAAATAACACAGTTCTCCTCATGGACTATGCAGTGGGAGATGATGGAATGTTGGCCCATGCCAATTGATATTATATGAAGCCCAGGAATCCTCTTTGTAGCTCCTCCAATGAGTAGATCACTCCTCCACTGAAGAAAACAAGACAAGAGAGACTCCATGACTTCCCCTCTAGCTGCACCCAGCTACACAACGTCCTCTCTGCTGCAGAAATAACGATGTAGAAGATGAATGAAGCTATAGCCAATTCCAGATTGAGGAAATGTAGCTCAATCCTCATCATTCCTTGAGGAAGAGGTAGGGATTCCCGACTAGGAACACCCTAGTGCCCGAGGGCACCATCACCCTGCTAAACAGCCCGGGGATGCAAGCTTTTGCAGACCCTTGTCTGAAATCTAAAACATAGCATAATGAAAATGGGCTGCCATCTCCTCCATATAAAGTGAGATAATTCCTCTCAATCATGGTCCCCACCAATTAAGTTTTCCACCCTCACATGAATATCTTCCCTCCAAAGCTGCACAGCTTCTCTAGAAAGCTTCTCCTCTATAGGCAACGATGTTGACTTTAGTCAAAGATGACTAATCCAAGTGAGCTGGGTTCCATTCACACCCTTGGTGTTTATTTTAGCTACTTTATTCACTCCCCTTTCACATTAGGAGTGTTTATTTCTTCATATAAAAGGGGCTAAGGTGTCTCCTTGCCCATTTTATTAAAAAAAATAAAATGTGCAACTATAATGTTCCATTTTAGCTTGAGGCTAAAATTTTGGAACATTACAGTCCTCCCATCCCACATGTTGCTTGCCCACAAGCAACTGCATAGGGAGAGAAAAAATTTCTCCCCCTTCTTCTCTTGTGGCCTCCTCATCAATGGTCCCGCCACTACTCAAGTATGCTACAATGAAACTGTCCTCCAATGCTCTCTCCCAAGTATGCAAGCTATCAACAATGCTCATCATGGAATGATAGAAGGTGTAGTGGAATCCTTATTGCTATGTTAAGGCCTCCTTAAGGTAGGAGTGATGATATGCATGGGAAAATTATACTCCCAATGATGATCCTCTCATCCATGCAATCATCCAAATGAAAATCTCACCCCTGATTTCTGCAATGAGTTGGGGCTGAATGGAGAGTGTGATTGCGTTCTCATGATGGCCCTCTCTCCATTTGAAGTGTGCATGGGGTTGCCTCTGTCTTTGGGCTGAAAAGTATGGCCTCCAAGAATTTCCCAAGCTACCCCATCAGAAGAATCAGCCATGAGTTGCCTCCTCAAATCCTCCAAGTGGTTCCTCCCACAAGAAGAGACAAGTAGCAATGTGGCAATCATGGTTTGCCCATGGTATCTCCTGCAAGATAAAACATATACAGTGGGGAGAATCATGCTCCCTATGGGCTGTACATACAATACTCTCCAAACGATGCTCCTCATGAGTGTACAATCATAAAAAATACAATGGAGCAATATACAATAAAAACAAGTTGTCAGATGACAACCGGAGAGTGGTTCCAACTTCCACTCATGGAACTGTGTAGTGCCTCCTTGGCCTGCCTCAAAATAAAAATGAACAAGTGCTAAACTAGCCACTTGTTTGCTACCACAACATCTCCTCATAATATGAAATAACAATGTGGTGCCAATGATGCACACCAAGAAGCATGTGGCTACCCCCCACAACCATCACAAAATTAGCCAAAATCAAGGCTACAAGTAGCTGCAAGTACATCCTGATGAAAAATGCAAGAAGGAACAAGCCTCCTTGATACATCATGCTCCTCAAACAATGAAAAGAAGTACAATACAAAATATGACATTATACTTCCTCCATCATGCACTAGAGCTCTTGAGCTGAAATGGCTCAACATGAATGTTCTCCCTCTCCTCCAATGAGTAAGGGAATGGTTGTTCAAAACTCTCCAAAATCAATCGGGCTATGCATCTATCCATATGCTGATGTAGACCATACTGAATTTCCTCCCAAGTGAACTCCTCTAGCAAAACAAGTTATGCATCCAAGTGCATAGCTAGGAAGTCCTCATGTGTTGCATGCATAAATTTCTCCTTGTAACTAGAAACTCTAGTCAATAAGAGTTTGCCATGATGATATATGATCATATCATCTGCTAAGTATCTTCCATCCCCATCAAGGCCATCCAATAATCATGCATGCATCAAGATCCTGGGACCTCTCAACCAAAATTTGTGTCCTCCAACATGGATCAACCCTCCACATAGACAACGCTAGTAATCTACAATAAATTGCTCCCATCACGCTGCTGCCTGCTACCTTGACATCCCGTCATGCCAAAGTCATCCCCCAAGTTGCTGCCATGCCATCATGCAATTTCTCATGCTCAAATAGAAATAAGGACCTCTGAAAATGAGCCTCCCATGAGATACTATCACTTCCAAATAATCTCTTGATCCTGGGAAATGTAAGCATGAGTGGCCTCCCTCTACTCCAATGCATGAAAGAGTCCTTCCCCTAAGGAAGTGACCTCTCTCTCACCAAATCCATGGAGCACTCATTCGGCATCATGAAGATGCTATCCTCCATTCATACAACAACTCTACCTACGTAGTGAAATTGATGAGAATGGGTGATACTGAAAATGGGAGAGTGTATCCCTCCTCCATTAGCTTGTCCCCAAACTCTCCATGCTATAATGTACTCCTCAAATTCCTCTACCCCTCTCGAATCCAATGAGTGGTGAACCAAATATCATGATGCCTCTCATCATCTCTGGATCATGTGACCTCCCAAATGGAAAGCCTCCAAAAGTGAGACATCAAGATAGGATGTGGATTGAATATATGAGAGGAATGAAAGCTCCCTCTTTCTCTACTGCGCAGTGCAGTGCTTCTCCTATGTGAATAAAATCTCTGAAAATAGATAGGGGTGAATGTCCATCATCCCTTCATGCTGATCCTTCTGCTCTTCTTCTTCTTCCAATGGTGCAGCGCTGTATGCACCTCCTCTCTACCAACATGTGAGTATATCTCCTCCCCAATGAGAGGCCTTGGATCTTGGCCTTCCCTTGAGAGAAATGTCTCCACACCCTCACAAATGGAAGAGTATCCTTCATACAATGGGGGCCTTGCCTCTAGCAATCCATTATCCTAATTTACTCCCCCTCTAGAAAAATGGAATGATCTTTGTTTCATGGTTCCCCTCCATGCATGAAAAGTGCTTGAAGTTTTGTCACACCATGTTTCACGTTGGCTCTCAACAATCCCATTTGCAAAAATATTTGTGACTTCCACATATCATCTCTCATTTGCATGAGAACATGAAATATAACTTTGGAATCAATTATCATGAATCATACCTTTGAGTTGCAGTGCTGCTCCTCCAAAGGCCTCATCTCCTTTCATCCATCCTTCTTACAGTAGCTGTGGGTGATGCATTGCGTTGTGGATCTGCATGTGAGGTTTAATGCTCACACCCTCCATGAAAATAGATAGGGCTTGCTCCATCCACAAACCCTTTTCAGAAAATTTCCCCAAAATTTTCCCCTTTCAGCAGATCTTCAATGGTGTGCTCAATGATCTGGAAAAGAAGAAGGGAAACCTCCTCTTCCTTCATTCCTCTTCCTTGTTTCCTCCGTCAATCTCCTCTCCTTGGACAGAAGCTCCTCTTGCTAATGGAAATAGATCTTGAGCACAGGCTGAGCCAATATCATGCTCTGATACCACTGTAATGTCCCTTTTTCAGGAACATGCTGCTCCATCGGGAACATCTTAAGATGTTCCAGTTTCCTTCTTCAGTGAGACACTGCAAGTCCATTTCAGAGATTGAATGATGGGGCATTTATAGGATATGACTCCTTCTAAAGAAGGGAGAAATCCTGAGGCTATCTGGCCCTTCTCAGACTCTGCCTATGGATATGCAATATTCCACCACAGGAATTTATGGTACAGGGTCCTTGAGGATGTTGTATAAGGAAGCCGCTTCGAAAATAAGACATACCAATGCTAGGACTCCCTAGATAAAATCTCATAAAACTCCTATGCAGAATATGAGCTCAAAGAAATACATATAGATGGGTTATTCAGATCTCCCCAATCTAGGTGTCTAAATCAATGCTCAATGAGAGAGCTTACACTAACATAAGAACATCAAAACTGAACTCCGCAAATCTGAACATACCATAAGAGGGAAATTTATGCAGCCCTCATTATATGATTATATCAGTAGAAATATACAAGTAATATTTGAGGGAAAAGCCACTCAAACTCTAAGAGCAAACCTCTAATGAATAAACAATGAAATACAAGACTTGTTGCATCTCCACAAAATGTCGAAGTAGCTGCAACTGCATAGTGTACATGAAGGCATAAGCTGCTGAATATGAATAAATATATAAATGGCTGAAGGAATACAATAAATATTTTTAAGAATAAGAAATGGGTTGAAATACAAGATTTCTAGCCAATCTATGAAGATTGCTACAAATGCCGGAGAAAATACAAAATGTGACAACAGAGTTGTCACTACAACTGAATCAAAATAAGAATGAGGCTATGGATGATATGAAATGTAGATGCTCTCCTTTGATCATGTCTCCAATACAAAGTTTTGATCACTTTGTGTCAGAAACATCCTCCTTGAAGCTCCAGAAACCCCTCTCTCACTGCCTCCTCCAAAATAACACAGTTCTCCTCATGGACTGCGCAGTGGGAGATGATGGAATGTTGGCCCATGCCAACTGATCTGATATGAAGCCCGGGAATCCTCCTTAAAACTCTTCCAATGAGTAGATCACTCCTCCATTGAAGAAAAAAAGACAAGAGAGACTCCATGAGTTCCCCTCTAGCTGGACCCATCTACACAATGTCCTCTCTGCTGCAGAAATAATGCTGTAGAAGATGAATGAAGATGTGGCCAATGCCGAATTGAGGAAATTTAACTCAATCCTCATCCTTCCTTGAGGTATAGGTAGGGATTCCTGACCTAGAACACCCTAGTGCCCGAGGGTACCATCACCCTGCTAAACAGCCTAGGGATGCAAGCTTTTGTAGACCCTTGTATGAAATCTAAAACATAGCATAATGAAAATGGGCTGCCATCTCCTCCATATAAAGTGAGAGAACTCCTCTCCATCATGGTCCCCACCAATTAGGTTTTCCACCCTCACATGAATAGCTTCCCTCCAAAACTGCGCAGCTTCTCTAGGAAGCCTCTCCTCTATAGGTAGCGTTGTTGAATTTAGTCAAAGATGACTAATCCAAGTGAGTTGGGTTCCATTCACGCCCTTGGTGTTTATTTCAGCTGCTTTATTCACTCCCCTTTCACATTAGGAGTGTTTATTTCTTCATCTAAAAGGGGCTAAGGTGTCTCCTTGCCCATTTTATTAACAAAAATAAAATGTGCAACTATAATGTTCCATTTTAGCTTGAGGCTAAAAATTGGGAACATTACAGTTGCTTTATGTTATGGACTATAATCAGTAATACAGAGAGGTTTTTTCTTCTTGACATATTTGAGTTTCTCATGGGGTTTAATTTTTTCTTGATCTATATGTTACTTTAAATTACTTGCAGTAGATCATATTACTATTACTCATAATTCAGAACCATGTGCTCTGACTTCCTTTAGTAATGGGATGACTGTGTTTCTTCTGTATCTTGTGAGTAAAATACCTTTGAAACACTAGCAGTAAATTTCATTGCTATTACTCAGAATTCACAACCATGTGCTCTGACTTCCTTTAGTAATGGAATTTTTGTGTTTAGCAGTAAATCTCATTGCTATTACTCAGAATTCACAACCATGTGCTCTGACTTCCTTTAGAAATGAGATGACTGTGTTTTTTCTGCATTTTGTGAGTAAACTATCTTTGAACCACTAATAGTAAGTTTCATTGCTATTACTCAGAATTCATAACCCTATGCTCTGAATTCCTTTAGTAATGGAATTATTGTGTTGACCTATTTTCATGAGTGAATTATCTTTTTTTGAAAACCCCATTTGCCTCAGCTTCCATGTCTAGAAACCTTGTCACTGAATCTACTAACTTGTTGACTCCATAGCCCAATGGTAGAAAACCTTCATCTTTCAACCTATAAACATACAAAATCACAAACCACAGAGTTAGCCATCTATCTATAACTTATATCATTAACCCTTGAGAGAGCCCTCTTAGGTTGAGGAGGCTAAGCCTCAGCTAAAAGATTGGTTTGAAATAGTTACACTGAGGTAGTCTGATCAACTGCCTATCAGGGTCCTATTTTGGTGATAACATTTTGGTGCGTCTGCCGGGACTCTGAAGATATACATCTCCCAAAAATTATGAAGCTGAACTCTTGAAGGTTGTTTGAGCTCAAAATATATTCGAGGCTGCAACTACCTTGGCAACTCCATTGTTGGAGAATTCAAAATTCATAGATTCATGGTGATTCCAGTGGACTTATGAAGAAATCAGATGCTGCCATTCTTGTTTCAAGGTATGCATGTATAAATTTTTCAGGAATTCAAGGTTTCCCAAATCATTTTCCTAAGGATACATATTTTTTAAGGAATGGTCCAAAATTCAATGGAGAAGATTTGAGTTTGACTTTGAAGCATATATCAGATTTCTGTGATTTTACAGATCTTATTAGAGTCAAACATGAAGATGTTTGCATTATGTTGTTCTATGATTAATTTCAAGGGAAATGTAAACAGTGGATTGAAAGCTTTCCTGTCAGATCTATTAAGTCATTTGCAGACTTTTGGCTTATGTTTTTGCAACAATGGATAGACAGAATAGAGTTGGTGGAAAACTGTCCTTCAATTCAAAGTTTCAAACAATGGAATGATGATCATATTAATGAAGAAATAGATGAAAATTTTTCTTTTTCCTTGTCTTCTTATCTAAAATAATTTAAGTGCAAGACAGAAGATAAGATGAAATTTTTGGATGAAGTTGCTAAGAACATTGAGAAATACATTGAAGGTTTACAAGGTCAAATTCAATCATATAGTCTTCATGATCCTGATCACTCTTTTCAAAAGCTTTTTATGGCAGAAGACAAAGAGAGGGTGTTGCTTCCTTTCTCTTTTGAGATTGAGGAAGAATACATTGTTTTTGAAGATCAATTTGAATAGCCATAATGTTATGAGAATTATCAAATTAATCATGTCTTTTTTGACCCTATAGCTGACTACATGGAAAGGATTTACTGTTCATATTTCCAGTTATATTTTCATCTTGAAGATCAGTTACATTTCATGTTGCCTCAATTATTTCAGTATCATGTTTATTTTTTCTTCAAGCACAGTCAAGAGATTCAAGTGTCAGATCAGATCAATGACTGGCTTCATTGGACGTTTCATGTTCCTTGAGCTAGAAATGGAGATTGCAGCTGACAGGGTAGGTAGGAGTGTGTGAATAAGCTCAAAGTTGACTAAGCATCTTTTCAATAGGTACAAATTTGTTTCTTATGCAATTATTATGAAGCTTGAGACCGAGTGAAGGCCATTAAAGCTTGAGGAGAATCTTGGCAAAATTTCATAGTTTTATTCTAAAGGATGGATAGCAGCACTGGAGCTACTAGTTCTTAGTACACCATAAGGGCACACCATCCCAAGTGGAGCCACTGTTATCACACCCTAAATTTTCAAAGCATAATTGTGTCAACTCTGCTTTTGGTCATGGTTTCAAGTAGGTTTTGAGTCATTTTAAGTTTTTAGGGGTTAAATGATAGGGTTAGAGTCTCATTTTCATTTACAAAATAAAGTCCAACAACCTTATTTCATACCTTGAGTGTCTCATACCATGTTTAGAAAGTCAAGTTTTTAACCATTTAAAAAAAAATGGAATTAGCCATGAAACCATGTTTTCATAGCGCAGATAGTGTAAAAAACCTGTTTTGCGCTACGAAAATGCTGATATTTCGTAGCGCGCTACGAAATGGCTGAAACAACCTTTTTCAGCAAAAAACCCTATGTTTTTTCTATAGGTAGTCAACTTCCATATGGGCTCCTGAGCAACGGAAAACTCATTTTTGAAAACTGAAATAGGTTTTTCTTCCTAAAATATGGAACTCTTCAATTTATTCAAATTTATTATGAGGAGGGAGAAATTGATGGTTTTACTTGCGCTGCGAAACTGCTGAAAGCCATTGAGAGAAAAACTATGTTTTCCAGTTTTAGCAGTCTTTTTCAAGATCATTGTCTGGCCACATGAAAACGTATTTTTGAATTTGGAAAGGCATTTTCTCTTCATAAAATCTCCAGCTATAATAACCTATCTCACATTTTTCATAAGTGTTACCAGTTGGGAGATACAAGGCTTTCTTTGAAGCCATATTTTCAGAAATCAGAATTTTCCAGTTTCACACATGATGTTCAAAGACAGTTTCGAAACAGTAGGAGAGGTATTGCAAAAACCCAAGAGAGGATGTTGTTCAAGACAGCATGGTTTCCAAAAGCCTCATTCAATTTCTCAAAATACATTTTGTATAAGGATATAAAAGCTCTGTCTCAACACCTATTTTTCAGGTAAAAACAGTGAGGTAAAATGACCAATTCATAAATGGAAAATGAGGATTAAATTTTGTGAAGATTATGATTTTGGTTCATATAGCTAAGAGGATAGATTTATGAGAATGATAAATTTTAAGTTAAGTGATACTAACAGGAGAATGAAGAGGCAGATGGAAGATCTTGAAATTCAATTGACAAAGTCTGAAAGTCAGCTACAATAGAGATAAACAGAACAGTAAGTGATAATCCCTTACTACAATTTTGTTATGGAGAAGAACACCACTCTTGAAGACATTTCAAAGTCAGCTTGTTTTGTTTATTAATTTCTATGAAAATCATTAAAAGGTGCAAATATTATTGATTTCTGAAGATTGTGGAAAAAATATGTAAAAAGACATACACATCAGTTTCGTAGCGCGCTACGAAACTGCTGTAGGTGCAGTTTTGAGTATTCTATAAGGGTTTCAAGAGATAAAAACATCTGGTTTTTTATTGTTGTTGCTGCTAGAGGATGGGAAGGGTTCATAGATGAGAATTCAAGTGTCAAGGAAAAATAAATTGGTTGGTTAAGAGATGTTTACAAAGATATAGATTCTGCGATACGAAAACAACTTCTATTTTCGTAGTGCGTACACATCATCTCTCTTTATACTTTTTGAAAGGCTTAATTTTTGTACAAGTGGAAAGGAATTGTTCCATTGAAACTATAAAACATTTCACTTATCTCAAAAATTCAATATTTCCAGCAAAAGGGTTCTAAGATCATCAATGAAGATAAAGGCTTAATTGCAGGAAACAGGTTTCCTCGGTTTTAGGGCAGATAAGACATGAGTCGGAAAGATCTCATAACAAGGCTGGACGCATCACCAAATTCTCCCTCATGAGGTTTCAGCTATCAAAGGAAGTATTTAAGTCTTATATAAGGTTTTTGAAACATGTTTTAGGAGTTTCACTCCTATTTGTATTAGGACTCCTAAAGAAACAGTTAGTTGTCAGTTGTAATTAAGAGTCTGTTTTAGGAGTAGAATAGGTATCAATAATAGAAATTTGAATACTCTTAATGATGGATGATAGAATACAATATTGTAAAAGCTATATATGAAGCAAGAGGTCGAATTATCAAGGGGTTGGAGAATTTTTGGCCCGGCTGCTACTGTATGTTATGGACTATAATCAGTAATACAAAGAGGTTTTTTCTTCTTGACAAATTTGAGTTTGTCATGGGGTTTGATGTTTTCTTGATCTATATGCTACTTTAAATTACTTGCAGTAGATATTATTACTATTACTCAGAATTCACAACCATGTGTTCTGACTTCCTTTAGTAATGGGATGACTGTGTTTTTTCTGTATTTTGTAGGCCGTGATATATTCTAATTTCTCTATGGCCCTTTCAAGTTCATTCATTTATGTTCAGTTCACCTCACCTTTTTCCCTTTTCTATCTATGATTTCTAAAAATATTCAATTCATTCTTGGTTGTACTCGTGTGCATCTTCCATGTTTTTTTTGCCTTGGCTCCTTGCTTGGCACATTGCTAGCCCAATGAGTCTTAGGAACCCTTATTTTCTTTGAATATAAGCTGCTTCCTCCTCCATTTTCTTGTGTATATCTTTGATGAGGATAATGCCTCTCACCTTACCAATTTCTGCTAATAATCACCTGGACACTCCTGCAGAAATGTCAAAATGAAAAATTTACTTTTGCGGAACTTGAACTTGATAAGGAGATATTCCTTTGAGACTTTTTTCATCTATCTTGGAAAAACAAGTGTTGACCTTCTTTCACATTTGATTCAGCTTCTAGCACATGAAAAACAGTGATTTAGAACACCAAAGATAACCCTACAACCTATGAAACCCTAATGAATTGGTGGAAAACTCTTTTGACTCGTCCTTTGACTGAAAGTTTGACTTGGGGTCTTCAAATATGAAAAAGAGAGTTTTTGACAAATTGATGTATTGAAGATCCAAAATCCAATGTACTTGATTTATCTAAAGGGCCTACAGAGATAGTTTTGATACCATCAATACTTGAGGCACCTGGTGAATATGGGAAAGGGTGAGTTGTTTGGAAATCCTAGATGGAAAGTGGAGGGGTTAAGCATAGGCAAAAAAAATTACTAAGGTTATGGGTGTGAAAATAGGACAAAGATGAGTGGCATGAGCCCATGAGGGGTCTTTTAAGAGTGATAGGCTAACCAGGGAAATGAAAGAGTAGTGAAACAGTGAATTTTTTTTCAAGGATAATGAAGGTAGTGAGATTTCTAAAACTCACAATATTCATGAATCCTGTTTTTTAGAAATCTAGGACAAGTATTTAGTCATATACTGATAGAAAAAAATATTGATGACTAATAGTGGCTCCACTTGGGGAGGGAAGCTCCTTTTTAGGAGGTGTCCAGAACTTCAGATATGAAATCTCTGAGTTTATGATGTCCAGTGCCTCATATATTGGGCATATTTTTATTCTTTCATTTGCTGATGTTTCTGTTGAAGCTATGATCTCAAAATTTGGAAGACATGTTTGCTTCAAACTCATATCTACCTACCCATCATACCTTTTCCTATCATTTTTTCTTCTTATGGGTGCACTTGGATTGGCAAACCCCTGGAATTCTTTTCTTTTGAAAGCAAAACAAACTATCTAATAGGACCCTTATCACTTCCAAGAGTTCAGATTATGCAAACTCTTTTATTTCTCTACCTAGACTATTCATCTGTCAAGATTAAGCTGTTTGACAGACTTCATTCTCTAATCTACTGACATGAAATTGAAAACATGATTTAAACTAGGATTAAGCTATCTGATTTACCATGGGCTGTGGAATTGGGACAAGCTGCACACAGAAATTATTTTTGTACAAACAAAACTAGAAAGTATGAGGGTTGTGTTTCATAATTTTTTAGTCATCCATATCTTTCTCTTTGGTTCAGATTTGAGTATTGAGAACCAACATCTTTTTCTTCCTAATCAATTCCTATTAACAATTCAAGCTTAAATCATTTGACCAACATTCTTTCACTAACCTATCAACCGAAATTTAAAACATGCTCAACCATGATTAGGCTAGATGACTAAACATGACCTTTTTTCTTAACAAGTAGTGGCATTTAGACTTGCACACTTTTAGTAGTACTCTTTTTTGGGTATGGGTTTGCACCTCTTCTTTTCCTGCCCTCTTTTTCCTTGTTTCTTTGTTTTTGTATTTTTTTTTTTTATGATCTCTCATCATGCAATGTTATGTACAATGAATGAAAGCTTGAAACTAGGAATTTTGAAAAAGATATTTCTTGAGCATCTTGCCATTGACAGGATCTCCAAATAACTCTTCCTCATTCTGCTCTTGTAAACAGAAAACAATGTTACCTCTATATGAATGTGTGATGTAAGGTTTTCTCCACAAAATTTCAAACTGGCCATGTTCTCCTTTGTATTTTCTCCTTGAGTCTTGATTCCAAACTTTGCGTCTGTTAAATATCCTTCTTAGGTGAAAAAGGCATTCCTCATTATTTTTAAAACAGAAAATGATGTCATCAATGTATATCATGGTGGAGTAATTCAAATCAGGGGCCATGGCCCTTTGGAAAGTGGCTTCCGCTCTCCTCAACTCAGAAGGCATTTGGTCATACATGTAGGTGCCCTAGGGTGCTTTGAAAGTGGCCTTATGTTGATCATTTGGAAGTATTATCACCTGATTGTAACCTGAAACACTACCAAGAAAAGACATCTTTTTAGAACCTTCTACCCTTCGTAGTGTATGATTTATCTTAGGAAAAGGGTATTTTTCCTTCAGGGAGGTTTTGTCTAGGTACCTAAAGTCCATACATAGCCTGTTTCCCTTTACTTTCTTTCTTACTAGCACAATTTTCTCAAAAGGTTCCTGGTCTCGCTTGAAAGGAAACCTTATTTGAATAATGTTTATGTCACAAGGTTGTAAGCTTTCATCACCATATACAAAAGTATCTTGAAACTCTTTGCACAACCTTATGTATTTCTGTTTTATGTGAGGTGGCAAATTTTTGGATAACTTAATCATTTTGGGTTTTTCTAGGATGCCTACATCGTATTCCTCTATATTAGTCTTAGTAGATACTACTTTAGGCTCCTTAACAACATTTTTGGAATTTAACAACTCTTATGAAGTGACAAAACCTTTTGGTGATGAGTTGTCTTTGTATTGCAAGACCTTAAGGTTCTTTTGACCAAGGTTCCTAGAAAGCTCTGCTATATGAAAGTATTCCGGCATTTTTACATTGGTAGAAGGGAATGGTTCTGTTTTTTATGCTTTTTCTTCATTTGAGTGACCTTGTTCAGACTCTAAGCTTGGTTTTGGTTTTGCAATTTTATTTACAGTTTGCAAAAATTTAAGTTCAACTTTGCCATCATGTTGTTGTTTCGGGCTACTAGAGTTTTGGTTGTTGAGTTCTTCATGCAGTGCCTAGTTCGACTGTTGAGGTATGACTGGATATATCTCAAATTCATTTAATTGTTCATCAATGTATTCTTCATTATATAAAATGAATGATTCAAGATCCGAATGGATGGAATAAAGAGTTTTGTTGTTTGGCCTTTCTTGCCTGCCAACCATAAACTTCATGTGTGATTCTCGGTACAATCTCCTTATTTGGTTAAAAATAGGGATGATAGCATAAGACATTTCAAGTTGGAGGTTCCCCTGAAGCTTGGATCCCCATGATCTAGATAAAATCATGCCATACTTGGGGGGAATGTTAGCTACTACTATGTCCATGACCAGGCCCTTAGCAGGGATTTGTGCCAGATTGACACATAAATCCTTGATTAGGCCCAAACACTTGACTCTGCTTGAATCGAAAGAATACAGGTCTTTGTAAGGTTTGTTTATTTCTAGGCCTAATCTCTCCATCACTACCTTTGGCATGAGGTTGTGAGAGGCACCAGAGTCTAGTATGGCATTATGTAATATTTTGTCATGTATGTTTAAGCTAACACAGAAAGGGGGAACAGATCCTTCTTGGTATTTTCCCTCTACTTCAGGTCGAAACAACAGCTCTAGTTTGTCATCTGTCAAGTTTAGAATATTGGTATCATTTCCCATGTTCAAAACCTTTAGAACTTGGGACCTGTACATATCTTGGGTTATTAGTTTAGTGAGAGGTATGGTTATCTTGATTTTAGCAATTTCTCCTTCAAAAGTAAAAGGTAATTATGTTTTGGGCATATTTACATAAGTTTCATCAGCCATAATTTTTTACCCAAGTTTATTTTGCTGATTATGATTTGGGACTTTGGACAAAAGAGTTTTCTTAGGGCCCCTAGTAGATGCACTAGGGCAGCTTGTGTCACTACTTGGCTGGCTAGTTTTGTCTCTATTTGGATCAGTCTTCTAAGCCATGGTGTTGTTACTGTCTGCTGTCCTCTTGGGATTATTTTCAGGGGCCT
The DNA here is from genome assembly GCA_034641835.2 of Pinus albicaulis. Classification (NCBI taxonomy): domain Eukaryota; kingdom Viridiplantae; phylum Streptophyta; class Pinopsida; order Pinales; family Pinaceae; genus Pinus; species Pinus albicaulis. The sequence goes on along the minus strand of CM076581.1, from coordinate 954,145,156 downwards.
TCCTAACAACAGTGTCTAATTTGTTATTTTTGGAGATTTCTTGGTTATTTTTTCTCCTAAGGTCATATTTCCTATGGACTTCCATTATGGCATTTCCAAATCCCAATTGGTAGTCTTTAGAATTCTCTTACTTTGTTTCAGTTTGATCTGAGGAAAATAAACCTTGTTCTTCTTCAGTGAGAAAAACATCACACTCATTATCAGAACCTATCAAGTTTACATGGTTTTCTTTAGGTTCTTTAGACTCTCTTCCCTTTTAATCTACATAATTGTCTTGGAAAGGGGGCCTGATTTGTTGGTCATTGTCTCTTGGTCTATTTTGGGGAGGGTCTCTTCTGAAGTTTGGATTCCTATTTCTATTTTTGGGATTTCCTTGGTTTTCCATAGGAGGTGTTCTTTCACTCAAGATTATACTTTCCATAATTCTTTCCATTACCCTCACTAAATTGTCAATTTTGGCATCAGATGAGGAGGTTGAGGCCATAGTTTCATCTTTGTAGGTGACTCTCTTTTCCAACCTCATCCTATCCCTTTTTTCAATCAGGTTGGCCTCTACAATCACAACTCCCATTTTCCTGTCTTCTAAAGTTAGGGGATCTCTCTCTCTCTCTTAATTGATAGGCCATGTCTAGATCAAATCCTTCCAGAAATTTTTCTAAAGCTAAGCCTTGTGGGGGTTTAATTTTTGGTAGGAGGGAATTGTAAACACTATTGAACCTGGTGCAATAGTCTTGGACACTTTTCCCGACATTTCTCTTAAGGTTGTTATATTCTGAGAGGATTTAGCGACGTTTTTTCTTGATTTACCATTTGTTTACAAATGTCTGGTAAAGGGAAGGGAGATCATGTATGTTATTAGGAGTCAAGCTTTTGAACCATTTCTTGGCTTCTCCTCCTAAGCTTTGTGCAAAAATCCTCATTTTTATGGTTTCCTCTTCTAATTCCATGTAGTCAAGGGCATCATTTATCCTATCTACATGTTTTTGGGCAGTGGTAGATTCAACTCCAGTAAAGTGAGGGATTTTGGATTGGTGGTCATTTGGAAAAGGTAACAAAGGTTGTGGCAGTGCTAGGGGGCATACGATGCTTCCATGATGGGAGGGAATGGGATCCAAGGAGGATGTACAAGGGGAGGGTTTGTGAGAGGAGGTGGAGTGGTTTGCACAGTGGATGTGTGGATGGGGGTGGTAGAGGTACTTGGACCAACAAGCTAATTTTGAGTATACTTGGGATAAAAAAATCCAAAGTGATGGAGAATCTGCAAGTCAGGAGGAGTGGAAGGAGAGCCTTCTCTACTAGAGCTCTGCTACAAATCTATGGGCTGAAGGTCAGTCTGGTCAATCCCACGTTGTGACTTTGTACAAAAAAGTTTTCTTGTATGGTGCAAGTCAAACAGGGGATATTTCAAGCCTGTGAGATGTTCAAGGATAGAACTTGCTCTATGAATGCTCCTAGCAATAGTTGAGTCTTCATTTTTAGAATTTTTCCACAAAATATTTTTTGGGTCATCAACTATGGTAGTGGGATTTGGGTCTAGGTCAGATCTGGTACTAATCGTTTGTGAAGTTAGATTTCGAACTCAAATTATAGAGAGGCTGAAAGTTTGTGACTGTTTTTGGAAGGCTCACCTCTCTTAGTGTTTGCTAAACTTACACAGTGTGCGACTATGCCTCTAAGCTTCTCAGGTCTGATTTGACACAATCATAGGGAAGTCTATGAGGAATAGTAAATTTAGAAGGCCTACTGGAGGCTAGTGGAGTCGTCAGGTGGATGTATTTTACCATTTTAAGGATATGTATTTATGGTCCACCACCAATTACTGACGAAAAATCAATCTAGGGATGTTTTGGGGTTTTCTGAGTTCCATTATGTAGCCCTAAGGCTTCTATGAGTGTCCTCTAGTTGAGTCATCCTTTTGCTAGAATGGTGAGACAATTAGATTCTACTATTGGCTAATAGTTGAGTTTTCTATGATTAGATAAGGGTTTGTGAAGTTCTAAAGAATAAATATATTGTCACTAACTCAGAAATCTCTCACCTTGATTTACATTTATGTTAGGTTGTGGGTTGGTGATAAATCAATAGATACTATGTGATAACGGCCTCTAAATTTTCTAAGGATATATAAGCTTGTTTCTTACTCAGAAGGTCCCATCGCGATGGCCATTATGTTAGGTTCCTGTGATTTGGAATATTGGTAAGACCAAATTCACAGGGTAACATCAGACCAGTCTTTGGAGTCCTATGACCTAGCCTTCCTGGACTTAGAGAGGGATCTCTCTATTTTGTGCAAAGGATGTAAACTTCTTTTCTTTTAGGGTTTGATTTTAGGCTATTTGTTAAATGTAGGCTTTGTTTGTTTATTTTGGTTGGGTAATATGATCAAGTAGAATAGATGGAGTGAGGAAATATTCAAGTCATTGGGCTATGAAGTCAATAAAAGCCTTGGAAAGTTCAATAATGAATCAGGGTGCATCACAGGGAAAATCTAGCATGGTCAAATGGATTTTCAATGTTTGTGTGAAATGAAATGAACATCAAGTTTGTGAAAAAAGTAGGGCAAAGGGAAATTAAGAATCCTTTGTCAAATAATTTAACAAGAATGGAATTCAACACTATTTAGCATAAATAACTAATCAATAGACAAGGCGCACAAATAATTCTTTGATTCAACTCAAGCAAATAGGAATTTAAGAAAAACAATCCAATGAAATATAGAAGGCGAGAAACTCATTTAACTTCCAGTGATTTCACCTTCAAGGTTAGAAAAATTTTAAGATAAACATATAACTTAAATCAAAGAATATGGAACTCCTAAACATCATTGATCATAGCCATAAATATCTCCAAAACAACTATTCAATCATGGACAAAAGGTATGATCGAAACATAGCCTCTTTGACAAACCTAATTAGTGGTACTTTAGAGAAAGATCTCAAGAACAATGTTTTAGTGACATAAAACAAGTAGGGCTAACCATAAAACATCTATGATACCTACTGTATTGAGCCATTCATGAGATAAACAAGCCATTCACAAACTCCAAAACACCAATTTCTTCTCCAATCTCCAAAAAACCATATATTTCTCTCAAGAGTCATCAAATGCCAACCTTTTAAAATAAGGCCCTCATGCTCTATTTATCAGGAAAAGGAGGAAAAAACCATAACTAGGGTTTGAAAATGGGAAAAATAGTCATAAATGTCATTTCTGCCTAAGAGAACATGCAAAGCCCAAGGTACAAAATATCTCATGAAGTAAATGCAAAAATAAATCCTAGCATCTAACTTTGAAGTGATTTGCCTCAAAAAACACTAAAATATCATTTTTCCATTGATGAGTGTCTTTTGTTGAATTTTTGGCCAAAAACGCACAGTGAGGTTTGAAAGCATAGTGCCATGCACGGGAGAAACTGGGTCAACTTGCATCCAAGTTTTGATGACCTTCCCAATGTCGGAATTGGCTCCGTGATGGCCTGTTGGAATGCCTGCTGAGTATACTTTCCAAATATATCATTCTTTTTTTTATTGTGATTGAATAACCTATCCAAAAGGAAAATTTCCAAAAACTACCCTAGGTGCAGCGCGAGGCCTGAAAATGACGCTGAAAGGTGAAAAATGAGGTGTTTTTTGGCCTTTTGAGGGGTCACAAATGCTCCAAATGCTCTGAAATTTGGTGAGCATACTGAGCTGAGGATTCCAAAAATGCAAATTTTTCCTCTTGAGGATGCTTGAGGTGAAAGTGTAGCGCCAAGGATGTTGCGCTTAGAGGCCTCCAAATTTGCAAAAAAACCAAAATTTGTCAAAATATTCCCAAATTTGGTGGATGTCTCCCTTATGGGGTTTGAGAGACTTGTATAGAAGATTGAGCCAATATTCCAAGGTTTTCTTCATCTTTTACCCCTTTGAGTGCTTGTATTTTGGCATGGGCCTTTTTTTATTTTAGCCCTTGCAACTTGGTTTCTTCTGGCATAATGCTTGGTCATCTTCCTTTGGAGATCAAGATCCTTATTAACTTTCTCCAATTTAGCCTCCAAGTATATGTTTTATCTATCCAACCAAGGCTCTAGATCATGTTCTATCTCCATGGCAAGAAACTCACTTAGAGGGAGTTGTTCAACGAAGGATGATTCTTTTTCTCTTTGTTTTGCCAATGCCTTCTTCAAACCCATGGTTCTTTGTCTCCTCCTAGACTGCCCTTCTTCATCTTCACTTCCCTCATAGGTGCCCATGAAATCCTCTAGATTTACCTATTCCCTTTGAGCTTCTTTCCATGCTTTAACTGCTCTAGCCTCATAAATGGCAATTTGTGCCCCTAGCTACCTGTTCTCCATCTCAAGGGCATCATTTACACTCTTAGCCCTATATAGATTTTCTTGAAAGTCTTCAATTAGGGAATTTTTGTTATGGATGAGCAAGTTTGAGATCCTTGCTTCATTTTCCTCATCACTATCAACCTGAATGATTTCAAACTCTCTCTCTCAACCTCATGCTAATATTCTTCTTCTTCCTTTACCTTTTCTTTGCATTTATCTAGTGGCTTGGTGGATGTGGAAGGCATGGCTGCTTGCCTTTTTGAGGCAACAAACACATGCCTTTCCCCTCTTTGGTATACCAATGAAAAATGCTCAACTCTACTTATTTTGGTGTTTTCATCATGGATACCATAGTTTGTTTCCATGTCTTCCTCTTCATCACCTGGATTGATGCTTACCTCTTTGCCTTCAACATTAGCCTCACTGCCCCTATTACCACTAGGAACCTCACTGTCTTTACTGTCATTAGGGCTCTGAGTTTTGATGTTTTCCATAGTATCATCATTATCACTATCGAGCTCATTGTTGTCATGACTATCATCACTGTCATGATTGTCTTCTTCCTCACTAATGTTTTCTTTATTGGTATCCATGTTGTCTTCAGCCTCTTCATTTTCTTCATTCTCATTATCTTCATTTTGGCTGATCTCTACATATTTTTCCTTGTCCCTGTAATGACTATGAGTCTCGCTGTTTTGACTATCATTAGGACTCTTAGTCTCACTGCTTAATTCTTTTCCCCTGTCATCTTCCTCATTTTATTCATTATTATCCTCTTCTTCTGTTTCCATGTTTTATGCCTCTTGTTGGCTCAACTCATCATCACCCTCATCTTCACTTTTGTTTGATTCATTGTCACCCTCACCCTCATGGTCACTTGCTTGTTCACTGCCACTTCCTTCTTGATCTGATGCATTAGGAGAAGATGAGGAAGGGAGGTTTTCTTGAGGAGAGGAAACTTGGGTAGATGACGAGGCATGATCAGTAGGAGGAGAAGGAGGAGTAGAGGAAGGAGGATGAGATGAAGAAGGTAAATTTGAATGATGATGAGGCTATGGGATTATGAATATTTCATGAGTAATGAACACCTCCCAAGGTATGCCTTTTTACTCCAACTGATGTAGCACCACCATCTTGATCAAGGAGTGGTGGAAAAAACTCTACATTTTCTGGATATAAATCCTCCTTTGGACAACTGAATACATCTTGTCGATACTCCTATACAAGTAGTAGGGTAAATGAAGCATTTTAACCCTAGTAAAATGCATGAGTAATCTGATATGGTAGGAGTAGAGCCTACAATATCTCCCCTCACATGTCAAATATTTCATGATGACCTTCATTAAGAGTGCATACCTCTCCAGCAAGTGTGAGAAAGGAAAAATAGTCTTGCAGCATTCTTTGTACCTAGGCTTGAGGAATGGCTCATAGCAGCTCATGTCCAGCTTCGCTCTCTTGAACCATTTTTCACCAACATCAAGAGGTCCAGTAGCATGGGAAATGGTATTTGATGATAGCTCAAAGTCTGCCCTTGCAAGATTTATTTTTTTATTGTGTAGGTTGATGAAAAACAACCTAGTGAGCTCCAGGTGACTTTGCACTTGTTGGACCTTTTCACAAAACTAAAAACACCCTACATTCTGCAAGCATGCGAGAATCATGGAGAGGTAGTAATCTCCACGGTGCCTTGGGGTTAAAATCTATTAACCTTTGCACCTTTGTACCTCTTCCTCATAGGCACTTGGCCTCATTCACTGCTACCACTCCCTTCTTCTCCTGACATGGTGATTAGTGTTGCCTTTAAGCAACCCTAGGCCTGCTTGTAAAACTTGATAGGAGGAGTGAAATGAAAAGATGGTGAAAGGCATTTCTTGAAAGTGAGTGTGATGGAGGTGTGGATTTATGATTGGTTTCCTTTGAGCTTTGATGAAGGGTTATCTTGAAATCATTACAGTTACCCTAATTCACACCCTCCTTGACTAATAATTTCTTGCTTGGAGGTAAAAACATAGTGTATTCCATGAGGAATTAGGGTTTCTAGTCACTAGGGTTTAGTCAATTTCCTTTAACCATTAAATCATCAAAACCACTTGGAGGATAAGGATAAGCAGTCACCTACCAAATTTAAACTTCTTTTTAGGTCCTTGGATGCAGCTAGGAGGTTTCCTCTCATCATTTTTTGGCAATTTGCAGGTGGAGGAGGGTTTCTGGTCTAGGCGCATCGCCTAAATGTGTTGTCAAGTGTCGGGGATCCTAGGCGCAGTGCCTACCTGCGTGCAAGCCTGTCGGGATTCCTGAGTGTAGCATTGAGCATGTTCTAGGCTTGTCGGGCCTCCTGAGCACAGCACCGGGAAAGTTTCTAGGCCTGACAAGCCTCCTCCTCAGTGCAACACTGCACGATGCCCTGCCTGTCAGGCAGTTCTGGGCAAATTAGGTTTGCCAAAGAGGCTATGTTTCCACTTGGTCACTTTTACTGATTTTAATTTTGAGCTCTTGCAGTAGGTGGCTTAAGAAACATTTAAATGATCTTTTTCCTTTCCAACCATTTTTACTTTTTTCTCTTCAGGTTGCTGACATGGTGAACTTTGACCTCTTTTGACCTATTGGTGCCTTTATCACTCTGTTTTGTCGATTTTTTTTTTGAGTCACATGTTTTACTGTGTTTTTTCCATGCTCATGCCTTCCAATAATTTTCACAACTTTAGTTACTTGCATGGTGGCATCATACTTAAAACTTATTTTTTCTTACCTTGGAGATTAAATTGTCTCTTGCTTTATGGGTGACCGAGGAACTTGTTTTCATTTTTCTCACTAATCTCTACGCATGATAAATCCATCTTTGGTAGGTACCATAGTCTTCACAATTATGAATTTTATCTCCTTGTTGGGCCACTTTTGATTTTTTCAAGTGCCATGACATACTGATTTAGCCCTTTCTGATGTTTCTTGGTGTTTGACACATTCAGTTACATAACAACAACCTCATGATCAGCTTGGCTTTCCATCTTGAAACTTAACCCTATGCTTTTATTCCTTTGATCATTGAGTGCAAATGACTGAAAATGAAGGCTTGACCTTCCTTATACTAATACTCTTTGCATTCTTTCCCTTTGAGGCAGTGAGACACTTTATCTTGGCAAACTCTGGAAGTCACCTGCATAGCCTCTTCAACCCTTTTTCTGTTGTCAAGGTAGACTCTCAACAGCTTCATTTTACCTTATTTTGACCATATTTATTCTGAAAAACTCCTCGGAATGAGTTTGGAATATTTCCAAGCAGTGATATTCTCAAGAAACCTTTTCTGCTATTATGGAGCCCAAACTTGCCTTTTTACCTTCTTAGATAATCTTACCAAAAACCTAGGTTTTTGGGCTATTTGAGAAGAATCATTAGTGTTGTCTTCTAATTTCTATATAGCCCTTTCAAGTTCATTCATTTATGTTCAATTCGCCTCACCATTTCCCTTTTCCATCTATGATTTCTAAAAATATTCAATTCATGCTTGGTTGTACTGGTGTGCCTCTTCCATGTGTTTTGTTGCCTTGGCTCCTTGCTTGGCACATTACTGGCCCAAGCAGTCTTAGAAACCCTGATTTTCTTTGAACATAAGTTGCTTCCTCCTCCATTTTATTGTGTATATCTTTGATGAGGAGCAGGCCTCTCACCTTACCAATTTTCTGCTGATAATCACCTGGATACTCCTGCAGAAATGTCAAAATGAAGAATTTACTTTTGCAGAACTTGAACTTGATAAGAGGATATTCCCTGGAGACTTTTCTGATATATCATGGAAAAACAGGTGTTGACCTTCTTTCACATTTTATTCATCTTCTAGCACAAGAAAAAAATTGATTTAGAACACCAAAGATAACCCTATAACCTATGAAACCCTACTGACCTGGTGGAAAACTCTTTTGACTGGTCCTTTGACTGGAAATTTGACTTGGGGTCTTCAAGTATGAAAAACAAAGTTTTTGAAAAATTTATGTATTGAAGATCGAAAATCCAATGTACTTGATTTATCTGAAGAGCCTATAAAGATATTTTTGAGACAATCAATTCTTGAGGCACCTGGTGAATATGGGAAAGGGTGGGTTGTTTGGCAATCCTAGATGGAAAGTGGAGGGGTTAGGCCTAGGAAAAATAGAGTACTGAGGTTATGGGTGTGAAAATAGGACAAAGATGAGTGGCATGAGCCCATGAGGGGTATTTTAAGAGTGATAGGTTAACCAAGGAAATGGAAGAGTAGTGAAACAATGAAAATTTTGTTGTAAGGATAATGAAGGCAATGAGATTTCTAAAACTCACAATATTCATGAATCTTGTTTTTTAGAAATATAGGACAAGTACTTAGTCATCTACAAATAGCAAAAATTATTGATGACTAACACAAGTTTCAAATTTACCTTCATGAAGTACTGGAATTCCTTGTTGATACATTTTTGAAAATTTGCAAAAATTCTTCCAAAATCTCCAAGATCCACTCTTTAGCGATCAAGTTGCAATGGGAAACCCTGCTCTAGTACCAGCTATTGGAAAATATATCAATAATGAGAGTGGGGGTGAATCTGTAGTGGTGGCACTTAGAAGCTTTTCTTGCAATTTATTATTCTTTTAATTCATGCATGCGTTGAAATACAAAACCATAGATCAGAGAAACATAAATACACATGCAACCATAAAAGAAAACAACACAATGGAGACAATTATGTCTAGTGGAAAACCCTTCACCGGGAATAAAACCACCCTATTGCTGCTATGTTGCTCAATATTTTAATATTGTTGAAAAAATTATTACATGGATTAGCTCACTCCCATGAGTCGGAAGACACGAATTTTCACAGTATGCTGGCACCTATGAGACAAGAAATTGTTTCTCTCGTAGATCTATGGACTACCATTTGGCGAAGGACACAAAAATCAATGATCTTGGGTCGGTTACTCCTGAAATAAAAATCTACTCCTAAACTAAAAATGGGTGGATAACTTGAATTTCTTATGCACTAGGGGGACCACAACCCTTGGCCCATTTTTTTCAAAGACCATGCTCCTATTCTTGAGGTTAATAATAACATCCATGTCAAAAGCTCACTCTAGACCTAGAAGCACATGATACGGATTTTCATCATCAACAATTTCAATGACTTCAAAGTCAGCAAACACCTTGAATCCTTCAACGTCAACTACTACTCGAGAGAGTCTGCCCATTGGTTAGCCATGTGCAGTTGAATTGAATACCATTCGAGCTTGAGTTATCCCATTTTCTTCCATGTATCTTTAGGTAGAAAATTTGCATCAAATCCCATATCTAGAATAATGTGATTGATCTCAAAGTCTCTGTAATATCCCAAAATGGAGAATGTAGTAATACAAAAACACAATATAAGAATTGCAGCAATGTAAATAAATAATCTAAAGACACCATATAAATGTACATAATAGATAAGCCACTTTATTATATATGAGGTCGAATACAAGTAAAACAATGCACAAAATATGAGACAGTCTAGCCAAATAGATGGCTTAGAATGACCTTGAAATTCTCCCACAAGAGGGAATGCTGGAAAGAATACTGCGCTGACCCTGTTGCAAATGTTGGGACTGCAACTGCTAGAAAAACATAAAAGTGTAATTATAGAATTTCTGGAGCTCTGATGATGCTGAAACTTTACATTCAGGCTCTATGATGAATACCCAAGATAACCCAGAAAGGAATTTCCAAATCTATCAATATAGGAAAATCACCCTCTTAGGGCTTGCACATATAACTGTTGGGTGTGCAGATCTGAAGCATAATCTGATCAAAGATAGCTGCAATATGATGTATAATCAGATCTATGCTTGAAGGTTTGATCCCTTCACTATATCCTCAAGCTAGAAGCTCAATATCTAGCCTCTCTATCCCCCTTCAATGAATGTGGTTGTTGAATACTCAACAACTAAAGAAAATTGTGTTTTCAAGGAGGGAGAGTCTCAAGCATACTATTAGATGATGAAAATCAGCTCCTAAATCATGGAAATAGTGAATAAAAGGTGAGGAGATGGTCCCTCATAGGATTTCAAGTTGAAATACTGGAAAATTCCTTCCTCCAATAGATCTACAGGAGTATACTGCGCAATCCTTGAGGGGGTTGCTGCTGCATGGAGGTAAAATTTGATTTCCTAGATCGAATATAGATATTTTTCTCCTGAAAGGCTGAACATGAAGGACAAGGTGAAAGGATGAATCCTCCACTGGTTTCCTAGCTTAAATGATAGAAAAAACCTCCACCTCTCAAACCCTCAAGAAAGAATGCATTATTCCTGAGACTGAATGTGCATATGAGAGTGGCTGAATGTGGAACCAATGCCTGATGATGTATGGCATCTCATAATAACCTTCCTAGATTAGGCACTCGAAGTCCCCCTTGGGTAAGGGTGGGATTTCCACTCGAAAACACCCGTGTGCTAAACAACATTGCAGACTTAGCTAAACAACATAAGCGTGCATAGAAATTTCAAATGACAAATCCAAATCTAAAAAAATCAGAAATAACAATCTAAAGCCTGCATTCTATTGCTACCTTCATCTCCCTTATATGATTTTTGAGCCTTCCATAGCCCTATCCCACCTCATAATTGCGCTTCACATGTGGCCACTAGCCTCCATGAAGACTGTGTTGTGTCTCCATGTTCTCCACCATCTCTGTATTTAATTCCCACTCGCTCCATCATTTGTGTATTGTATGCACAACATCCTCCACTATCACATCAATAGTGCTCTATGCTCTTAATTTTAATACACCATGATCTCATTTGACTTCCTCCATAATCTCCATGATATATCATTAATGTGGCATGATATGCACTCTTCCTTTATTTAAGAAGTTGCTCCACTACTCCATAATGCATATCTAGCTCTAAAATATCCACATACACACATCAAACATGGATTTTATTCATTTATGGGGTTTGTGGGTCCCTCCACCATCTTATTTACTTAATTTAGAAAATTGAGAACTCTGATATTCCAATTATTTGATGGAAAATTGGGAATATTACAATCCTCCCCACCGAAATGTTGCTTGTCCTCAAGAAACTGCAAAAGTGGATGCTACAGTAAACATCCTCCCTCCAAATGGAATCCTCATATGGAAGGCCTCCCCATCTGCTCTAATGTGTAATGCATGCCTTGCTCCAAAGCTACCTCTATAGAATGTCTAGAATGTCCTCCAACTGAAGAGTTAGATGCATCTCCTCGTCAATGAATCTCCTTGTGGCAACCATATGATGTCAAAATATCTCCTCTACACATGAGATACATGAAATGAAGTGGTTTCTTTCCAAAGTGTAAATTCCTGAAATTCCCAACTCATGGACTATCTCTCCAACCCATGTTACATAGAGTATATTGCATCTCTCAATGCTCTCATCATTAGCCCTATTGGCCTTGTAGGATCTAAGCATCGCATCAACATAGTGCAAAATAATACATAGAGACATATGGATGAACATGTACAATGTCAAACCATATTCTTCCAATAAAAACCATCATAGTAAAGCCTTTTGCTGCCATGCTAGATCATCATGAAAAAAATTAAAAGATTCATATTCTCTCAAAAGAAGTCACCGCAGAAATTCCTCTTGCTACCATGCAAAATCAACATCAATATAAATATGAGAGCCATACTCTCTCAAAATAATTCATAGTAGCAATGCCTCTTGCTACCACACCACATCATCATTGTACCAAATGTAGTGGCCATATTTTCTCAAGAGAAGCCACCACAACAATCATTCTTGCTGCACCATCACATCATCATTATACCAAGTATAATGACCATAATCCCCCAATGGAAACCAACGCAGTAAGGCCTCCTGTTGCCATTCTCCATCAACGTCATGAAATTTATGGGAAGAAATGAGCCCATATTCTCCCAAAAATAACCAAACAAACAAGGATTCTTGCTTCCATCTTACATCATCATGATGCAAGTCATGGAGCATCAACATACTGATTGACATGTGGTATGTCAAATCAGAACAATACAAATAATATCCCTTGTACCGCATCATGTGAGAGTTATGCCATATCCCAAACCCAAGTACATACATGAACATAAGATATATCCCAAACAGAAGTACAAGTAAATACATGAGACATATCCCAAACAAAAGAAAATGCATGGACATAAGATATATTATGACATGTCCAAACTGTTTCAGCAATAACCAGCGTAGCCATGCCTCCTACTACTGCATAACATCAGTGACATATGTTACACCATTTTTTGTTCATCTAACCTGTAACTATTAGATGGACCTAAGTACACCATGTAAGACCAATTTTACCCTAAGTAAAATTTCTTTCACTATGAAAAATAACTTAGTAAGCCACCTTTATTAAGTTGTTTATGGTCTAAACAGGAAACCCCATGAGGAAATATTAAATAAATCTACATTTGTTTGATTTTCCTCAAGGAATAATTAGTTAAACAACAGTTTGATTAATATTCTTGGTCATGTTTAACCCAAAACAGGAAAATTAATTAGATAAATTACCATTTATCTTATTATTTTCTAGGAATACTTATTTAAACCTTATTTAAATAATATTCCTTGTAAATTTGACTAAATCATTCATAACTAAATAAATCATTATTTATTTGATTATTACTCAACCACATCCTTAAAATGATAAATAAATCATTTATTTATTTATTATTTACAAATAAAGGGATTTGACCCAAGTCAAATTCTTTTTCCCTGCAACAAATATAATAAAATATTCCATAAAAGTTGGATCTAGAATTGGTTAATAATATTTTAACTATGCACCAATATCTAGACTAACTCGATATTTTGTTATAAATAGAAGGGTTTTTCCATTCATTCACTACCATTTGTTGCCTAAATATTACTCTAGATCTACACTTTTGGTCTCACTTTGATCCACCATCATTGTCATATTTTTCTATCATTTTTCTTAGGAGCTCCCTTTGAGTTCCATTTTTGTCTGGGTTTTATACACTATCAAGAGAGAGGGATTTTAGATCTGAAGTGATGAGGACTTACAAGAACCTATCCCGTTGAGTAGGACTGGTAATATCCTTCTATATTCTCCTCCCAAGTGCCATAAATACAAAATTATTTAAACATATTCTCATCTTATCTATTGGATGCATGGAGCAAATCTTGTTTTTATTTACTGCTTAATGTATTTTAATGCATAGATCTAGATTTTTTAGCATTTATCTTGGTCACCTAAATAAAAATCTAAATATATTAGCAGCCATCTTTGCTGTTAGGGTTGTTTGTTATGCATGACTAAAGTGAGCCTTTTTCGTACACTTGTGATTAAGATTCATACTAACAACTCGTGACTCCACATGGGTTTATGATTACAACCTTTTTCGTTTTTCATATCCCTACATATCCAGCTACTTCAAACCCTAGGATTTCTCTTGAGCTTATTTTTTTGCTTTTCTTGATGTTTTTTTAAACCTATAAAACCATAAAACATTAAAAATTCTAACTTTTGTGTGTTCTTGGACCTGTTGTGTAGGTGAGAGGCATCAGCCACAGCTGAGACGACACATTCTTCTGAAACCTGCTCCCGAGAGTGCCGAAAGTGAAAGTCACACTTTTTGGACCAAAACCTATGACTTGAACCTCCAGGGCACAGAAAATAGGCCAAAACCTGCGACCTCTGTAGAAGTCAGGTCAGAAACTGTGACCTGGACTTTTTGCAGGAGTTTTTCTAAAAGTTTTCTGAGTTTGTCTGGGCATCTGTTCAGGGTTTTCTGACCTCTATATCCACTCATTTTGGACCTATAATTGTTTTGTTTTACTCATATAAGTGGGAACCTAGCCCTATAGGGCTTCAATACCCTCCACCTTTTGTGGAAGAGTTTTAGCTGTTGCAGTTTGTCTGAAATTTCAGTGTGTTCAGCAATTTTTTTAGATTTGGTCCCTTACCTTCAGATCCACTTCAGATTGGATATTTATCCATCTGAAACATCTCCTTTTACTTTTTTTTGGTGTTTCTTCTACGGTCCCCTCCGCCTCCCTCCAGTTTATAGCCTTTCGCCACCTCATTTTCAACAATTTTTCCTCTTATTTTTTGTTGTTTTTCTGCACCTATTTCTAGCATATCTGACCTGTAGATCATTTTCCCTCCCGAATTAGATCTATTGGCTATTTTTTGTTGATATTGAAACAATATGGTGAGGTTAGTGGAAAGAAGTCGCCTTCACTAAGTGGGCCCGCAAGCTATTTTTGGCGCAAGTCTATTTTTAGACATGTCGATCATATTCTATGAGTTGCAGGATGCTATTTGTGGATGGTTGGTCAAGTCAGAAAAAAATATATGGACTTCTATTTTTAGACATATTGGGCAAAATCTATTTTTAGATTGCCAGTCTAAAAATAGATATGTCGAATATCATTAGCTCTTAATAATATTTGGACTATAAACATTATCTTATTCTCTTGGAGCACTTCAGTTAAGTGCACAGATGTGGCACAGCAGCTGACAGAAGGAATTATGCTATTACTAAGGGTTAAGTGGAGCTATTGCATGGATACTTCAGTTAGAACTCATGTGACAGAGTTTGGTGGAGTTATTGAGCTAGTTGATGGAGTTGTGTTCAGTTTAACTGAGTTAAACATAGTTGAGCTAGTTGTATCTAGTCTAACTGATTGATACACTAGTGAGAGTGGTGTGAATTAATTATTAATTAATTCACTAATTATTAACTCATTAATCAACTAAAGAATACATCGGTTAACTACAGTGCATGGACAGTTTCAGTGGAGACCAGTGAAGAGGTAGGTGAAAGAGCAGTGTGACTATCAGTTGTGACTATAGTGTTGCATGATTTGCAACACACAGTGGTTGGAGATGCCAATAAGGATTGCGTGAGCAATGCAGAGCCATTCTTCAGCAGTGACTGGCAGACTGCAGTAGAGGCAGGCTATCAGGTGGCAGAGATTGGAGCATGTGATTTGCTAGATCAGACCTGTTTAGTGTGTAGCAATTGGAGATTATACTAAGAGCTTGTGAGGAGCTTTGTATAATGATTGTTACATGATCTCTATGACATATAATATACAGATAGTTGGGGGTTTTCAGCTTTAAGCTTTCCCATAAAATATTGTGTTCATATGTGTGATTGTTTATGGTTTTAATGTGTGCATGCGATTGTTTTTATTTCTGCAATTAATGATCAATGGTAGAAGAGATTTTGTATTGTGCATGAAGTTAAAATAGTGTGTGATCAGGAGAATCTTGGTGAATAATATATCAGTTATTCAAATTTCTACATGGTATCAGAGCAATATTGATCATTGGAGCAATTGCAAAACATTGAAGCGGTTGAGTTTTGTGCTGGTGGAATTCGAATTTGCAGCAGTGTTTTCTTGGTGTCAAAGTTGAGATGTCTTTCAACGGATTGTGATTGGAGTATGCCCTTGAGGGCATCTTGAATTATATTTCATGGAAGGACAGGATGGAGGTGGTGCTGGATGACAATGGGTTGAAGGAGTTCATAGCTGCAGAAATTCCAAAACCTGCTTCTGGTGATGCTGCCGCACTTGACGCATGGCAAAAGAAGACAAAAAAGTGTCGAAGAAATCTATTGGAAGGTGTAAAGGATCACATAGTTTCCAGCCTTCATGGTAAGGCTTCTCCATTCTTGATGTGGAAAGCGTTGACAGACTTATTCCAAAGCAAGAGCGACCAAAGGAAGTTGGCGCTCAAGGATAAACTCAGGAACATAAAAATGGAGAAAGGTGACAGTATTCCCAAGTACCTCACGAAGTTCATGCAATGCAGGGATGAGCTGGGAAGTGTGGGGGTGATTGTAGATGACGAGGAATTGGTGAGATTGGCTCTCCTTGGGCTTTCGAAGAGTTGGCATTCCTATCAGGACTCTATCAATGGTCGGGAGAAATTACCAGGATGGGAGCGACTTTGGTCAGATCTTGTGCAAGAGTAGATAAGGCGAAGTACCAGGGATGGATCTTCATCAAAGAACTCAGATGAAGAAAATTTTTCTTTGGCTACCAAATCAAGGAAGAGGAAGAGCAAGAAGAATTCTTCTCAATCTGGATCGAAAGGCAAGAAGTAGGACATGTCCAAGGTGAAGTGCTTTCACTGTCACCAACATGGACATTACGCCACTAATTGTCCACAGAAGAAGAAAAATAAGCAGGCTATTGGATTTGCAGCTGGAGAGGCCTTAGCCTCGTAGTTTGAGCTGGATTTTTCACTGATCGCATGCTTGGTCTCAAGTGTGATGGGCTCAATGTGATTTCTTGACAGTGGTGCGTCTTTTCACATGACAGGAGATAAATATTTGTTTACTGATCTGGATGAGAAAGATCTTGGAGTGCACATCGAGATGGGCGATGATGGTAGATACAGTGCAACCAATATCGGTACCATTTCCTTTGAGAGGGAGTCTGGTAAACCCTTCGTATTGAATGAAGTGATGCATGTTCTAGGATTGAAGAAGAATCTTATCTATGTGGTGATTTTGGAAGACAAGGGATATGTTGTTGTCTTTGCGACGGAAAGGCTTTCCTGCGCAGTAAAGCAACTGGTGAAACCCTGAGGATAGGGGTTCAAGTTAAGAACCTTTATCAATTGCAGGTATATGGCTACGCAGCAATGGTAGGCAAGGTAGAAGGAATGGTGAGCTGGGATGATGGCGAGCTGTGGCACCGAAGATTGGGCCACCTTCACCATGTAGCTTTGAAGATACTGCAGCAGATTTCTACTGGGCTTCCTAAGGGTACTTTTACGCAGTCAGATTAGTGCAAGGGATGTACCTTGGGAAAATTTGTGAAAGCCACCTTTCATGAGAAGGATAGTCATGCCATGAAAATCCTTGAGAGAATTCACACAGACATGTGTGGACCTTTCTCAGTAGCTTCGACAGTAAAGCACAGGTACTATGTGATATTTGTTGATGATTTTTCTCAGAAGTGCTGGATCTTCTTCATGTAGAAGAAGAGTGAGACATACTCAAATTTCTGTGAGTTCAAGGCACTAGTTGAGAAATAATCAGGGACGCAGGTGGAGGCTCTTAAGAGCGACAATGGTGGTGAATTCATCTCTGGCGAATTCAAGGACTTTTGCAGCGCAAAAGGAATTCGAAGAGAGCTCATAGCACCTCATAACCCACAGCAGAATGGGGTTGCTGAGTGGAAGAACAGAAAGATCATGGGTGCTGCACGGGTGATGTTGCATGATCAGGGCCTTCCCATACACTTGTGGGTTGAGGCATGCAATACTGCAATATATGTGTAGAACTGTTGTCCTCACAGGATACTTGGCATGAGTACACCCGAGGAGGCGTTTTCTGGTAAGAAGACTGATATTTCCCATTTGAGGATTTTTGGTTCACCTGTTTACATTCATGTGACGAAGGATGCCAGGAAGAAGCTGGAGCTGACTGCAGAGGTTGGGATATTTCTGGGGTACACTGATACTCCCCACAACTATCGTGTGTATTTTCCAGACAGTCGCAAGACTGTTGTGCGACGGGATATCAAATTTCATGAGGAGAAAGCCATGAAGTGTTTGCTTGAGAGGGAGCCACACTTGCATGCATATGAGGAGCTATTAGTTCCTAAGGATGAGCCTCAGCATGTGGATCAACCACAAGAGGAGGTTCATGGAGTGGAAGAGACCACTCATGCAATGCCAACCATCAGAGGGCGGAAGCGCACTACAGAAGCTGAGCGACTGGCTCAAGATGCAGAGAAGGTTGTAGGAGCACCTACATCACAGCATAGACAAAGATAGTCACCTGACCGGTGCACTGGATACATGGCTCTTATGAGAAAGTGTATCGTGACAGAGCCATCCTCTTTCAAGGAAGCTATGGAGGATCCCGCATGGGTAGATGCCATGGTGGAAGAGTATGATTCGATTGTCAGAAACAGTGCATGGGAGATTGTCCCAAGGCCATAAGGGAAATAAGTGGTGGGCTTAAGATGGATCTACAAAGTGAAGAAAGCAGCTGACGGGAGTGTGGATAAGTACAAGGAAATATTTTTTGCCCAAGGCTTCTCACAGCTTGAGGGGATCGATTATGAGGAAACCTTTGCACCTGTCGCAAGGTATTCTTCCATATGGACGATTCTTGCTCTCTCAGCGCAGATGGGGTGGCACATTCATCAGATGGATGTGAAGATTGTGTTCCTCAATGGAGTGATTGAGGAGGAGGCATACATAGAGCAACCTGAAGGTTTCGAGATCTTCAGCAGCGAGTCGCATGTGTGCAGGCTCAAGAGAGTGTTGTATGGGTTGAAACAAACACCTTGTGCTTGGTACACACAAATAGACAGTTATTTCACCGGACTTGGATTCTCCAAGAGTGAGGCGGATTCGAACCTATACCAGATTGTGGTGGAGGGTAAGTTGTTGATCATTATACTTTATGTATATTATTTGATTTTGACGGGTGATGAACTGTTGATACTCTCATGCAAGGCTAATCTTGCAAAGCAGTTTGAGATGAAGGACTTGGGCCTCCTTCATTATTTCCTGGGATTGGAAATTTGGAAGTGCAGTGATGGATTGTTTGTGTCTCAAGGCAAGTATGCTCGGGAGATACTGGAGAAGTTCAACATGCATGGCTGCAAGCCTATCGACACTCCTCTTCCTGGTGGTTGGAGGAAACAGGATGCTACATCGGCAGAGGTAGTGGATGCCATTGTTTATCGACAGTTGGTGGGGTCGCTTATGTATCTGGTCAATACATGACCCGACATATGTTATGCTGTTAACCAGCTTTCACAAGCTATGGTTAAGCCTACCAAGCTCTTCTGGAAGGTAGGCAAGCATGTATTGAGATATCTCAGTGGCACATCGGGATATGGATTATGGTACAGACAATCGGATGAGGTGAAGCTGTGTGGCTTCACGGATGCAGATTGGGCAGGGAGCCTAATAGACAGAAAGAGCACATCTAGAGGGATTTTTAGTATCGGGTCAACAACATTTTCTTGGTACAGCAGGAAGCAGAGATCCGTGGCACTTAGTTCAATAGAGGCCAAGTATATGGCAGCGAGTTTGGCTGCATGCGAGGCTATATGGATGAGGAAGATCCTGGCCAGGTTGTTCGATTCACACTTAGATCCTACTATGATATATTGTGATAATCAGAGTTGCATAAAACTATCGGTTAATCCAGTATTTAATGATAGATATAAACACATTGACATCCAGTATCATCATATCATAGATTGTGTGCAGCGGAATATCATGTTACTTTCATACATTCCCACGGAGGATCAGGATGCTAATATCTTGACGAAGGCGCTCACCAGGAGAAAATTCAAATACCACAGGGGCAGGATAGGGGTGGTAGATAATCCTTATCTTGTTGAGAGGGAGTGTTGAGATTGCAACAAGATGGTGAGCTTAGTAGAAAGAAGTCGCCTTCACTAAGTGGGCCCGCAGGCTATTTTTGGCGCAAGTCTATTTTTAGACCTGTCGATCATATTCTATGAGTTACAGGATGCTATTTGTGGATGGTTGGTCAAGTCGGAAAAAATAGATGGACTTCTATTTTTAGACATATTGGGCGGAATCTATTTTTATATTGCCAGTCTAAAAATAGATATGTCGAATATTATTATCTCTTAATAATATTTGGACTACAAACATTATCTTATTCTCTTGGAGCACTTCAGTTAAGTGCACAGATGTGGCACAACAGCTGGAAGAAGGAATTACATTATTCCTAAGGGTTAAGTGGATCTATTGCATGGATACTTCAGTTAGAACTCATGTGACAGAGTTTGGTGGAGCTATTGAGCTAGTTGATGGAGTTGTGTTCAGTTTAACTGAGTTAAACATAGTTGAGCTAGTTGTATCTAGTCTAACTGATTGATACACTAGTGAGAGTGGTGTGAATTAATTATTAATTAATTCACTAATTAATAACTCATTAATCAACTAAATTAAACATCAGTTAACTACAGTGCATGGACAGTTTCAGTGGAGACCAGTGAAGAGGTAGGTGAAAGAGCAGTGTGACTATCAGTTGTGACTATACTGTTGCATGATTTGCAACAACTAGTGATTGGAGATGCCAATGAGGATTGTGTGAGAAAGGCTGGACCAATTCGAGTTCATTTAGAGCTATTCTTCAGCAGTGATTGCATAGTAGAGGCAGGCTATCAGATGGCAGAGATTGGAGCATGTGATTTGCTAGATCAGGCTTGATTAGTGTGTAGAAATTGGAGATTATACTGAGAGCTTGTGAGGAGATTTGTATCATGATTGTTACATGATCTCTATGACATATAATATATATATATATAGTTGGGGGTTTTTCAGCTTTAAGCTTTCCCATAAAATACTATGTTCATATGTGTGATTTTTTATGGTTTTAATGTGCGCATGCGATTGTTTTTATTTCCACAATCAATGATCAATGGTAGAAGAGATTATGTATTGTGCATGAAGTTAAAATAGTGTGTGATCGGGAGAATCTCGGTGAATAAAATATCATTTATTCAAATTTCTACATTTTGGTGTGTTTTTACTATATTTTTTCCCACCTTCAGACTAGTTGTTGAGAGGCCTGCCTCCTTAGGTTTAGATTACTACATAATTAGCTGTTTATTTTCTATTATTTCAGTTTCATATACTGTTATCTGCAGGTTTATTTACAGTTATACAACACACTTTTTCTTTTTCTCTACAAATTTCTGGGTTTAAAAAATGAAAATTTACACACTTAACACACACACCCTAAGCGAAGAAGAGCTTGGTTAACACGGCCAAGAAAAGACTTTAAACATTGAAATAAACTGATCTTGCACCTCTCCGACTTTGTTTCAACATTGTATTCAGTTGATCCTGCACCTCTTCGCCCTTGTTGGTCTCTCTTTCCTTTGTGCTGTGTTTTTTCCTTCATCATTGCACCACTAAGGCATTTATCCCAAAGGCTTCTTGGCCTTCATCCTCAGTTTACGATAGGAAGATTTAATCCTCCGCGTAGGATTCAAGTTAGTCCTCAACCAAGTCCACACTCTAACTTCTCCTTTGGTTCATTGGGTTCCCCTTCTCATTCTGTCCCCGGTTCTCCCCCTATCACGTTCACCATGTCTAGTTTAGGACCTCACACTGGTGGTAGCCCCGGCCCTAATGCTGGGAATACTACTAGTGGGACCACAACAGGAACTACCCCCGCTGCGCCCTTTATCTCCTATATGGCAGGCCTCAGTCTTCTTGAATTTAACCAGTTGATAAATGACCCTATACACCATGATGTTATTTGGCCTGTTATGCCGACCAAGCTCCCTTCCAACATCCCCAAGTTTGAAGGTCTTGCTGGAGAAGATCCTACAAATCATGTTCTATCTTTCCACATGTGGTGTTCGTCTAACTCCATTACCGATGACTATGTCTGTCTTCGGTTGTTCCAACGTACGCTTACTGGAGAAGCTTCTAAGTGGTATGTTGATAATGCCTCATTCTCTCATACCACCTTTGCAACTCTTTCTCGAGCTTTTATGTCTTATTTCCAGCTTCCCCTTCGTTAAGACACTAGTACCAAAATTTTGGCTTCTTTCCATCAATCGTCTGCGACCTGCCTATCCGTTCATGTCCAGGAATGGCGGAGAAGAAAGAGCCTATGTCTAGCCCCTACCTTCGAAGACCGTGCATACATGGACTGGTTCCTTAGATCTCTTTTTCCTGCTATAGGCAAGGATGTCACATCACATTTCCCTCAAACCGAAGAAGCCGCTCTCCAAATTGCGTTAAAATATGACCTGATATATGCTCAGTCGAGTTATGTTTATACCGTTCTACCTGATCATCCTAGACCCAGTGGTCCCAATGCACCGGGGGCATCTCATGCCGCTGACGGTGTCGTTGGAGCTCTCTCTCATCCATATGCTCAGCCTCCTATGGGATATGGTTTTCCGCGGGGAGGGGCCAGCACCTCCTGCACTTTCCCCCCTACCAGTAGCATGTATCCAGGATATGACATGCCTCCTCCTTTCTCCCAACCTCCTGTTTACCACAATGTTACCCAACCTCCTTATTATCCGTATCCGCAGCCTGGTCCTCCTGCTCCTCCAGCATTATCACCTCTGCCTCCCTTGCCTTCTCAACCCCCGCAACAACATCCACCTCCCCTCGGGGGCAGGTGTATGCACAACATGGCACAACTAATCCTCCTCCTTCCAAAAATAATAAGAAAGGCACTCAAAATCAATCTGACCTCTATAATCCTGGACCTAATCCTCAAAATAATACACCTAACACTGCTAACTAGTAACAAGGCACTCAGCCAAGTAGGATAGGCCTATTCGCATGAATAAGCCTTGTTCTTGTTGTGGTTTTTATGGTAATTACACACACAATTTTCCTCTTTTACCACAGATGCAGAAGATGTGGGAGTCTCAATCAACATTGGGAGGACAGCAAGCCTCCCCTTCCATCCCTCCCAGTGTTGTGCCTATTTAGCTGGATATGTTTACTAATCCTTTCCCTTAGCAAGGATTTGTGGCTACCCAACCACCTGAAGGTCAGGGGGCCACTCAACCTCTTCCATTTGGTACCTCCGATTACCAAATCCTCATGATGAACTCTCACCAACCTATAACCATAGACCTCAACCTTCAGAATCGGTCCCATCAGTACAACAAGCCTCCCTCTACGTCTATCCCCGAGCCTCCTTCTTTAGGTTCTATAGAGCTTCTTTTGACACCTAATGGTCCTTTATAGATCCCTCAGCCTAAGGCAAAGGTTCATACCAGGATCCCTAAGGGACCATTACGCTGAAATGCTACTTATGGAAAAGCTAGCCATTCGTATAGCATAGTAGATGATTTGGCAGAATCTCATGCTGCCATCTCAACGTTGGAACTCCTCTAGTCGTACCCTTCACAACGAAAATATCTACTATTTTCCATGGGAGTTGTAGATCCTTCAGATAATTGATTGAGCATCTTCGATGTTGACCGGTCAGAACATCCTCCTCTTCCTACTTCCGTCGCCTTCCAAGTCCTAGTCAAAATCCGGAACGCGAATGTTTCCCATTGTATTAAAAAAATAATAAATTCTAATAAGTGTGCAAAAGAAACTAAATTTAATCAATCATAAACCAAGCAATACAAATTACCATTCAAATTATTTTATTCCAAATGAAAATCTCAATCTAAATACTAAGATCTACTTAATCTAAATACAAGAATCTTAAATCATTCAAGATTAATTTAAAATGATACCAAAATTATGCTAAATCTTAATCCCAATAAAATTCACTCTCATTCAAATGATCTTAAACTAAGGAAATGAACAAACAGGACTTCACCTTATGTAATTCCCAGGATGCATAAAAAAAATCAAATAAGCATTAAAACTAACCTTTGTCACCCCTTTGCAATTGCTTCAAAAGAAACTAAATAAACCAAGATTCTAATTGACATGCTTCAGATCTAAGAGACTACAAAATAAGAAACTATCCTATCCTTAAAATTCTTTAATCAAACTCAAGAAATCATTCAAACATAAGGACATTGACTAATGGTTCTACCAATAACTAACTACAATCATAATGAATTTCAAAACTAAACTACATCTTCAAACAATAATTTAATGGTATCATTGTGTTTCTTTCAAAGACTTGGTTGCCAAAACACAATGTTACAAGAAATTGTAGTGGATCAGTAAGGTACATAATCGATTTCAATTCATATTTAAACAAAATGGAGTTTTCGATCTCTTGTTTATCCAATTAAGAAGCACCTTTAAATATTTCAATCGTAAACCTGCAACGAAGGGGATATTCATGCAATAAAATCATTGATCAACACCATTCATTAGCTTGTAACGAGTTGAAAATTATATGTCTATTTAATTTTAAGAAAAAAATTGAATTACAATCTCAAGTACATAATCAAAATTATAAGATCTAATTAACAATTTCTTTCAAAATAAAATCCATGCACCTAGATCTAAATCAAACACGCTACCTCTATCCTATGAAGTTTACAAAACTTGCTTCCAAGCGATGGTGGGCCCTTACCACTCCTGGAGAAAGTCTAAACTAAATCAATGTCTAAATATTAAAAAAAACATAACATTTACATAGAATTCATGGCAAAGTCAAATTGTATTAAGATTCAAATCATAAGTTCACTTACATACATTCCTTCAAACATTTGTCTCCTGTTCACACCTTGTCTTCCTCCACCTTCAAAAACTTCACTAGCCTCCAACACAAACCATGGCTGAGCCATTTATAATATTCACAAGGTGAATTATTCATTTTCCTCAATTCTGGAAAATTGAACAATTTTAACAAATTGACCTCAAAGATATTGGTATATCTTCCTAACCATCGGGAATTTTGGAAACATGTTCGGAGGGAGACTAATTCGTTATGTTGCCAAAAAAAAAGTCTCTTGTATTTGTCTCATTCAAAACCATATCCTCAGAAATCATGCCCAAAGTTGGTTGTTTCGCTTATTTTGCAATGTTTTAGAACTCTGAAAAAAATAGTTATTTTTTACAAAACTACCTCCAAGGCCCACGTATAACTTTTACAAAAAATCGAATCTAGAGAAACCGTTTTGGATATACATAATTGGTTATATTTATAACAAACCCATTTGATAAAATTTTATAGATTCACCTCCAATTGCACAAACATCGAGGTCAAACATGGAAGTTTGGAAACTTTTCACATTTTGAGCAGATTTGTTAATCAACTCCTAGGGACCGACATGTGCGACCTGCGTGCAATAAAAGGCATGGGAAGGTATTAAAAAATTATTTTGGACCATAAGATCTCTCGGTTTTCCTCCGGAAGCGCGCTGAAAGTGCCAAAGCCCTAAATTAGGCATTCCCATACTTAATTGGCTTGTGAGGGATTTCAGCGATGGAACCCTGTGATAAATGTACTTCAAGAAAACCGTCATCAGTAAAACATGAAATAATAATCTTTAATCATAGAGAAGTAAATAAAATTGATGATAATCAACCATAGAGATTATTTGGCAGTGAGTGATGGAATTAGGGTACGGAATGGGCTAAAAACCTATGGTTTTAGGGTATAAATAGTGATATTTCATGATGAAAACATGGGCATATACGAGGCCCAACATCCCCCCCATGCCTAAGGTTTTTAATGTCCTCATGCAAACAAATATGTTGCTCATATCTATGTTTTTATGACATCATGGCTTTTATGTAGGGTTAGGCCTTGTGAAGCAACACTACATGAAGATTTTATTGCCATAGATTTCATTTTAAGAGCGATAGAAATTGATGAAAAAAAATAGGTGTGGTGGGAGGAAAATGATGAATAGGATGACAGGTGAAAATGGAAATGGTAGATGAGATGAGGTGGTAATGGAGATGGGAAGACATGTGTTTCCATGCTTTATTGTTGTGAGCACAATGCTTATGTATGGTTCCTTCATGAAAGGCAGCCATGAATTCACCCTCTATTAGATTGACAATATGCGTGAATGTAGGAGGGGAAGGCACTATAGTTACTTCTTTGTTTACATGAACCAATATGATTATGACCTAGAGTAGCATACAAATGGAGGGTATATGGAAAACCAGATATACGGAATATGTGGTGGTTAATCATCAAAGATTTCTTAAATCTCTAATCAATTAAAGAATATTAAGCCACCTCTACCTCAAGTATTACCCTTGTTGTTTATTTCCTTGGTGCTTCAAGATGAATTAAATGATGGAATGGCTCGAGATGATGTGATTACTGACATGATCTATTGAAGAAGGATAAAGGTCTCAATATCCACATTATCCCGAAAATGTTGATGCATGTGTATTTTTCATATGGATTCCTGAAATAACACAAGCACCATCATCAATAATCCTCTTTTCATGCAAATCTTATAGAAATAAAGAAAATATGTTAAATAATGAACAATTACCTGATCATGCTCCAAGTTTAAGATACTAGCCCAACAATGATAATGAAAACCATGAGTATGCATAGGGTGAAAATATGAATCAAACCTGACAATTCTCATAATTTTTTTCCTAACATCTCCCCCCCCCCCCCCCCACCACCACATGCCTATCATCTTGCATGTCCTCATGCAAGAAAAACCTCTGACAGAGACCAAATACTGAAGGGATAGGGTTTCTATATTAAAGTCATGCTTCATTGACTTAAACCAGAGAGCTAATTGTGAGAGAATGTAAGTAAGTGTCATCAGATGTCCTCTTCCTTTGCATCAATAAGATAAGAAAAAGAGCAAGCAGGGATCGAGTGATGTTAAGGTTGAGTTTATTTTTCCAAAAGAGTAACTAATGCTAGGGCTACTAAAGGAATTCTTTAACAATGTTGTTACTGCAGAGATAATGTCATCCTAAAATTATTAACCATAAGAATTTCCACAAAGCATCTCAAGAGTAATCCAAAGCAGCGGGTCTTCACTTTCATTAGCCTCATTATTATAAGTAAAAGTGACTTTATTTAAAAACTAAGGCCTTAAATTGGATCGAAAATAGGGAAAAATAAATATTACAAAATGATACCTTCCAAGGATGATTGTCTTACCGTTACCCAAGCATATAATTGAAGCTTATCTTATTCAAGAAAAGTGAATCACATACACTAAGGGTCTCACATCCATAAAAACCAAATTATTTATGAAAGATAGAACTCCAAAGCACACTACTGAAGGATATTAAATCCATTCTCAGAGAGATATGATGATGAGTTCAGGGAAAAGACAAAAACAACCAAGTAAATCATAGTGTAAAATTAACTTTGATACCATAAACATGGCCCTACTGCTCGCAAGTATCTATAGCCTCGACATGGATGTATTTTAACCAGACGAAGTGTCTGTGTCCCTCTTACTATATATAGGTTCAGAGTTAGCTTATTTTACTTTTAGATAACGGCCACTGTCTAATTGGCTTGGTAACCAGCTAATGGCAGTGCCACTCACAAGAAGTAACATGGATGAACAAAATGGCTCATGATGAGACCTCCTATCTTCCATATTTTTGGGTTGAAAACCATTACTCTGGCTTGGTCACCGGGAGCGGTAATGTCATGCATGTTAGGTCTCATGATCATGGTAGGTCGGCTCATTATGAGACCTCCTATCCTCCCCTAGATATTTTTGTAGACTCTGATTATGATTAACCTTAGAGGTTACTTAATAAGTGGGAGACAGATCTACTCCTTAAGAGCACAGGGTGGCGTGAAAAGTTTCTAATTACTAATCTTTACTGGTTGATCCTGCTACCCTAAAGACTCAAGAAAAGAAAACAACTCAGATAATGACTGAAATATTCCTCGAGTAGGTCATGCTAGGGTTCTTATGAGAGCTCATTATTGTTTTATAGGCATGGTCCACCATAGGAGGCTTTTCATCAATATTTTCAAAGAGCAACTTGAAAATTTTTCTTGGATGATAGTATGTTAAGATTATAAATGGAAAGTATAACAATAAAAATTCCCTTGACTGACCCAATGAATAATCTCGACCAATAACCAAAGTCACTTTATAAAATATGATGCATTAAGAGTGAATTTATTTTGACAAGTGTTACCACAAGAGTGCATAATGACAAAAATTTCAATGGTTATGCCATAGGAATTGAAATTTCAAGAATGATGTTGTAACAACAATTTTATTCATTTCTACCCTACCCTAATCTAGAGAGAGGAAGGTCTCCTTCAAGTGTAGGAGTATTTCCAATGCAACCATGTTTGTAAAAATATGCTAAATATACTCACACTCAGTTTGAAAGAATAAACTTCAACACATACTAGAGTATGAGAAACCAGTTACTTCGATTGATATGATACCAAGATTATTTGAAGATGAGAGTGGTAATTTGGTTGGATTATGATATGGAATCAATCCTCAATGTAATCCTGCTATTATTGGCTCATTTCTTCTTTTGGACCGTTTTGAATGTCCTCCTTGGTCATGTGAGGCAAACTTAGATAATTGGTCTCTGGAATGCACACAAGGCTTGTTGTTGGGCATGGTGAAGGTTCCTCGATCTCAAGTTCACCTAGATGCTCCACATCAGATTTGGTACATGGATCATCGATCTCCTTGGTAGATAGGCAAGAGGACTCAATCGAGATTTCCAAATAATGTTCTGGCTGTGGAGAGATAGATAATTTCCTAAATGCAGTCAGAATGAACTCTTCCTAAGAATAAGATGCCCCAGCTACTGCTAGGATTCGAGAAAGCGCCTCGATGGACATTCTTCAAGATCTCGTTCATTCCTTAATTTCTCCTACTCATAACATGGATTAGTACAAAAGAGGGGGCTCTTACAACACCCCAAAAATGGTTTATCTTTAAATAACTTGAATTTTTAATCTAAATGAATTAAATATTGCTAATTAAAATAAAAACTCACCAAACTTGCTTGATTGGGCAACCAAACATTGGAGAAACCCCACAATAGTGGATGTGTGGCTCTTAACTCATGTATTACCGTACACTCTCCGCCCGTTGATTGCCCTGCAACTAAGATCACACACACAAAAAATACTTGTGAAAGAAACTAGGCTCTGATCCCTTTAGCACCTCCTCGGAAACGACGCCAAAAATGTTGGGGAAATATATTTCTATAATTTCTAGCATTAAATTATCAATCCAGGGCTCGTAAGATTTTAGGTACAAGTGCAGGGAACACAGGATCAGAGCATCTAACCTAGACTAGAGTAAGAATCAACTTGTTATTTAAGTACAAAATTTTTATTTCTAATTGAAGCTAATCAATTGGGGGAAACATGCTTAAACAAATAATAAATTCTAATAATTGTACAAATGAAACTAACTCTAATTAATCATAAACCAAGCAATACAAATTATCATTCAAATTATTTTATTCTAAATGAAAATCTCAATCTAGATACTAAGATCTATTTAATCTAAATACAAGAATCTTAATTCAATCAGGATTAATTTAAAATGAAACCAAACTTATGCTAAATATTAATTCCAATAAAATTCACTGTCATTCAAATGATCTTAAACTAAGGAAATGAACAAACAAGACTTCAACTTATCTAATTCATGGGATGCATAAAACAAATCAAATAAGTATTCAAACTAACCTTTGTCAACCCTTTGCAATTGCTTCAAAAGAAACTAAATAAACCAAGATTCTAATTGAAATGCTTCAAATCTAAGAGACTACAAAATAAGAAACTATCTTATCTTTAAACTTCTTTAATCAAACTCAAGAAATCATTCAAACATAAGCACATTGGCTAATGGTTCTACCAATAACTAACTACAATCATAATGAATTTCAAAACTAAACTACATCTTCAAACAATGATTTAATGGTCTCATTGCATTGCATTCAAAGACTTCGTTTCCAAAACACAATGTTAAAAGAAATTATAGTGGATCAGTAAGGTACATAATCGATTTCAATTCATATTTAAAAGAAATGGAGTTTTCGATCTCTTGTTTATCCAATTAAGAAGCACCTTTAAATATTTCAATCGTAAACCTATAACAAAGGGGATATTCATGCAATAAAATCATTGATCAACATCATTCATTAGCTTGTAACGAGTTGAAAATGATATGTCTATTTAATTTTAGGAAAAAAAACAAATTACAGTCTTATGTACATAATCAAAATTATGAGATCTAATTAACAATTGCTTATGTTAGTATGAATCTTAATTCCAAGCGTACGAAAAAATACCACTTTAGTTATCCATAACAAATAGCCCTAACAACAAATATGGATGCCAATATCCTTAGGTCTCCAGTTAGGTGATCAAGATAAATGCTGCAAAAACCTAGATCTATGCATTAGAAGACATTAAGTAGTAGAAAAAACAAGATTTACGCCATGCATCCAATAGACAAGACAAGAATATGTTGAATGAATTCTTTATTAATGACACCTGGGAGGAAACACAAGAGGGTGTTCCTAGTTCTCCTCAATGGGATGGGTTCTTTTAATTCCTCAGTGCTTCAGATCTAAAATTCCTCTCTCTTGATGGTGTAGAAAACCCAGACAAAATGGTAGCAAAATATGACTGTGACGGTGGATCAATAGTCAGACCAAAAGTATAGCTCCAGAGTGATCTTTAGGCAACAAAAGGTGGTAAATGAATGGGAAAACTCTTCTATTTATAACAAAATATTGAGTTAATCTAGATATTGGTGCATAATTAAAATATCATTAACCAAATCAAGATCCAACTTTTATGGAATATTTTATTATATTTGTTGGAGGGAAAAGGAATTTGACTTGGGTCAAATCCCTTTATTTGTAAACAATAAATAAATAAATGATTTATTTATCATTTTTAAGGTGGTTGAGTAATAATCAAATAAATAATGGTTTATTTAATTATTTATGGGTGATTTAGTCATATTTAACAAAGAATATTATTTAAATAAGGTTTAAATAACTATTCTTTAGAAAATAATAAGATAAATAATGATTTATCTAATTAATTTATTTGTTTTGGATTAAATATAATGAGGAATATTAATTAAACTGTTGGTTAAAAAAATATTTCTTGAGGAAAATCAAACAAATGTAGATTTATTTAATATTTCCTCATGGGGTTTCCTGTTTAGACCATAATCAACTTAATAAAGGTGGTTTGCTAAGTTATTTTTATAGTGAAAGTAATTTTACTTAGGGTAAAATTGGTTTTACATGGTGTACTTGCATCCATCTAATGATAATAGGTTAGATGACCAAAAAATGGTGTAGGAGTTTTCAAAATAAAATCCATGGACCTAGATCTAAGTCAAACACGCTACCTCTATGCTATGAAGTTTACAAAACTTGCTTCAAGGTGATGGTGGGCCCTTGCCACTCCTGGAGAAAGTCTGAACTAAATCAATGTCTAAATATTAAAAAAAACCTTAACATTTACAAAGAATTCATGGCAAAGTCAAATTGTATTAAGATTCAAATCATAAGTTCACTTACATACATTCCTTCAAAAAATTGTCTCCTGTTCACACCTTCTCTTCCTCCTCCTTAAAAAACTTCACCATCCTCCAACACAAACCATGGATGAGCCATTTATAAGATTCACAAGGTGAATTATTCATTTTCCTCAATTCTGTAAAATTGAACAATTTTAACAAACTGACCTCAAAGATATTGGTATATCTTCATAACCATTGGGAATTTTGGAAAACGGTTCGAAGGGAGACTAATTTGTTATGTTTTCAACAAAAACCTCTCATATATTTGTCTCATTCAAAACCATATCCTCGTAAATCGTTCCCACAGTTGGCCATTTGGCTTTTTTTGCAATGTTGTAGAGCTCTAAAAAAAACAGTGATTTTTTACAAAACAACCTCCAAGACACACGCATAACTTTTGGAAAAATTTGAATCTAGAGAAAAAAATTTGGATATACATAATTGGTTATATTTATAACAAACCCATTTGATTACATTTTATATATTCACCTCCAACTGCACAAACATCAAGGTCAAACATGACAGTTTGGAAACTTTGCACATTTTGAGCAAATTTGTTGATCAACTCCTAGGGACCCACATGTGCGACCTGAGTGCAATAAAATGCATGGGAAGGTATTAAAACGTTATTTTGTACCACAAACTCCCTCGGTTTTCCTTCGGAAGCACGCCGAAAGTGCAAAAACCCTAAATTAGGCATTCCCATACTTAATTGGCTTGTGAGGGATTTTAGCGATGGAACCCTATGATAAATGCACTTCAAGAAAACCGTCATCAGTAAAACATGAAATAATCATATTTAATCATAGAGAAGTAAATAAAATTGATGATAATCAACCATAAAGAGTATTTGGTGGCGAGTGATGGAATTAGGGTACGGAATGGGCTAAAAAACCTAGGGTTTTAGGGTATAAACAATGATATTTCATGATGAAAACATTGGAATATACGAGGCCCAACATGTGTGATGTACACTTTGGTTTGGAAGCAACTCGGATCCCCTGAGTTGGCCCCTTCCAAAATCACTCCTCGAGCATGGGATGGCCATGCCTCCCAGCCCATTAGCATGTTCCGCAATTGTCCTATTACTCTTGCAGGCAAGATTATTTGCGTTGACGTAGAATTTATTGACGCCCCCTTATATTAAAACATTCTATTGGGTCGTAGCTACACCTATGCGATGTCTTTTGTACCATCTACGGTTCACCGCAAGATGTCCTTTCCCCATAATGGAAAGATAGTCACCATTGACCAGTTGACATATTACGAACCGAATTCTCATACCTTCCCTGAGTCCATCATATCTTTGGTGGCCAATAAGAAAACTATTGACCCCTTGACCACTGTCTCACCAGGATTCTACAAAGACTCCTCTTTGCTTGGTACATTCCCTGGTCTTCCTCCTCCTGTCTTTGATGCTAACTCATTGAATTTTTTCATGATGCAATCGTCTCGAGCTTCCCTCAAGCAAACCACCTCTGCTAATCAGCAGCCTCGCCCTCCACAACCTACTCCTAGCCCTTCGATTTATCCTTCTGGACCTCCTCCTCCTGGCCCTTCAACTACAGCTGGTATCCATGAGTCTCTCTATCCTCCTGGAACGGTTCCACCAGGCCTTAACCAAGTTGGAGCCGTCCCGCTTGGCCATTACCCCTCCGGTTAGATACCATTCTTATCTCCCCCTCCTGGAGTGTTATCGGTACTTGTCATGGCTACCCTATCTCTTCCCAACCTGACCCTGGGGATTCCCGTCTGGTACCTCGATCCCCTAGTCGCAACCTCGCCTGGTCAACCCAAACCTTACCTTTCTTTGACCCTGGTTCAATCTATACCCACGACTTCTCCTGCTGCTACAATGCCTCAACCATCTCAATAATAGTCTTCTCCCGTTGCGACATCTTTGGATAAAAAGGGCAAATCTTGCAAGAGGGAATCAAAAGACTAGGCTGCCCCAACTCACCCTGCTCCTCCTCCACCTCCAAAGCCTTGTGCTTTGTGTGATGTCTTCAGTCATGCCACCCATACCTGTCCTGAGTTGCCCCATATCAATACCATGGTTAATGTTGCATTCCCTGAGTCTACGGTCCCTGAAGCCTTTGTTTCTTCCTCGACTACAGCCAAGAACCCTAAGACTATTCACACCAACCAACCTTGTGCTTTGTGTGATCTCCATGGCCATTATTCTCACCATTTTCCCTGCCTTACGCATTACCATGCCTCTTTAGAATTAGTTTGGGAGTACGAGGTTGAATAGAACCAATCCACCTCTCCCGTCTTTGCGTAGTATGCTGTAGGCCAGCTTGAGGATTTACCTACTCCCATTGACATTCCCCCTCCTGATGTGGAGATGACGGAGCCTATGGTCACCATCCTCTACCTATCATCATCCATGAGACCCTCAGTGGAAACTCCCTTTGAGACTTTCCATTCTGTTTCGCTCGACCTCCCTTCAGCAATCACCCTGGGCTCAACATCGGTGGATCCCTTATCTGCTTATTCTTCCGTTATTCCCCATGGTGATGCGCATGTGAACCTTTCTTCTCATGATGATGAGTCAGGTAGCTTCGCTGCATCATGTGGTCTCCCTTCCTCGAGCCAGCCCATCTTCTATTGTGATGATGAAATCATGGAAGCCTTTTCCACCCCTGACTTCATCTTTCGCGCCCATAAGCGGGATTTCACCATTCATGTCTATGGTGACTTTCACGGCCTGAGCACAAGCTACACCTCCGGTAGCTCCCACACACCACCTAACCGTCGGCATGTGAGTAGTAGAAATCCTACCTAGATCATTCCCTCTTGCAGTGTTTGTTCAATTGCTAATTTGCACTCAGGTTTCCAACATTGTTCATCATCCTCCCATTTATTGTCTTGTGGCACCCTTCAGATGGACCTCTCGTCCATACCTTATATCGGTTATGTTGATGGTGCAAGTCGCTACTCCCGAAATCTCGCCTCGGTAGGTTGGGCCATTTTTACCCCCTTACATTCGCTTGTTCTCTCGAACAGTGTATGCATTGGTATTGTCACCAATAATTAGGCCGAATATGATGTAGTGCGAGGTTTATTAACCGATGCCCTTTCCCATTGCATCCTCCACCTTCATGTTCGTTTAGATTCCCTGCTTCTTGTCATGAAATTAAATGGTGTATATCATGTGCATAATCCTATCCTTTTTAGAAGATATCTACGAGTAAATCTTTTGATGTGTGAATTTGAAATCATTACATTCAGTCATGTACCTAGAGCATCAAATCGCTATGTAGATAGCATTGCAAAAAAATATTCTAGATTTGGATTTAGCACATGCATTTAACACAAGAAAATAACATAAAACCATCAAAACAATGCATATCCATAATATGTGTCGTATAACATGTTTTATAGTCCATCAACTCTGATACATATGACATGCCCATAGCATGTTACAAAAGCTCAAAACTGGGGGCACCACCTGCCCCTACACACTAATCACTATCTGGAGGATCCCAAGCCAAAGACTCTGCTCCTGTAGCTCATAGATCACACATTCCCTGTCTGGCCATCGCCATGCGCCACATGACCCCTCGCCACTCCGAGGGTAGACCAATACATGGCTCTATGTACTAGTCATCTAAGTCTTTCCAGCCGCGTTCTGAAACACCGGTTAGAAGCCTCTCACATCTACGACGGATGTCATCCAGGAGGGTTGTTGCATCCTCATTTTGTGGTGCTCTCGATCGACTAGGTCTAACAGTTCCTGATACTATAGGCCATCCCATATACCCGACTGCTTTTACCGGTGATGTATCTACATACCAAAAGTGAAAGAATCAGCACCATATACAATATTATGAAACTTTCCAATGCACATAAAATATTAGCAATTTTTCACTTACCATCGAGCCCCCATACTCGACTGGGTGGCAGTGGAAAATATGGGTCCCCACGACAACTCATCCCACTATAGGGATATTTGTCTATGTACAATGGCATCTGATCCTAATGAGCAAAAAACTCGGGTCAGAACACCCATCCAACCACCCCACCTCCTCCTCTGCATAGTAGTCACCCCCACTGGTGCATCCTGGCCTTTCTAGGGCCCCCATCCTGGAGCTGTATGCGAGGTCAAAGTGTCAGGATCTTCTCAAAGAAGAGCGAGCACAAAACTATACCATATGCACATTCATGGTTCACTTGCAGCTTACATAGTGACAACTTTCGTTTCAATGATGACAACATCATCTAGGCCCACCCATATTAGGACCCACTCAACACACTCTCCACAAGCATCATCTGCCCTCCAGTGATGTGGTGGAGTGCCTGGTTGCCCAAGATCTGCAGCACCTCTACGGCCACAACATGGTTCTCTAACCTTTCTAGATCCCCGATGGGTATCCGTGTCCCTTTGACATGGAGAACTGGTCTACAATGGCACTCTACAAACTCCATGATGTTCCACCCTCGCGGTAACACTGGCTGAGTATTCCCTACCATCCCAATTCCAGATCCCAATAACTGACAATCCGGGCCAACAAGGGCTCTCCAGATCTCACAAGAGGGTTCTCCACAAACTTCAGAACCCCAAACCTGGCCAATGCACTGCGGACACCATGATCCTCCTGGAAATCTGACCGTAATGTGCCTAGGTATCTCTCTCTCTAGTTGATCTGTAATTCTGCCATATTTGCACAAAACCATCATATTTGTTAGTGTCTAGATAGGAAATACTGTATCCAAACATAAAAACCCAGTTCTTAGCCAAAACAATAGCACAGAAAAACCCCTCTCTGTCAGGTTGCACTTTTCATGCCCAATCCTGGGACAGGTCGCAGTTTTTTGCCCAACACCTACTACCCAGGTCGCATTTTTTGCCCCAAAAAGTGTGACCCAGCCGTGAAGAGGAGCAAAGGTCTATTACTAAGCTCTGGGGACCTAAATTGAACTTTCAATCCACTAAAATGAAAGAGTAGAGTTATGCCTCTTACCTGCAACTGATCGATCTCGATTCCAATGGTCGGTTTTTCCGCTACGATCACTACAAGATTTAGGGCCCTCTCTCCTTTGGAAATTCACCACAGCTCCACATGCAAATGAGTGAATTTGGAGGGAAAATGCCTTATTAAAAGAGAAACCCTTGTCTTTTCTTTTTCCTGTTACGGCCAAACTGTAGCTCAGTTTGAAAAACTGTCTATACCATTGGAAAGCTCTCACTGAGCCCTCAAATGGGTATCAATTATTTTTTTGTGTTTTGATACTTTACCAAGACACATTTTGTCCACGAATGGGTCACTTCACCACTCCTCAAAATTGAATCTCTTCAATTTCAACACTTGTACTTGGGGCACCACTTTGCCTCCATACTTGTCCATGCTCGTGTTGATTTTTGTCGTGAGCAACCATCTTGTACTCATGTGTTTTTGGTCCCCATTGGACCTTTTGTTTGTGGCATCATCATTGAGTCACCCTTCTTTAGAGCATCCGAGTTGATTCAAGATCGCATCCATGGAGTCTATCCCGATAATTGATGCATTGATATCGAATGCTCAAAACACATGAAAAGCGATAAAAATAAACTCCTTTCATACAATGCATTCGAGAAGGAAAAGAATGTTCCTTTTGGAAATGGCTCTCCTTCTATCATTAAAGGTAAAGGTTCTATTTTTATAAAGTAAAAGGTGAAAGCTAAAAATGTTATGTATGTGGATTCATTAAAGCATAACTTGTTGAGTAAATATATATATATATATATATATATATATATTGGAAGGTGGCCAAGAGCAATGTTATTTAAGTAAATCTAGAGAAAATTGGTTATGGCACAAAAGATTGCGACATTTGAGCTTCTCTCAAATAAGAAAATCTAGCAGACTCAAATTTTTTCGTGATCTACCCAACATCACTCTGCCTGAAAGTACCATATGTAAATCATGCCAATTTTGTAAGAAAACCAGGGTTCAATTCAATGCCAACGAAGGATCAGCAAGTAAGCCTCTTGAACTTATACATAGTGATCTATGTGGTCCTTTAAGGAAAATGTCACATCGTGGAGAACAATACTACATTCTATTTATTGATGACTTCTCTAGAATGTGTTGGATCGGTTTACTAAAACATAAATATGAAGCATTTGAAAAAAATTAAGATCTTCAAAATCTTTGGCTGAAAATGAATTAGATCTAAAAATCAAATGTCTTAGATCTGACACAAGAGGAGAATATATATTAGATGAATTCTCTGATTTTTGTGAACATCATGGCATAAAAAGACATTTTTATGTAGCTAGAACCCCACAACAAAATGGCGTGGCAGAAAGAATGAATAGAATAGCTCAATAGATGGACCATGTTATGCTTGATGAATCTGGAACTTCCAATACCTTTTGGGGAGAAGTAGCACATATTGTACTAAATATTCTTAACAAGGCTCATGTTCGTGTGAACAGTGATAAAACTCCTTATGAGCTCTGGTATGGTAATCTTCCCACTGTAAATAATATTAGAGTTTTTGGAATAATTTTTTTTATCAATAACAATGATGAAAAAATTGGTAAGTTTGAGCCTAGAGCAGATGAAGGAATATTTCTTGGTTACTCTTCTAGAAGTAAAGCATATAAATGTTACAATAAAAGACTTCAGAATATTGTTGAATGTATTGATGTTGTAATTGATGAGTCTCTCACAGCTCCTAAAAGGTAAGTAACAACAACAAATGAAGATGATGATGATGTATATTTTCCCTCATCTAGAAACAATATAGAAGAAGAACCCAATGAAGCACTAAAAGAAGATATATATGAAAAGGCTCAATCCAGGTATGTTCAAAAGCATCATCCATAATCTCAAATTCTTGGAGAAAAGGCATCAGGTGTCCAAACAAGAATAACTCTTATAGGATCCCCTAGATATCTGGAATTCTTATCCACGATTGAACCATAGAATGTAAATCAAGCTAGTAAAGATGAATGTTGGATTCAAGCTATGAATGAAGAACTTGATCAAACTAAAAGGAATCATACTTGGGAATTGGTTCCAAGACCTCATGATAAAATTTTTATTGGAATAAAATGGATATTCAAACACAAGTTAAATGAAAATGGAGATGTTATTAGAAACAAAGCTAGAATTTTTTGTAAAGGGTCTGGTCAAGAAGAAGGTATAGACATTGAAGAAACATTTTCTCTTGTAGCCAGACTTGAATCAATAAAAATGTTTCTTTATTTTTCAAGTTTTCAACAATTCAAAGTTTATCAAATGGATGTAAAGTCTGCTTTCCTCAATGGTTATCTAGAAGAACAATTTTATATAGAACAACGAGAAGGATTAATGCTGGGAAATGATGAAAAAGTTGTTTGGAAACTTTAAAAGGGCTTTATATGGTCTCAAACAGGCTCCTCGGGCATGGTACTATCATCTTGACAAGAATTTTCAACAACGAGGTTTCACAAAGGGATATGTTGACAGTAACTTATACACAGAAATTAAGAATGATAAACTATTGATTATTGTTGTGTACGTTAATGACATAATTTTTGGAAGTAATGAAGAGTCCATGAGTCAGAAATTAGCTTCTCTTATGCAACAAGAATTTGAAATGTAATTACTTGGGTAACCAACATATTTTATTGGCTTGCAAGTGAAAAAAGCAACAGATGGTATATTTCTATCACAAGTAAAATATCTCAAGCAAATTCTGAAGAAATATGGGATGGAATACTGCAAACCTGTGAGTACTCCAATGGTAACTGGATGTAACCTCAGTTCTCATGATGATTCTCCCATGGTGAATCAACCAGAGTATAGATCCATGATTGGAAGTCTGCTTTATATAACCAGGACAAGACTAGACATTATGCATGTAGTTTGGATTGTTGGCAATTCCAAGATAATCCAAAAGAGTCTCACCTTCAAGCTGTAAAAATAATATTCAAATATCTACAAGGTACTCAAGACTTTGGTCTATGGTATCCAAATGATGTTGATCTCACTCTTCATTCTTACATAGATGCGGATTGGGATGAAAATGTTGATGATCGAAAAATCACTATGGTGGTGCATTCTATATGGGGCCCTGGTTAGTATCTTGGTTCAGCCAGAAACAAAGTTCTATTTCCTTATCTACAAGAATATGTGGCTTCACAACTTCTTTGGATGATGCAGAAATTACAAGATATTCAAATCAAATGTTCACCTCCCATCTCCATTCTATGTGATAATACAAGTGTCATTAGTATCTCGAAAAATCTTGTTATGCATTCCAAGACCAAGCACATTCCCATCAAGTATCACTTCCTATGTGAAAAAGTGCTTGAACAAAAGGCTAAATTGTAGTATGTTCCCTTCGAAGAACAAGTTGTAGATATATTTACTAAACCTCTTCCTAGGGAAGCATTCGAATATCTCAGACAGAAGTTGGGAGTTGTCTATGCCTCTCTTATCAAATATACTTAATTTAGAAGATTAAATTCAGTATGTTGGTTTCATAACGACGAATCGTGTATATACGCGAGTGTCTGTGCATAAAACCACGTATGGTTTTTGCCGACAGAAATTATCTTGGTTAGTTTTCAGAACAATATATGGTTTTGTTGGGTAATCTATGTATTTTTTCCAGTATTCATCTTACTGTACCTTTCTTTAATGAATATGCTTTGATGAATTGGTTGTTAAAGGTGTTCAAGATGCACAAGTTTAGGTGGAGCACTTGCCTTATCGAAAAGGTGATCCAGATTTATGCAGGAATGTAACAGAATAAACATATAACAATAAATACAAAGATGCAGCAGAAATAACACTTCATTTCATTAATATCAAAGAACTGAAATTTGCTTACAGACATAATGGAAATAAACTAGCTGGGGCACTGGTAGCTATCTCTGAGAAGAGATGTGGCGGCTACAGGTCCCTCAACTGAGTTACAATGAGGCTCGAGGGCCTATTTATTATTTAGAAACAATGATAAATCCTGAACAGCCAAAACCCTAACCCTAGGAGATGAAGCGCCAAAACTATGGGCCCCGTTTGGGTAAATTGGTGTTTCAACTTCCCAGGGACGTAAATTTGGCATACGATCTCCATTTGACGCGTACCATACCTCGTTAGAAATATCTATCTGAGGACTACAAATTTCGAGTGGGAAACATGGGTCAATGGACCCCTGTTACTCCCCATTTTCCCAAAAAATGTCGTTTAGGGCCTCAAAACGGCTCCAAACGTTCAGGACCCAAAAAAATGCTAAAAATAGTAAGTTGTGCCGAGACTGAAAAACTGTAAGAGACAATGGTGGGGCTCCAAGAGGAATAGGTGGGTGGCTACCGATATCCACCGGGATCATTCCTCCCCCCTTAGGAAGCAATGGTCCCCATTGCATTGAGTTCCTCCATGAGATGAGGAAACTTCTGCTGAACTTGGTCCCTGGTGAACCACTTGCCCTGGTGCAGGAGTTGGCCAGCTTTGACAACCCAATACTGTTGGATCTTCTGTTGGCGAGTGTTCTTGATTTGCATGTCCATAATACAATCTGTGGTGGCCTGTTCCATGTAGTCTGGGTTTAACTCTATTGTTGTGAGTTGTTCTGCAATTTATAAGGTGTCCAATAGAGGTGGGAAGTAGGGATGAAGGCGGTCCACATTGAATATTGGGTGCAGACCAAGGAATGGTGGAATACTGAGCTCGAAGGCATTGTTCCCTACATCCATGGTGATGGTGTACGCCCATATCGCAGTGGGCGAAGCTTGTGGCGGGGTCCAGTGAGGCACTCCTTCTGCAAATGTAGCCACACTTTGTCACCCACCTGGAAGTTGTGCGGCACCCGATGTTGATCATGTTGTTGCTTGTACTTAGCATTGGCTTTGTCCAATATGTCATGAACCTATTGGTGGATGTGCTGAATACACTCAATGAAGCTGTTCGTTTTGTCAGCTTCAGACTGAACATGAGCCGAATTGGCTTGAGTAGCCGCAAATGGCATGGCCACATCAATGGGACATAGTGGTTGGAATCCCAAGCCCACCTGAAAGGGGTTGTGGCCTATTGAGCTGTGGAGAGCCCGGTTATAACTGTGTTGTACATAGGGGAGGCTCTCATCCCATGTACGGGGATGTTTTGAATTGAACATGCGCAAAATGTGTACAATCATCCTGTTTACGACCTCTGTCTAGCCATCAGTTTGGGGATGGAAGGTTGTGGAATTGGTGAGCTTGGTATCCAGCATTGACCAGAGGCTAGACCAAAATTTACTGAGGAACCTGCTCTCCCGATCTGATATGATAGACTGTGGGATCCCAAAGTGCACCCATACTCGTTCGAAGAAGAGTTTAGCAGTGGCTTCTGTTGTGATATTCTTCTTGCAAGCCGCCATAATTGTCATCTTCGAGAATCTGTCGATGACCACGAAAACACAGCTGTTTCCATGCTTAGTAGAAGGAAGGCCTGACTTGTAATCCATGGATATGGATTCCCAAGGTCGACTAGGGGTAGGTAGCAGAGTATAGAGGCCTTGCTTCTTGATGTTCGGTTTGGCAATGGTGCAAGCAGTGCAGGATTTGATGTACTTCTTGACATCTTGTCTAAGGTTCGGCCAATTGAAATACTTTTGGAGTAGTGCCACTGTTTTCTCGACCCCGAAATGACCAGCGACTCGGCTGTAGTGTGCTTCCCATATCATCTTGGCATGCTTGCTTGAAGGAACACAAAAGTGTCCCAGGTGACATAACAGTGCATCTTGGACATGAAAATTTGGAACTTGTGTACCTCCCAAGAGTGCCTTGTATGTATGGCTGAATTCTGGATCACTCTCGTAGAGAAGCGGCCAATTAGAAGTCTCATGCTCACAAGAGTTGAGAACAGTAGTTAGTGCCATGATCAGTGGTTGGCTGAGGAAATCTCCAACATTATTGGTGCTACCCTTCTTGTACTTGATGTTCAAATGAAATTGTTGTAGATATGTGGACCACTTCTGATGGCGATCGTTCTGCAACTTCCCTTGCGTCTGTATGAATTTTAGGGGGTGGTGGTCTGTGTCGATGATTGTTTCATTCCCCAAAATGTAATTCTTCCATTGTCGAAAAGCATGCACAATGGTATACATTTCTTTGTCATAATTTGGATACTTGCGAACTGTGTCAGACAATTTCTCATTGTGATATGCCACTGGATATCCATGTTGAGTAAGAACTGCCCCAATATCATAGTCAGAGGCATCTGTCTTGGCCTCAAAAGGTTGTTACAAGTCTGGTAACGTGAGCACTGGGGCGGAACAAAGGTGACATTTCAATTCTATGAATGCATTACGTTGAGAGTCTGACCAAAAGAATTTTTCTTTTGCTCCTCCCTTGGTGACTTGACTCAAGGGCCAAGTGATATGAGAGAATCCCAACACGAACCTGCGGTAGAAATTAGCCAGACCCAGAAAGCTGCGAAGCTCTGTTAGAGTGGTTGGGGCTGGCCAATCCCGAATGACTTGGATCTTGGTTAGATCCACATGCACCCCCCTTTCATCAATAATGTATCCCAGATATTGAACCTGGGTCATTCCAAAAGTTCACTTCTCCAAATTGGCACACAACTTGTGTTGCTGCAATGTTTGGAGGACTTGTCAGATGTGGTGGAGGTGCTCTTCCCAAGTCTAGCTGAAGATCAGAATGTCATCCAAGTACACCACTACAAATGAGTTGGTGAATGGCTGCAAGATGTCATCCATCATCCTCATGAAGGTTGCGAGAGCATTCGTCAACTCGAAAGGCATGACCAGCCATTCAAAAAGGCCCTCCTTAGCTTTGAAGGCAGTCTTCCATACATCGGAGGGTTCGATTGGTACCTGGTGATACCCAGACTTCAAGTCAATCTTGCTGAAATATTTCACCCCTCTCAATTGGTCCAAAAGGTCATCTATCCGTGGGATTGGGTACCTATTCCAAAAAGTGATCTTGTTAAACACCCGATAGTCAATAAAGATTCTCCATGTCCCGTCCTTCTTCTGTACCAACACAATCGGGCTCCCACATGGCGATGAACTTGGGCGGATGTGACCTTTCTACAACAGCTCCTAAATCTGCCTCATGATTTCATCATTCTCCAAGAGAGAGCATTGATAGATCGGTCCATTGGGTAGTGGTGCACCTGGGGTCAGATCAATGGGATGCTTGACTTGACAATGCAAAGGAACCCCCGTGGGTGAGGTGAAGATGTCCCCATACTCCTCCACAACCTTTTCCATTTGTTGTTGGTGTGCAGAGGAGCCCTGTCTGGAGGTTGTGGCCACTATCTTCTTCTTGCCCTGGGGGCGGATCATCAGGAAAACAAATTTCATGTTTTGGGAAATAAGCTTACTGCATTTTTTTGTCATAACCAAAGAGACAGCGGCAAGCGGTGGTACCTCTGGTATCCTGTACAACTTATTTCTCAAAGTAACAATAACAGCACAAGGCCAAGACTAATACACAACATGTCTCTTCCACAAGTATGGTTGGCCTAATAATACATTAGAAAAATAAATAGGGGAAACGTCACATAATACCTCATCCGTGAAGGGTTTGATGCTATAGGGAAGGAGACACTGCTGGCTGATGCGCAGATCCCATCCTTGGTCAAGCCACCCGATGGTATATGGATGTGGGTGCGCTGTGGTTGGCAAGCCCAAATGCTTCACAGCATCTACTGAAATGAGGTTCTTTTGGCTCTCGTTATCAACAATGAACTGTACTGGGGAGCCCTTTACCCACATCCGGGAGTGGAAGAG
This sequence comes from Pinus albicaulis, assembly GCA_034641835.2. Classification (NCBI taxonomy): domain Eukaryota; kingdom Viridiplantae; phylum Streptophyta; class Pinopsida; order Pinales; family Pinaceae; genus Pinus; species Pinus albicaulis. The sequence goes on along the minus strand of CM076581.1, from coordinate 954,101,169 downwards.
ATGTTCCTCCTCCTCTGGACCTTCCGGTTCCTTCTTCTGGATCTTCGTAGTGGCAAAAGTGGCATTGGGCTCCGCATCAATAATCTGTTTCCCTTTGTCATTCCCCTTGTCAGGTTCTGATTCAAAGTTAGAGCATGCATTTGAATTAGAAGCCCTCATCTCGGCCACTAGCAACTGCTTGGGTGACACTCACTTGTGTTGTGAGTGGAGCTCTTATGGAACTCACACCACTTTCCCGTGTCCTTCTTTGGCTTTGCGGTGTTGTTATTTTCTTGTGGCTTTGACAGGTTGTCTTGAGTAGCCATGCCTTGGCTCTGTCCTTTATTTTGTGGTTTGGGAGCACCTTTCCCTTACTTTTGATTCGCAGATCCAAAGTCTCTCTTCTTCTGTTTGATTTTTTGCTCAATCTTGGCAGCATACCGATATGATGTACCAAGCGAGGAGATGTCGAGGAACTCCATTTCCTCCTAAATGTATCTGTGTAGACAACTGCGATACTTTAGCACCATATGTTTCTCTGAATCTTTGATACCTAACTTGGTGTGCAGGGTATGGAATAGATTCGTCAGCTCATGCACATCTTGAACCCTTTGTTGTCGCAGTGTGGTCCATTGTATGTACTTATCCTCATAGCTCCCCACGGGATAGTATTGTTCCTTGATGGCATCTCGGAAATAATTCCAAGTGGGTAAGGCCGAGAACAGAGAGGGTTCTGTCTCGTCCTTTTCCTCACAGTGGGTTTCCCACCAGTCCTTGACATGGGGGGCATCTTTGAGGATTGCAAAAATAATCTTCTCCTTGTCGGAAAAGTCATGAACCGAGAAATATCCTTCTAATAGATTCAACCATCTATCTACGACATCTGCATATATTTGACCCTCAAATATTGGAATGTCAAAATTTACTTGTACCTTAAAAGGAGTCGCACCTCCCGAGTGGCTGCTGGATGCAGATGCGCCGCCGGTGGGCAGTCATTGAAGGATCTGGGAAAAGTTATCCATCATCGCGTTCCTTTGTTTTTTGAGGGCCTCCTCAAGCAATATTTTGATACGATATCCTACTCCCTCATATTTCTTTTCATCCCCCATGGGCGTCTGTCGGGGTTTGTGAGGCTGATCTTGTAAAGGTTCCACCAGATCGAGCCCTAACTCTTTATACCCCGACCTTGTTGGGGACATGCAAAGAAGGATCGAGAAAAAGCATACCGCTCTGATACCACTGATCCAGATTTATACAGGAACACAACAGAATAAACATATAACCATAAATACAAAGATGCAGCGGAAATAACACTTCATTTCATTAATATCAAAGAACTGAAATTTTCTTACAAACAGAATGGAAATAAACTAGCTAGGGCACTGGTAGCTATCTTTGAGAAGAGATGTGGCAGCTACAGGCCTCTCAACTGAGTTACAATGAGGCTCGAGGGCCTATTTATTATTTAGAAATAATGAAAAATCCTAAACATCTAAAACCCTAACCCTAGGAGATGAAGCGCCAAAACTATGGGCCTCGTTTGGGTAAATTGGTGTTTCAACTTACCGGGGACATAACTTTGGCATATGATCTTCGTTTGATGCGTACCATACCTCATTAGAAATATCTATTCGATGACTAGAAATTTCAAGTGAGCAACATTGGTGGACCTATGTTGCTCCCTGTTTTCCCAAAAAATGTCGTTTAGGGCCTCAAAACGGCTCCGGAAGTTCAGGCCCTGAAAAACTGCTAAAAATAGTAAGTTGTGCCGAAACTGAAAAACTGAAAGAGACAATGGTGGGGCTCCAAGTAGAATAGGTGGGTGGCCACCGATATCCACCGGGATCAAAAGGATGCATTTGTGGCATTCTGATTGGTTGTTGTGTTATGATCTCCTGTTTGAGATTCTTTGGTTTTGGTTATACAAATTCAAATATGTTATTTGATGAAAAGGTCATGTTGAGACCTATGATGTAAATTTGTTATATTCAGTCATGTAAAGACCTGTTTAAATTTTTAAACCCACTTGGTTGGGTAGATGAGTCAAATATGTAATTCCACTTGGTTGGTTCATTGATTTAAGCATGATTCCTTGGTGATAGGATTTGTCATACTCGGTTGAGTTATAGAGTCATGTACTTCATTGAAAAATTTGTTTGAAGATTCAGCATAAACTCAGGGGGAGCATTGTAAGCCTTTTTTTCATATTGATGTGCCCTGTGCCCTTGATGTCAAAGGGGGAAAGTAATTTGGTGTTTGAATAATGTTTATGATTAACGTATCCATCTGTTGTGGTGATCAAACACCATCATGTTTGCCATTAAGTCCAAAGGGGGAGATTGTTGGCATTATGATGTAATATGTTGTCCCTGATGGAAACCTACTCGATGAAGTTGTATTTGATAGAAACCTGTTTGTTAAAGATGTAAAAATGATGTTTCTACAGGTCATTTCAGATTGGATAGAGATAGGAATTTCAGTAAGTGCCAGATAAATGAAATAGGGAATATTTCTCAATGTATACGCAGGTTTGATGAAGGAAACCCATGAACATACGCTACTTGGTATATAGGAAACCCGCGTATACATCCAAAATTAGTATATACGTAGTTTTTATGAAGATAAGTTGTGTTTACACGCGGGTATGAAGACTCCAAGTCACGTATACCTTTTGTGCTCTAAAATTATGATACCAGGGGGCATTAACATGGTATTAGCCCATAGTATTGAGCATTGTGTCGTTTATTTGATTCCATCCGAGAATACCATAGACAGTTGTGTGGTTTTGGCTCATGGTATTGGTAAAGGCTAAATCTATATAAGGAGAAGAAGATCATAGTGCAATAGGTGTGCATGTGTAGGGGATGTTACTGAATACTTCTCTCTAAAGTATACTTGCATGGGATGAACTTTGTTTTGTTGGTAGATCTAAATTTATGATACACCCTTGGATACAATGATGGATTAGGATCTCTAGACTTGAAATGACTATGTATTTGCATGATCTAAATATGAGATGTTTGGATCTGTGACCTCGTGCATGTTTTTTGAAGTGACGTAAAGAAATCTGGGTAAGTTTATAGATCTACATATTTCTGCAGTAATAACATTTACATATCTATACGCTAGTTCGTCATATTGAAAATGTGCATACACGTGGATTTGTCTCAGCTAAAGCGCGTATGCAAGTCAAGGTTTTCTGAAGCTTACTGGAGAGGTTATCTATTCATTTTTGTTGTATTTCTATTATATATTAATGAAATCTTCATGTATGTTTGGGTTGCTTGAATACTGTATATGCTGCTAAGTTGAATATGTACAAATCTGATCAATGAGTGAGTAAATATGTTTAATGATGACTGACTGATTATGGGTTCTACAATACTAAAACTATATCTGACTGAAAGACTCAAATATGATTCTGAGACTGATCATATTCTATAAATTCAGTATTCTCATATATATACGTAGGTTAGTGTGAAGCAAAGCGCGTATACACATAGGATTAGTAAAGTGAAGTAGCGTATGTATTTTAAGATAATAAATGATCAGGGTTGAGATTGATTCTACATACCGATTCTGAGATATGGGTTTATTACTGTGTTCTAGTTATAGTGATCTCACTGTTCTGATTGAAGTTTGGGTTAAGTTTATTATTGATGATCTTTAGGATGAGTTGTGCTGAAGCTGTGGGATCCAATGTGAAAATTGATGAAACATGGTCTGTAGTGGTCCTGAGTGTTGAAGCATTCACTGTGGAAGTAGAATCCTCCTGCTAGTAGAAGCCGATGTTCTGATTAGCAGTTTGAAGCTCCCTTCCAGTAGTGACTAGTAAACGAGATCAGGGGGTTGGAGCTCCCTTCTAGTAGTAGCTGGAGAACGAGAGAAGGTTGCAGCCTTTTGCAGGTAGATTCATGCATACGGATATGAGGTCACATTAGTAAAATATTGTAAGCAGTTTTCCATATAATAAATATTGAAGACAGATACGACAGCAATGGTGGTTTTCTCCTGAATTGGGTTTCCACCTTAAATCTTAGTGTTCATGTGTGATACTCTTATGTGATGATTTATTCTATTATTACTGCACATATTTACTTCTTAACTATCTTATGCATAACTAATAAGATGGGTTAAATCATTTTTATGAATGTTTATCTAACAGTAAATATATCTTAGTATATGAAAGTTTCTATTAGTGTATCAGCATATATATGCTATTTGGGCTAATAAAAGTCACTTATAGAAATCAATAATAGAAAAGTAAAAGATTGTAATTATTGAAAATATTGATTCACCCCCCTCCTCAGTATTTTTCCCAACACGGATCTGAAGCATAATATGATCAAATATGGCCGCAATATTATTTAAATTCATATCTATGATTGAAGGGTTTACCCCTTCACTAGATCCTCAAGCTAGAAGCTCAAGATCTAGCCTCTCTATCCTCCTCCACTAAATGTGGTTGCTGAATACTCAACAGTTGCAGAATACTGCATTTTCAAGGATGGATTATCTCAAGCCTATTTCTAGATGATGCAAATCAACTCTTGAATGATGGAAATAGTGAATACAAGGTGAGGAGATGGCCCCTCACAGGATTTCAAGTTGAATTACTTGAAACTTCCTTCCTCGAATAGATATATAGGACTGGATTGTGTAATCCTTGAGGGGATTTTTTCTGCATGGAGGTAAAATTTGATAGCCTAGATTCTGGATATAGATATTCTGCTCCTAAAAGGATGAAAATGAAGCATAAGGTGAAGGATGAATCCTCCATCAGTTTCCTAGATGAAATGCTAGAAAAAACCTCCACCTCTCAAACCCTCAAGAAAAAATGTGTTATTCCTGAGACTGAATGTGCATATGAGAGTGGTTGAATGTGGCATCAATGCCTGATGATGTATGGCAGCTCAGAATAACCTTCCCAAAGTAGGGACTCGAAGTACCTCCTGGTTAAGATGGGATTTCCACTCAGAAACACCCGTGAGCTAAACAACACTACAAATTTAGCTAAATAGCATAAGCATGCATAGAAATGTCAAATGACAAATGTAGATCTAAACAAATCAGAAATAATAATCTAAAGTCTGCCTTCTATTTTTTCCTTCATCTCCCTTATATGCTTTGTGAGCCTTCCATAGCCCTGGCCCACCTCATAATTGTGTTGTACATATGGCCACTAGCCTCCATGAAGACTACACTATCTCTCCATGTTCTCCACCATCTCTACATTTAATTCCCACTCTCTCCATCATGTGTGCATTGGATGCACAAATTCCTCCAATATCACATCATTAGTGCTCTATGATATTACTTTTAATGCACCATGATATCATTTGACTTCCTCCATGATCTCCATGATCTATTATTAATGTGGCATGATCTCCACCCTTCCTTTATTTCAAAAGCTTCTCCACTACTCCATAATGCAGATCTGGCTCTAAAATATCCACATACACACATCAAAAGTGGATTCTATTCATCTATGGGTTTTGTGGGTCCCTCTACCCTCTTATTTGCTTAATTAATTAAGAAAATTGAGAACTCTAATATTCCAATTATCTGATGGAAAATTGGGAATATTACAGTCTCCTATCTGAGCGATTAAGCGTGTCTCTCACCCAATTTTTTTTTTAATCTTGTTGTTTTTGTTGACAACCATTTGCTCCATCTGAGGTTGGTATTTCTCGGTGCAGTTATCAATTAATGTTTGAAGGTTGTCAACCGCCTTCTTATTTTGTAAAATCTTGATACAAGCGTGCAAGAACACTTTCATCTCAGTTGGATCTGTCTCATCTATGACATTCACAATAGGCCTAGTCGATACTTTTGATGTTGACGCACTGGGGTACATAAAATTATTCTTTTCTTCAATAAAGGTATCTTTCTACCTTTAAAATTTAAATCCTTCCTTATTCTCAGGGGATTTCCATATCCAAACATTTGCACGAGGTCTATAACCTTCTACTTTGTCTGCACCAGTTATTGCACAACTTCTGGTTTCAATATTGACACTGGGTTCTTTTTTCTGCGGTTCTACCCTCATCATATGAATGTTATGTGTAGGCATCTTAGTCTTATTTTCATGCATTTTTGCAAACAAAACAAGGAAATATTCAATTATGTGATCAAACTACCAACAATATCTACAAGATGGGTGCGTCAAGTTTTGGAATTCGCGTGCGAAGTGGTTGACTTCTCCATAATTATAACCGATAATTTGGCCTCTTCCATGACCAACCCCTCCTCCTCATCCGATTCCTCAGCCCTATAATCCCCCTCACCCAAAGGGTGATGCAGGAGAATACAAAACTCTAATTTCTGACTACACTCTATAGGAAGTAGCTTCTTCAATAATTAGGTCAAAGCTACGACAATTCTTATCATCATGCCCTTATAGACTGAAAAAATGTGCAATATAACTGCTTAGGAGTCTAAATATATTTCTCCAACCTGGCACAGTAGTCTGTAGGGTTTTGTCTGGTTATTTGACATAGATCACACCATAGTGTAGGCATCGAACTTGGCCCAATCCCTAGATTAGTCTTGATCAGAGTCGATCCTCCAACTGCCAGATATTCACCATGTACTGGGCATTGTTCATTGTAGTGTCCTTCGTCTTTGCAATGTATGCACCATATTGTTGCCTGCACATTCTTTCTGTTCTCCTTCCATAATTTTTTCAATTCTAAGTGGAGGGTATCCAATTGGATCTGAATCTGTTGAACCCTGACCTGAATTTCCTAAAATGGCTAGGCTTCTAGGTTCATCGTGATTTCCAAAGCCACGACCTGGGATGTGATATTTTAATGAGAAAACGACAGGCATAAATGAGGCAACATCATTTCAATGAACCATTATTTACACTAATCATCAGTAATGGTGAAGCTTCCATCCTTGGTGATACGTTTTAAACATTAATCTTCCTCCCATACAATTTCCTTTAGTTCCTAGTGGATATCTTTCATTTCGGTATCACATTGAGCATATGACTTTGGCTTTCAGAACCGTTCATTCAATGATTTCGTCACATCATCTATTTTCATATTTATGTTAGCCGCTAGATACCTCATATACCACTCCAACGCACATTCCTATAATGCAGTAGTGAGTTGTGCTTTCTTGGCATCATCATTAGTAATCTATTGTTCCCTCCACACAAACTTTGCGAAAAACCTAAATTTCTTGGTGTCTTCATTCCCAACAACCTTAAAATTTTTCATCTTAATATAGTTAGCCATATCGAATACTAGTGGGGTAGGTGGAGGTGGAGGTAGAGTGGAGTGTTGGATGGCAGTGTGAGGTTGATTTGGGAGTGGAGTAGATGGGATCTGAAGCGCAATTGTGTTACTATCTCCTGCTTGCGTCGAATCATCTGAAATTCTCACCTTAGACTCTTGGTCGTTGTCAGGTCTACCTTTCAGGGGACTATGCACAAAGTCTCCATCTGGGTCTTCTTTAAAAAAATTTCCACTACACGTAGAGCTAGGTTGACCTCTTCTTATGATTCACTCAGTGTGGCTACACAAAGTACCTTTTTCACATAAGAGCATTTAAATCCACAACTTCAAAGAGCGCAGAAACATACCTCGTGGACCTTTGAAAAACCTTCTTTCAGCTTCAGTGTATGACAAAAAGGTATAAATAGCAAAATAAATGAAAAATCCACCCAGAATGTTGTCGATCCAATAGTCAACTGTGTGAGTAATCTTATTGTTGGATTTTTCCAATTTTTGAATCAAATCAAGATTCCACCTGGTAATCGTGTCATCCTTCCAAGAGGTCTACTTCTCAGTGAACCAAGAGAACCACTCATGTAGTTATGTTGCAAACAAATAAAATAATATTTAATGCTACTCTGTATAAATGTATCTTTGTTCCCAATCTTCATAAGATAATCACAGGTTCCGATTTTCTTGGATTGCGAACTCACGCACTTTTTGATCAAACCAACCATGCAATTCATTCTTAGTTGGATGCAAAATCAAATCTCCCTCATACAGATCCTAGTCCCGACAACGAAGCCATTGGTTGGCTCAAAGGGTCTAGACCTAGGTTTAGAGTGTACTACACAGCCAACAAAACCCTCCAACTACTAGCCCTTTCGGGAGTGATCCACTTGCGCAAATCAAAGTATCACCCAAAGTAAGAGGGGCGGGTACTCGAACCAAGTTTCTGCACCTATAGGGGAATTATAATGTGGATCTAACCCTTTCTGATATGATCTAATTACTACTATGTTGCGCTATAACGTCTTAATAGTTCGGCTGAAATTTTGATCAAAAGTTCGGCCGAACTATTGTATAACTCTCCGTCGGCCGGAGAGTTTTGTAGAGCCCCCTACTAAAACACATTTCGCGTCAATATAAATTGGCGCGAAATGATTCACAATTTTCGCACATTTCGCACACTTCTTCTCATTTTACAAAGATCTTGGTTTGGGTTCAAAAACTTTTCTTCAAAGTTTGGATTTAAGAGCATTTCTTGGTTGATTTTACAATTTTGGGTTTAAAGAATTTTTTGGAGGACATTTCTTAGAGGCGGCGTGATTTTGGCAAAAATTGTAAAAAATTTCTTGGACGTACATTCAAAAGACATTTCTTGGAGGTATGTATGTGTTTTGAGTTGAAGTAAATATTTTGAGCTTCGTTTCATTTTTATAAGACATTTTTCTCTCAAATTTTTTAAAGTAAATGTTTTGAATTGGAATATGTATTTTTTGCAAAAAATTTACACTGAATTTTTTTAAATTAAATCTTTTGTGATATTTTTTGTAATTGATTTATTGTCCAATTTTTTGAAGGAAATTTTTTGAACTTCATACCCTATTATCATGGGAAATCGAAGAACTTGTGCGAGAAAATATGATCGAAAAAGAGACACTGAGACACGTAGAGAAGAGACTAGACAATCTCGCAAAAGAAAGTTAGAAGCTCTCTCAAATATTGAAGAGGAAAATCAACCTCAAGAAAAAATTGAAGCAAGTATGTAAATGTAAATATTATGATCTATTGATATATATTTAAAATTTTCCTAATGTAAAATGTGAAGCTTAATTTTTATTTGATGAACTAGTTTGAAAAATATTTTGTTTAATGTAAACAAACAGAGATATTCCTCAAAATATTGAAGAAGAAAATCAACCTCAAGTAGAAATTGAAGCAGGTATGTAAATGTAAATATTATGATCTATTGATATATTTAAAATTTTTCTAATGTAAAAGGTGAAACTTAATTTTTATTTGATGAACTAATTTGAAAAATATTTTGTTTAATGTAAATAGACAGAGATACTCCTCAAAATATTGAAGAAGAAAATCAACCTCAAGCAGAAATTGAAGCGGGTATGTAAATATATATATTATGATCTATTGATATATTTAAAATTTTCCTAATATTTATTGACATATTTATTAATTTAGTGATTTATTGAATATGTACTATTTTTTCGAATATTTACACATGAAATCACTATCGATGATGAGATGTTAGAAAATGTTGACACTCACACATATGGAGATAAAAAACCTGACCATATTATACGATATCGTGTCGACCACATTTTTGAAAAGTATTTCTTAAATGAGCGAGTGACAGTTCAGGCTCAAATGTTGAAAGGTCTCCTATCATCAAGGAAATTAAAAGAAGCGACGACACTATTGGGTATTTGAAAATCAACCAAAGATAAAAAAAATGAAGGAAGAGGTGATAAAAAATATGAGTAGTGCTATAAAGTCAATTAAGAGATCTAGAGATAAAGATGTTTCAAATGTACGTAGAGGAATACAGATGGCAATGGTTTCACCAAGTACTCAAGAGAATCGTTTGATAACATCTATGGCATGAGCACTGGGAACCTCGCGAAAAACTCTGCACAAACATCGAAAATTTTGACTGCAAATAGATGTAAATGATGAACTCGCTTGTTGGAGAGCTATTTGTAGGCAACCATACAAAGATAGACTTGGAGAAAATGTTAAAAAAATAATATATGAATATTGGAAGAACAATTCGCGTGTTTCACCAACTACAAGACATGTGATGCGAAGAATAATAGCACGAAATCAGTACGAAGAACATGAAAAACATCTCTTGGAAACCACTCAGATAGAGTTATTCAACAAGTTCAAAGAAGAGAATCATCAAATTCAAGTTTCACTTAGTGCTTTTGTTCAACAAAAACCATGGTATGTAAAACCTATCACCGTACGCGACACTTGTTGTTGCCGTTATCATGTGGAATTTGAGTTATATTATGACACATTCCTTGATTTCAGTAGAAAATTATGGAAGGATTCACCTCCTCCTTCCACTATCTGTGATTTCATATCTCAAATTCTATGTGAAAGAGAAAGCGATGAACTATTTTACAAAAAGAAATGTGTTTGTGGTAAAAAATGCGATGATTGTGGAAATTTGACTAAATTTCAAAACAAATATCGTATTGATATAAATGATCAATCATTGTCCAACATGAAAGTGAAATGGAAGAGATATGAATATATCGGTACATCGATTCAAGGTGAAAATAGTGTTAAAAGAATCAAATTACGAGAAGACGAAATTTTTCTGATAGACTTTTTGAGAAAGTTTGAGGCAGAAATTTACAAATACACCAAGCATTCCCATAGAGCTCGATGGCAAGACTTGCAATTAAAAAAATCTCGTGAATTTTTTCCACCAAGGACCATTTTGTCAGTGATTGATTTTGCAGAAAACTACACATTTGTTCCACAAAAAGAAATTCAGAGTGAATACTATCATTCTGACCAAGTCTCCATGCTCGTCCATATTCTATATAGACACGTTGAACAAAATGTCGATCATATAGAAAGCACGAGTGAAAATCGACATATCATTAAAGAATATCACTTTTATATCAGTGACGATCGTACACATGATACATGTTTTGTACAACATTGTTTTAGAAGAATTTATGATTCATTGAAAAATCGTGGAATAACATTCAATGAACATTGGATATGGTCAGACGGATGCGCAGGTCAATTCAAATCTGCACGATCATTCTTTTGGTTGTGTTGTCTTCATAAGAAAACCTACATTAAACATTGTTGGAATTTCTTCGAGACTGGCCATGGAAAAGGAGAACATGACGGTGCAGGAGCATGCATAAAACGAGTACTTCGAAGATATCAAATGAACCACTCTGCACACCGACTTGTGAACGTTGAAGAAGTTGTTCAATGGTGCATCGCTGCTCTAAGCCATGAGAAAAACCCATCAAGAGAAGTGCGAAGGTACATTCAATTTAATTTATATTGGAAATATAATTTTAAACATTGTACATTTATCATGCAATGATTATTTTTAATTGTATTTTGATATCATATTTACAAATTCTTTTTCTAATTTTCCATATAAAGTTTTTTCTGGCATATTGGAATCGAAGACGTAGATAGATCAATTGGAAATGACGTTGAAACAATAAAAGGGACTCGAAAATTGCATTCAATTCAAACAAATTCGTCCAGAAATGTGTTTGCATTGGATAAAAGAAAATATTCTTGTTTTTGTGATGTTTGCATAGACAACACAAAATCCAATGACGTTTGTGAAAAAAAAATGTATGTGAACGATTGGAAACATACAGAGCTAAATACAAAGGGAAAAATATCTGTTGCAATGTTTGAAGAAATGCAATAAGAGGAAACTACAATATCATCTGATGGTGATCGAGTTTCTGATCTTGTTAGAGAAGGTAACATTTGAATTACTTTCTAATGATTTAAAGATCTAGAAATAAATTTAAATATGCATAATTAAATGTTAAATTTTTATTTTATTGTGCAGGAGATGTTTTTGCTGTAATTGCACCTGTTGACAACGATGAAAATGTGAAGTATTATTTGATGCATTGCACTGAACGAAAAATTAAATTATTACAAGACTATAATGATCACGGATTTCAGTATGACAGAGGGTCTATTATATTAAAAGGTTATTTTTTCAGACAAACTCATCAAAGTGGAGACTTTGTTTACTTTGAAGACTATGAACCTGATTCCATAAGTTGTCAATATAGTCACTTGGTGTGTGCAGCACGCATAAAGTTGATAGAAGTTCAATCAAAGAAAAATCGAAAATTAAGAAATGGAAAATGTCAAAATCCGATCATGAACGGATTATTGAGGATGGAATTCCATTAGAATTTTTTTGAGTGAAGTGTCCAACAATTTATTATCTTTGGATTAAATATGTTTTAGAACTTCCAATACTCAACTAAAAATTGAGCTTCTTATGTTATTTGTGGTTTGCACATGTTACAAATTGTTTGGGTACAAGCACGTGCTCTAGTATCAACTGAAAGTAGTTTTTCTATACATGTGCATTGATGAAAAATGTTATATGTATTGGATATATATATTCTAGAATGAAATTAATTGTTCTTGTATATGTTTTCCAACCGTATGGTACAAATTATTTCACTTTATTTTGTAAGGTCAGATTCGGTCCCCATATGGCCTAGCCTCCAAGGGACGAGATAACAAGTGGTTGTCCCCACTTGCCCGAATCTCAACTTTTAAGTACAATTTTACTGTTTATGGCAGGCATCTTACATGATGTCCTAGCCAAGGATATATTCTCTTTGTTTCAAGTTTCCGGTAAAAGTTGTCACCGAATGACCTACTAGGATATTATAAATACTAGCTTTGTAAGATCATTTGGCATTCGGAAAAATTCGAAAGTCTTAGATTGTCAATCAATTTAAAGTATCATTCACCCTAGGGAGTGTAAATATTCAATGTAGGTTGGTGACGATGCTCACTCCTAGCTTGAAGCAGCTCCAATGACCAATTCTTTAATGAATTCCAATGCACTAGACCAAATTTGGTGACCCACTTGGTTTTTCACCCAAGAAATTCCAAGGTACTCTTCTTACCTTTGGCCCCCAAAGCTACAATGGAGTTATAGGAAGGTGAAGAAATTTTTTTTCACTGATAGGAATTTGGTCACATCCCTTATCTCCCCTTATCAAAAAGTTCCTATCTACTACATTATCCAGCATGTACTCAAGATCACTATTTCGTAATTATAATATCACAATATCATAAGTTCTCACAAAAATACATGGAATGCCATTACGACACTCATCTAACAATGGGGAGCTCAAAACCTAGAAAGCTCCTCGTCCCCTTAATAATAATGTGTTTAATTTAGTCTTTTAGGTGAGGATTAAGTGTGAATCTTGTTTTCACATACAAAAATAATTAATTGTTTAATTCCATAAATTTGATTATTCACCAAAATACATGTCATATCCACTATTTGTCTCTCCTACAAATTCCCATTATTTTATTAAAATATATGATTTTATCTCACCCAACTATCACATGTTCCTAAATTTACTCCTAATTGTTCCCTATGCCCTAAATCTACTCCTAATTGTTCCCTATGCTACTTTTCCCTTACTTATTTTTAGAAAGTTATTTTCCTAGATCCATCATAACTATGGATCTATCAAGCGTCGAGAGGGATCAAATATCCAGAGGTGCAAACCTCTTTTTTGAGTGCAAAACTTGAAGAAAGGTTTGCACCTCAAGAGATTTGATCCCTCTCGGTGCTTGATAGATTCATAGTTAAGATGGATATAAGTTGGTTTCAGTCGTGTGCAACTAAGGAAAAACTATCAATAATATGAGAAACATATGATTAATTTTATCAATAATATGTAAATACATCTAATATTAATATAACCATTTTAAATATGCTAAATATGTTTGAGATTTATCAAGTCATTTTAATTTTAAATTTTCTTAGTTACCTCAATTGGTTGAGATGATAAATATTGTAGAATAACTTTAATAATGGAAAATGATCAAATAAAATTTTTGAATGCAAAGTGACAATGTAATAATATTGAATGATAGAATGTGAATAATTAGAATGTAATCAATTACAAATAGCATTTATTATGATCAATCTTAAACTATTTTCTTCTTCTATTCTTATTGTCACCCTTATTAGTTTTGTCATCTTTCCGTATCGATTATATTAAAAATAAAGTAAAAATCATAAATCATAAACAATTTAAATATTTAGCTCGAACTCTTGTAGTAAACACCATACCTTCTCTCTCTTTCTCTCCAATATTATTAGGTTTAATTATTATAACACAAAAATCATTCTACATTGTCAATAAGTTTTTGCGCTTACACTGAAATCAATGAACACTATTAATCCAATGACTTTACAAGTAATGTACCATCATACATGCAATTATATCAAATCAGAAATCAACATATACAATGAAATCAACAGGGATTGTATTGTTACAAGTAACATTTCAATTTACCACATGTGCAAATGTAGGTTGAAACTATCCAAAACTTTAAGTTGTAGATTGAAACCATCCAAAACTTTAAGTTTTAAAACCCTTTTGATTATATATTGTGCAACATTAAAACATTAAACATTTAAATTTCATTAAATATCACATGCAAAATGTATTGAAACCATCCAAAACTTGAGTTTTAAAAACTTCACATGCCATGCCAATTATAATTCAACTATCCAACAAAAACATTTAACATTAAATATCACATGCCAAATGTAGTTCAGATGACAACATTACTTCACATTCACATGCAAAAAGTACTAAAACCATCCAAAAATTAAATAAAACAAATTATATAATAACAATGTAATAAAATATGTCCAAAAATTGTAAATCTCACTTGAGTATCAAACTGTATCAAGTTTAACAAATTTTAAAACCATCTAAATTTTAAAATCAAATCTACTATAAATGATGTCCATCAAATGGAGGATCTAGCGTCTGGGTCTCAGTCCGCGTCCTATCCTGTGAATAGGAAACCTACATACACAATGCACATGTACTTGAACATTAAAATTTGAAGTTTTAAAAATGAATGAGAATATATATATATCTAGAACTTCATGTAAAAAACAAAATATAACAAAAAAATCATTCAATACCTCGTAAGGTTCCCTCTCCATTTGATGAACAAGTTCTCCCATACGAACATCTGCAGTGGTAAACTGTACAATATACATGTACAGTTAAATATATATATATATATATATATATAAATAATTTATATAAATTAAAAACTTTCAAATGAAAATGCACGTGTACATATATAAACTTATTTTCAATAATATTAAAAAAAGGAACTAAAGACAACTTGTTCAAATGTTGTGGATGTTCCTATCTCCGTCGCTAGAGTCCCCGGATTAAAGAAATCTTCTATAGGAATCTAAATTCAAAAATTTTTAAATAACTCAAAATATAGATCTCTCTCTCTCTCTCTCTATATATATATATATATATATATATCTCAATTTTTAATGGAACTTTTTGAGGTAGAATATATATATATATAACTTTTAAACATAAATTTTAAACTTGTGAAAAATTTTCCATACTTGTGGCTCATCTCCCAATGAAGTAGAAGGTACATCTCCTAAGGAAGAAGAAGGTACTGCCATCCCAAAAACGTCAGACGGAATCGGTACCTGTTAAAACATTTTATCAAATTATATATATACATACATGTACATGTGTGGCAACAATTATTTATTTTAGAGTCACTTAAAAAACACTAACATGTGCCAAAATATCATGATGGTTAGACCCGTCTGCATCATTTGAACCGGAGGTCCCAAATGTAATATTAACATTTTCATCACGCATCATGCTTGAGAATTGCAAATGGTGTTTTAACATATAATCATATATTTTTGTTATATTAATGTACACATACTTGAATAAATGTATACATGTACATACATATGTATTTATTACAAATTGTACACATGTATATGTAAAAATAATTTCAAACCCTAAGGTCACTAACACATACCGTTCTGGTGCCCTCTTCCTCATGAAAAATTAGGTCTTGCAGACCATTGCGACAATTTATTGTATATGTTCGAAGATCTTCAACATTCATGTTGTAAATCTCCTCATCTATACGATAAACAAAATTGGCACGTGCATTTTCACGTGCTCTTTGTCGATTTAAACAAAGATCGACTCCACTCAACCCGCTATGAACATTGTCGATCATAACATCTCTTGCTTCTCGACTTATTTGAGAAGTTGCATCCATCTCTGATCGCAGGGTTTCGACTCGAAACGGTCAACTCACCAAAGGCGGCTCAGGGCGAGGCAACTCCACATCTCGCTTAGCGCCCTTACGTTGATATAATCGACCTCTCCCCGGGCCAAAAAATTCTGAAGGAAGGTCATTGTAGTCGGGTTTCATACCCAAAAAAAATTCTTCATAAAACATTTGTGCAAAATAAACAGGAACCTCATCGTTCCATGGAAGCCTTCCAAAGGCCGCAAGATGTCGATCATACAAATAAGCAGCTTTGTCTGGGTGCTTGAAATACTGCACCTTCAACATTTTTATTTTTGGCCCTTCCTTATAATTAAACATTGACTTGGCCTCTGCTCTTGTAACTTTTTGTTTTATGTCCTGCCATTTATCGGGACCTATCACTGTTTCTTTTCTCTTTCTCATCAGTTCTACAAACGAATCAGTCGTTGGCCCAAAATTTCTGTACACATTTACCATTTCACCCAATGAATGTGTAACTATTTCAAGGCTTTGTCTACTCTCAGCAGGTAGAGACAAAGCCACGCGATCTCTTTGCAATTTTGCATGAAGGATTTCACACCTTTGTAAGGTGCATTCCGCCATGTTGGTTTCCCATGGTATATAAGTAATCTCAGCCGGATAAGTGGTGCTGGGTTGACAGCCTTCTTCTTGAATGTAGCGCGCTGCCCTGCGTCTATTTTGACCACTGGCTCGAACATTTTCAGCCTCTGCATCAATATATATAAAATTTCGTATATTAGAAAAAACACGTGTAAAAAAAGTTGTACAAATTTAATGAAAAAACATTGAAATTGATGGCAACCTTGATGTTGTTGGTTAACATCATCTCCAACATGACCCTGCTGAGAACCAACCCCAGAATGACGCTGCTGAGAACCAGACCCACAGTGACCCTGTTGAGAACCAGCAGCCGTTGATTGGCCTTCGGGGGAATAAATATCACCCCCTTCCTGCAACTTGCTACCACTCATACCTCGACCGGTTGAACCTTGGCCACGCTCCATGGATGGAGTAGAAACCCTTCTCCTCTTGCCTCCTAAAAATTAAAATATGAAACTTATTAACAACTAATTTCACTCACAAATTTAATAAAAAAATCAATTCCATATGTACACACATGTATGGAGATTTAAGATTATATTTAAATACTGTGAACATCCTCCAATCCCTGAACCTCCATATGGGATTTGGCTAATCTTTGTCTTTCATCCTCCATGATATATATCTATTGGTCGACATTCACAAAATAGATTTCAAAAAATCAATTTGTAATTTAGTGTACACAAATTATGTAGAACACAACTTTCAAAGCAATAATTGATCATGTGTGAAACTAAATTTAATCGAAAAAAGATATTATAAAAATGATAAGTTCACCAAATTGCGCTTTACATGGTGGGAGCACACTTGGTATAAAATTTACTACTTATACACTTTAGTTTGTGGAAGAAATGACACATGTACATAGTTTACCTTAAATTTGTTGTGTTTTACGGATATTAAAATGAAGAACTTCTACTTAGATCCATTCCAGAGATTGACTGTAGGGGCATTTACTAGATATGTCACCTTTCATAAAAGATGAGATCCAGAGGCTACCTGGCCCTTTACAGACTCTGCCTATAGAACTTGTAGAAGTAAACACTAGAGGCATTAACAATATCAAAGAACATTTTCATGCTCAAACATGGGAATGTGTCTCTTTCCCTACGCAAAAAAATAGTTCAAGGTAGTTAATCTTCATAGACACGTCATCAAGCAGGTCAATGTGATCATCCCCAACTTACTTTTCATGAAATTAGGCTTGGAATCCTCTACAACCTGGTGGATGGAGTTGAATAGGAACTAGGAAAAGGCCTTTACAAAATACATGCTAGTGAATAATACTTACTAGGTTATGCCAACAAATAAAGTGGGAGAAATGTTTTCTCCTCGAGGTTGTCCAATTGGGTGTGTAATACCAACTTCACCCATTTCCTCACAAGTTTCTCTCTTAGGTTACAAATGTCTTCCACCTTATTAGTTATATATTTTTCAATTTCCCGAGGATTCCTTGATTTTTTTCTCCTACCATCTCCCTCTCTCACTCCCAAAATTATTGTCATCAAACATGCCCCATTGAGGATCTAGAGCAATGTTTGCACCATACTTAGAACTGTCATTGTTGCTAATTGAAATTGGAGTCATGTATACTAGATTGCTTGCTTAAGTGGCTCTTACTTGGACAATATCCTAAGATGAGTTTGACATGATGGTCATATGAGGTTGGAAGCTACTTGGTGTAATTTTTCTTAAATCTTCAAAAAAACAGAGCAAAAATGTCATTTTCGATCATTTTTTATTAGCTTCTGCATACAGCAAATGTTATCACAATTGCAACACAATTTTTGATGAAAATGTGCTATGAAATTAAAGGGTTAAAGGCAACCATGTACAAGGCATAGTTAATACAAGGCATAGTTGAGCCAAATGTTGTTGAGGAAGGGCCTAATTATTTGGGTCTTGGTTATGGAAAACATGGAGAATGCTCCAAAGCGAAGGAGGCACATGAAGCTATTCCAAGAAGGAATTTTATTTCGTGTTCATTACCTCAAGCTTGTGAAGTTTGTGTTCATGATGACTGGAAAATTTTGACAGGGTCACTTTGCAAGAAGATGTTAATAAACATGCAGCTAATGAGAATGTAAAAGAAGAGGATGTTGAAAGCTCTATCTAGTCATTGAATTCATTGCTAGTATTCAGAGGAGAGCCACTACCTCATCAAATTCACCTCCTCACGAAGACGAAAATGGTGAATGTTCAAGGTATAAATTTGCCTTTAATCAAATTGTTTTTGATTATGATAAACATGGTAAATATTCACATAAGATATATAAAAGAACTTGCACATGTTCCTTTTGTGGTTTGAATAATCATAATGTTTATAGATGTTGGAAGAAGATATCCATGCACATTGAAACTTTCTAAATAAATGAGGCAAAAAGTCAAAGGCCCATTGGACAAGGAAAATTATGTTGAAAATAAGATGCAATTGTTTATTACTCATTGCCATAAGAAAGGTCACCTTGTGGACAAGTGTTGGACTTTGTATCCAACAAGTCATCCACAACATTTGAAGAAGGTGGAAAGAGATAACAACAAGAATGGAAAAGAGGATTCCATAATCGATGAGGGTCAAGATGATTCACATGATGAAGTGCAGCTAAAAGATGTGCCATTGAAATGGTTTGCTAACAGATGGTTAGATTTCTTATCTAATTAAGGCCTTGCATGTATTTTGATGTTTCATGAATTTCTTTGCAAATTCAAAGTATAGTGCATGTTGCATTAAGCAATATGTTGAAAGTAGAGTTACGTTGACACACTTAAATGCAAAAAATATGGAAATTTGTACCTGAGCTCTACTATTTGACTTGAGAGTCAGTTGTTTGAAGAGGCATGTTTTGTCAATTTGTGTTTGGTTGATGGTTTTGTACACAAATATGTAAGAGTACATGGAGATATTCACATGATGTGAATTTTTTTTCGTTGAAGGAGAAAAATGATATGTCAGCAAGCTATGTTTCTTGCATGATGTGTTTTCAGTTTGATGGTTTTCTTTGTGACAAGACGTCACAAGATTTTGGGAAGGTCCACTCTTGAGCGAGAGCCTCATGATTACAACCTAATCATGAGAATCAAATGGGAGTGCATCCTTATTTTGAAAACAAATAGGATTTTGAGCTACCTAGGACTCGAACCATTATTTTTAAATTTGAAATATCATGGTGTGTTGTTTCAATCCCTGAATCCACAATCCTAACATAAATTGTTTTATTCTTTTTTTGTAGGATTTAGTTGGTTATATTAAAATTCAGTTGAATTTAAAATTCTTGGCTTAGTGGCATGAACCAAACATATTGTACATATTAAATGAGGAATTTCGCTCTCCCAATCATTTCTAAATCACCCATATCACCAAGAAAACATGTTTTAAAAGAACATACTTTGGTATGGGAAAGACCTTAGGTTTAAAATATTATAAGAAGGTTTTTGATATGGTTGAGAGAATGTGGAAAATAGAATCCATATAAACAAATTATTTTTCAAAACGTATTACTTTCAAAGTATCAACAAGGAACATGTACAAGGGTGTTCAATGAATTAACGCTATTTATTTAAATTCCATGATGTATATCTTACTCATAATTTTAAAAAATTATTAAATAATGATCTAGATTGGATAATTATATTATTTGTCATATATTTTGATGCTTATAGAGTGAAAAAACTGTAAGAATCAACTTGTAAGGTCATTTTAATGGTGGGTGGAGAATTGGGGTCTAAAACATTTTGGAATTATTTTGAGTCATTAAATGACATTTTTAGGGGTCAAACGATTATCCCTTGTGCTGAAATCTTAACCATTATTCTACACTTAAAGACATATCCAATGGTGCAAGAAAAACATCAAACGAAGTTCATTCAAAATTTATGCCTTTATTAAGTTGACCTATCATGTTGACCACCATGGTACGAGATAATGACATTTTAGCCCCATTACTCATGCATGGCAAGCTACCTACATGTGGAATTTTAAGAAGACTCTAAAAGGTCTACAATCACAAACCTCGTTAATGGTTGATAGAGTCAAATCTTACACCTAGTTGGCTATCACACTATGTTAAATACTTGGCCACTAAGAGGAATAAGAGTTCCATTTTGTGTTATTGTATTTTGTTCCATAGTTGAAAATACAACTAGGAGTGTGAAGTTAGAGAGAAAAATGTATGAAGTTAAGTTTTTATAGCAACCTTACACGCCAAAAGTCTTAGCTAACTCTAGAGATATTACCTTAAACATATTTTCCATACCATAAAAGAGAGAGTAGAGCATGTTTACATTTTAGTGTTGTTTTTCTCCCATAAGGATTTCCTAGGGAAAAAGGAGTCTAGAGCATCATTACTTTTTAGGGTTGCTTGTCTCCCATAAGGATTTCCTAGGAAAATAATTGTGTTGATTGTCTAGAGATATGTATGTATGTGTTTCATTATGTTCTCTATTTCTTACGTTGTGTTTCATTATGTTTTATATTTCTTACATTTCTGCCCTCCTATTTTTCTTTCCAATCAAGGTTTATAAAGTAACATGAGACTTGGAACAATCATTTTCATTATCTATATGGAAGGCAAGAAGGATTATATCCCCTTAAGCTTAAGCTTATGTAGTTTGTCAATTTTTATCATATATTTTTTGGTAAGGGTAAATGTTTTTATCTATAGTACAAGTCATGAGTTCCCCAATTTTACCTTATGTAAAGCATGATTCTAGGATTACTACAATTTGTACTTGGTTTTTTATTGTGATGATTCCCTGTCTCAATCACTTGGCCATCTCTCGATGGGTAGTTAAATCTTTATAACAATACTTAAGTAAAATTTATCTATTTGTATTATGTGAAATTATGTAAAAAATGGTATACTATTTTCCATAAAATTGGGTTGATTTTATCATATATTTCAATGAAAGTTGATTAAATATGTTTTCTTTAAAAGGATCTAACAATTTTGTTAAGGTATGAATTTGCAATTTTGTGTGGTTCTCTATCAACCTTCACTTCCTCATTTCTAGAAAAAATCTACTTGCTCATTCGTATACCCACTTTCTATTCAAATGCATGAGTTTTGAACTCTCGATAACTATGTTTTTCCACGCAGCAAAATTATGTCACATTTTATACTAACTCTAAATATTATTTTGAATTTTGGATTACTGTTATCCTTTTATATAATTTAACATTAGATATAAGTTTAAATTGAAAGCTACTTGGATGAAATATAGCTTAGATATTGCATTTGCAAATTATTATCTATTTATTGAACTAAAAGACATAATTATTACACATGTTTAATTTACATTCAAATGCTTCTTTGATTTATCTCCTATAGCTTAATGTAATGCTAGATATATAATTTAAGTTGAAGGCCCATGAGATAAATATGACTAATATGTGACATTTGTATTGAATCATCTATTTTTTGTGTTATATGAACATACTTGGTACGCATATCTATTTGCATTACTAATATGTCATGCTTCTTTAATTTATCTTTTATAAATGATTGGAGCATCCCTTTTTAATCTATCCCTTTTGACTTCGGATATGTGGGCAATACTCATCCAAATATTTTTCTATCATAAAGCAGTGAGTAAAATTGTATTCCATTTGTGTCAATGTTAAGGTTAAGCACATGGATTAAAGTTTTATATAAGATACATTGCCACAATGTACATTTATATCTAAAGAGTCCAAAACCTCATTCAAGACCATATGTTTTGTTGATGTAGTTTGATTGGTTATATTGCATTGCTTTTGCAGTTGTTGCTGTGGGCCTCACCATCTAGTGATTTTAGGTAAAAAATTATTTACATGGAATTTTGAAGTATCCTAGAATGTTTATTATTTATCACTACTAGCCTTGGTGATTTAGTTGTTTGTTTTGATGCCGCTTGGTTACCCATATTTAATAGTTGTTCATGTTTAATTCATTGTTAAGGCTTTTTATTGGCCTATCAGGATGTATTTTTCTCAAATCCATAATGGCTAAAAGAATGAAATTTATCTATGAAAAAGAGAGGTCATATGGAAAAAAATTGTTTGCAAGTGTTCTTTTGAACCCATAGAACTTGCAACCCCAATATGGATACAATACTAAGTAATACATAGCCTCCTCATCTAACTTAACTAGGGATTTGCAATACTATATTTGAGTTGGCTAGCTCCATTTCAAGATATTATAATGTTAGATTATTATTTCTATAGATTTTGATTATGGTAGTAAAATGTTACAAAAAATCGGAAACTACAAATAATATTATTCTAGATATATGTAAGAAGGACATGGTAGAGAAAATCAAACAATATTAAACTTTTCATAAATAGTTTAGATATAAATACATTTTCTAATCTTAAAGCAATAATTTTTCTAATAATTTTTTTTTAATCAATAAATAAAAAAGAAGCATTTTCAATCAAAATCACATCCAACATATAATAAAAATAATAAAAACAATTTAAAACTTCATACACTACGACATTACTAGGGAAAAGAGCATAAAAATATACAAGCAAAAAATCCTTTTATATAATAATGGAGAGCTTCAAATATACAAGAAAAAAAATCTTTCAGCCTTCTTGTATCCCAGAGAAAAGAGTTACTAAACAATCATATTTTAAACAATTTTAAAACTTGGAGAAAATCATCTGTGAGTGCATTCAATGTCTACGTGTGTAAGGGGGTTAGACTATGGTGCCATCCTGTAGCTCCAAAAAGTGCTCTAGGTAGAAGGACGTCTTTGAGCCCAGGCTTGTCGAAGGTGAGGTCAAGTGACTTGAATGTACAATCTATAGATATCGTCTTTGATGGTTTGATCCAAAAAGTGCTCTAGGTAGAAGGACATCTTTGAGCCTAGGCTTGTCGAAGGTGAGGTCAAGTGACTTGAACGTACAATCTATAGATATAGTCTTTGATGGTTTGATTCAGTCCTTGTCGAGTTGGTAAGAGATGGGAAGAAAAAAATTGAATGGGGGAAGGTGCTCTATGGAGATAGTCAGCAACTAGAGAAGCCAAGATGCCTATGAGAACCAATCTCGAGCACATCCTTAGGGGGGAGGATTTGAGGCAAGAGGAGAAAAGAGCAAGATAAGGGTACTTCTCTCTCTTGATGGTAGAATTTTTGAGAGATCTGACTCTATGAAGGAAAGAAACCAAACAGAAAATGATCTCAAAGTGAAATGCGTGGACATCAAACTCTGCTTGAATAATGGGCTGTGGAACTTTTTGCTTATAGTGGGTGATGCATCCCAAAAGAAGGGTCTGGACTCTCTCTAAGCTGGTTTAATATGTCTACAATGAGCTCGACCCCCATACTTAAGAGCCATAAAGAATTGTGGGTTTAAATTACCTCTAAGGTGGTTTAATATGTCTGCAACGAGCTCGAATTGTGGGTTTAATAATTGCCTCGATGAGTTGAAGTTTGGATGAGATGTCCTAAAACAGACTTGGAAACACTGTCTCAATGTGGGCTAGGGATCCATATCCTTCTTTAAGTCGAGGCTGGAGGGCCCGCCTCATACCAAAATGAGGCCTCGTTGAACTGTAGACAGAGGTAGGTGTAAGCTGTGGTGGTCTCAATTTCTACACTTCGTTAGTAGAAATGTATTCTGTAAGAGATCTCTTTGATTATTAACCTCCTAAAATATACATTTAACATTCAAGACACTATAAATATTGAAAAAAAGTAATATATCTTATATTTCTATGATTTCGCTTGAAAACAATAATAAGATTTAAATGATGGTACTATGTCTATTAGATCCATTGTTCTCTCAAGAGTTGTTTCTAACTTTGTAGATTATGTATATTTTAGCTGCTGAGAAGCCAGGTGTTCCCACCTAAGTGTGGGGATATGTTCTGTCGTGAGTGTCTATGCTAATAAAATAAAATGAAATCGTAAACTTATTTCTTGCAGGAAGACACAAGAGATGAAGAGGCACAGGCCCAGCATAACTGCTGAATATATATATACATATACATATATGTATATACATATATATATATACATATATATATATATATATATATCTAAAAAAGTAAAATTCTATTATGTTCTAAAGTAAAGAAGAGGATATTTTCATGTATTTAGAATGGTTTTTTTAAAAACAATTCCTCTGCTTCTGAAATTAAAATGTCCTCTCATTACTGCTGTAACTGCAGATTAGAAGAGGCGCAGTTTATTACTAAAACATGAGCAGGAGATCAACATCTTAATACCTGAACTTCCAGCAACATTTCGAAAATTCTGTATAGTCACACTACCTCCACTAAATTGCATCGCCTTATTCAATCAAACATTTCACCCCATCCCTTAAAAATCAGAATTTAAATTCCTTGCAACATTGTTTTAGACCCTCCAGCAAAATTTTAATGCAGCACTCTCCAGAGAGCCATGGCGACAGAAGTGGAGGTGCTTTATTTTCAGCAGTGCGCAAGAAGTTGGAACAGATGAATATATTTTGCACAGAATATATTCCTGGACAATATTATCGGCTTGTGTGCCCAGAGTGTCAAGGAGGACAGGAAAAAGAGTTGTCTCTTTCAGTTAATATCGGAAATGATGGGGTTTCCGTGAAGTGGACATGCTTCAGAGCTAAATGTGGTTGGACCGGCAGTTTTAAGATTGCAGGGATGTCTGTAGGTTCATCAGCACATGAATTGGAAAACTTAGCATTTCAGAATGCTATATCAAATGATGAAGTTGTAGATGTGACATCAGATGTTGATGTTATGGCTTTAAAATATTTCACAGAGGAAAATCTGCGATTGGAGCAAATTTCTGATCAGGATCTCTGTGATTACTTTGCTAGCCGAAAAATTTCTAGAGAAACCCTGCAAAGAAATGGGATGATGCAGACCAGAAGAAATAATAAGATGGCAATTGCATTTACATATCGAAAGGATGGCAAGATTGTTAATTGCAAATACCGTGATGCACAAAAGCATTTTTGGAAGGAAAAGCATGGTCAAAAGATTCCTTATGGGCTGGATGATATCAAGGAAGCAAGAGACATTATAATTGTTGAAGGGGAATTTGAAAAACTTTCCTTGGAAGAAGTTGGCTACAGAAGCTGCATTAGTGTACCTGATGGTGCTCCTCCAAAGGTTTCAACAAAAGAGTTACCACCTGTAGAACATAAATATGAATTTCTATGGAATGCAAAATAATACTATTAGCAGGCTAGTCATTTTATCTAGCTACAGATGCAGATAAGCCTGGACAAGCTCTTGCAGAAGAGCTTGCTCGACGTATTGGGCGTGAGAGGTGTTGGCGAGTTACATGGCCTAGGAGAAGTGAATCAACAAATGAGTTATGCAAAGATGCAAATGAGGTATTGATTCATTTTGGAAAGCAGGCTCTGAAGGAAGAAATTGAAGGTGCTGAAATGTATCCAATACAGGGGTTATTTAGATTCAGGATCATGTGAGAAAATTGCTAGAAAAGCATATAAAAAAGCCTTTCTTCCATGCTAAACTTGGAGACTCCATACCACGAATCAGTGCGGAAGAACTAGAGCAGGGAAAGCAGTGGCTAAATAACAGTTTTTTTTCTGATAAGGTGTGAAAATGAAGCACTTCCTTCAATAAAGTGGGTCCTTGAACTTGCGAAGGCAGCAGTTTTTAGGCATGGAGTACGTGGCTTGGTAATTGATCCATACAATGAGTTGGATCATCAGCGTCCTTCTAATCAAACGGAAACTGAGTATGTCAGTCAGATGCTTACAAAGGTGAAGCGCTTTGCTCAGCACCATGATTGCCATGTCTGGTTTGTTGCTCACCCAAAACAGTTACAAAATTGGCAAGGTGGTGCTCCAAGTCTCTATGATATTAGTGGAAGTGCACATTTTATCAATATATAACATAGGAAACTACTATTTATTTTAATTATTATACTGAAATAACTATAACAAAATGGCATAGTTCCATCTTAACCTTAGAATCTATTATGCCCGGAGAGGTATTAAAAAGGGTCGGGTCAGATCTGTTTATCGCTTATCAAAATTTCAAACATGGAAACGATAAGAGATATTTTCATACCCGGAGTCGACGAGCGCGGACAGCATGAGCACCAACATGGCCGGGAGGAGTCGACGAGCGCGGACAAAAGGAGCACCAGCACGGTCGGGAGCAGCAGCAGCGCCAACAGAGCGAAAACAAACAACGCGCGAACAACGAAAATTGTAAACTGTTACCTTTCGCGGGCGATTTATTTATAGAAAATAGTTCGGCTGAACTATTTTAAAACTAAAAGTTCGGCCGAACTCACAGTTCGGCCGAACTTTTTTAACAGTTCGGCTGAAATTTTGTTGCTGGTTTTCCAATCTCCGGCAAAAATTATGTTTTCCCGCGCCGTCAGTGTGCCGTTAATTCAAACGGAATTACGAGTTCGGCCAAACTTTATAAAAAAGTTTGGCCAAATGATGTTTACAAATTTCAATGCATCCTTGTAAAATGTTTGGCCGAATCATTGTTTTCAAAAATTTCGCCCCGATTTCGCAAAGGCAACCAACATGTCAGCTCCACTATTTCTTTTTAACCCTATTGAAATCTAATCATAATATAATCCCTTATCACCAATATAGTTATCATGTAAAACACAAAGATCTACCATTATATTATTAACCTAGACAAATACGCATCAAATAATAGGAATTTTACAAAAAATCTATAAGAAAATAATTAACTCTTAATGCATTAGCACATAAGAACATAAACCATGCAAGTAAATTGATGATTTTCCAAAATTTCTCTTTATTAATCAAATCTTCAATGAACACGGTTTATTCCTTCTATTCACACAGCTGCAAAGTCCTCTCACATAGCCCAGGACTCAAGTCTTTGCACACATAGCCGCAACAACCTATCTCTTACTCATACTAATCATGACTTAATTTCCCAAATCTCATCAACATTACATAATCATTAGATAGATCAAATATATCTTTTAATTGACTCATACATGCCTATTTATATGACATAGACACACAAAAATAATGGTTTGAAACTGTGTTTTTAGCCATATGTTTTACCCCTTTATATGTTATGAAATCAAGAAGATTTTACCCTCCCCAAAGCTCCTTGAGCTTCTACGTGCTACGCTTTACCATCAAGATTAGAAAAAAATACATTATAAATCGACCTAGGGGACCCTAGCCCAACAGTAATCATGAAACATGAAGAAAATCCTCATACCAAGAAACCATGCTTCTTCATCCTCTGATTTCTTCACGTCTCCATCAAATTTCGGTGGTTTTTCTTTCTTGAACTCATTTGGAGAATATCCCCTATCACTCCTCCTATAAGGATGATAATGATGATGATCATAGTGATTTTCAAATCCAGAACTCGAATAATATGTGTGTCTGTTACCTCTCCTATTCGAAGTGTCCAAGAACCCGCCATCTTTGATTGTGTCATCTATATTCGAATTGTGACTACCATGAGACCTACTTCTATATTCCCCATTAGTCTAATCCTCCTGTCCATAGCTAATCCTAAGTGTTCCATGTTTATGCAAATATGACAGACTTTGAAGGATTACTGCATTGACTTCTTCTTGTTTCTCGTTTTCCCATATGATTATTTCATTTTCCACCTTAAAATTCCTTGTTTCTTCCTTCAAGCTTCTCAATATGTTTTCTAAATTAAAGAGTTCCAAACACCATGCTGCTAAATCAGAAGAGTGCCCAACACCAATATTTGTAGTATACCATCTTGCTAGTCATCTTTGATTTCTTCCTGCAAGGCGTCTCATGTCAACTAAACCAAATCATAATAAAAAATCGTACCTTAGCATAATTCAAGGAGGATATCTCATTTGTATGATAAACCAACCAACGTAATACATGTATAGATATAATCATAACATGATACAGACTTATAATGCATAGGTATTTCAACACATGAATATCACTTTAGCTAGAGTCCATTCATCAATGCATGACCATATCAACAACACACCATGACCTCATGCATGACAACATCAACCATATTAATGTACACTTGACAACATGTAAAAAAATGACATATATAACTACTAATAAACGTATTACAGCACATTTCCCAACAACAACATCAACTCTCCAATGGCGACATTAGTGTCACCATGACAAACACCAAGGTGATGTTGCAAGTACATAGATCACAAGTATGAGAAACACATATGCAACCAACAAAAATGCATGATGAAAATAATGTTGATAACATCATACTTTTCCAAAGATAGTGCAACCATGCTCTGATACAATATGTAGTGCAACACCTCCCCTCACGTCCACCTAAGTAACCAACCAACCAGGGTAACATGAAATGAGGGGTAGTTATGAGAAGACTTAATCTCCTAGGTGACATCTAGGAAATGGAGTTTACAAACGACCCTTAATAACTTCCCTCAGGTGTCATAGGACCCTCCACGACTAACCCAACCCCTTCAGGTGTTCATCCCTTAGCCACCATGACTTTTAACTATTTTTTATCCCCATTCGCTCCCTTTCCAAGGCATCAATGCAATTGGACCTCCCAGTCGTATGCATAAGCCTGCATGAGTGCAACTAGGGACTAAAAAACTTAGTGTTGTGCCCATGGTTGTGTATTTTAAGGCTAAATTCTAGGGTTGAGGCTAGACCTCTGCCCAAAAAACCCTATAACTTTCATAAATCATAATTTACACAAGGACAAAGCCTGTGAACCAAAAAGTAACACC
This sequence comes from Pinus albicaulis, assembly GCA_034641835.2. Taxonomy (NCBI): domain Eukaryota; kingdom Viridiplantae; phylum Streptophyta; class Pinopsida; order Pinales; family Pinaceae; genus Pinus; species Pinus albicaulis. Next base: position 954,071,779 of record CM076581.1, on the reverse strand, counting down.
AGGACTAGGCCTGACCATCCCCAACCAAGACTGACATTCTTTCAAACACTTGGAAACAATACTATCCTCTCTTATTATACTTATAAAGAAGGATCACTATCCTCTCTTATTATTTATCTTATCATTAATTAGGTCTTTCATCCATTATAATTTCATTTACATGTAAAAACATGAAATGAACCATGAATAAAACCAGTCACATAAAAATTCTTATAACCAATATACAATCATAGAATAACCATAAGATAATATCTATTAAATCCACATAAATACAAGTACAAAGGCAATTGAACTTAGCTTTCAATAATCATAGGAAAGAGCCAACCAGGTTCAGGACTTCCACGTACCACCCGACCATAGACATGGCTGAACCAAAAATTTCTTTCAGCCAGTAATCCCATGCCATTTCCAAGAATGAATTCAGGATCTCATGGATAAACCAATCTAAAAAAACCAAAGGAATCCATAGGTTAAACCACCTCCACCCTCACGTGAGACCACCTCCACCCTGGATCTTGAAACCATCCAGCAATTCCAAAGCTCAAAAACAAGAACAATCCCATCACACCATTTCTATCTAGAAAAATCCAAGGCAAGGTTGAAAACCACTATCAAAACCCATAAAAACCAGCCACATACAACAAAAGAACCGAATATCAACATGCACATACCATGCATGTCAAAACCATCTAGGAAATCATACATGGAATATGTTACCTACAAGTATTATTGCTGAAGCTAATTGATCATTTTATTCCTTGCTTGGTCTTTTCTTTCCTTTCCTTTCTTAGTCGTTCTTATTCTTGCTTTCCTTCTCTTGGTCCAATGCTGACATGCTCCAAGAAAACTCTAAGTTTCCAAGAGTGAGAGAGAGAGGGAATAGAGAGAAAGCTCCAAAACTGAATTGACCAAAAGCTGAGCTGACCAAAGGCACTAACTGATCATCGGAAGCATTTTTATCAATTAAGCCTCTATTTTCTTCATTTTCCATTATGTTCCTTCAATTTCCTCCTCACATTCAGCCTGTGACCCTTCACCTTCCCTTTCTCCCCATTTCCTTTATTTTCATAAATAAATGTGCCAAAAAAACTTTTTCATTTTTAATGCCTTATCCATTTCCTTTTCAAATATCCCTTAAGCCATAAACGCATCCAGTGATGTGCACTAGGATATATTTTCCCAACATTCAGCTTGGAATATATGCCCCTTAGTCATGGTCTTATTTGTTCCTTTATTAACTTTTATTACATGAGCTTTTAACCTGATTTTGTTACATCTTAAGTATCTTACAATGAGGCTCATAGGATTTTTTTTATTATTAGGAAGCAATGGAAAACCCTAGAAATATAAAACCCTAACCATTGGAGATGAAGCGCAAAATTTTGATGGGTCTGATTGGGGTTAGTTGTTAGATCAAATTCTGTGGGTCGTAACTTTGACATCTCATATCCCTTTGATGCATACAATACCTCATTAGAAAGGTCTATCTGAGTAGAATAACTTTCCAATATAGACACCTACAATAGGTTATGGGTATACCCACATTCCAAAAAAAAAAAAAAACACGCTGTTTAGGGCATCAAAATATCTCGAAAAGTTTAGGACCCGAAAAACTACTGAAAATAGTAAATTTTGCTACAAATAAGAAAACTAAAATAAATAGTGCTGGGGGTCCAAGGATAATAGCTATTTGGCCACCAGTATCCACCTAGATCATAATTTTATTTTTTTGGGATAGTTTTGAATTATTTCCAACGGGGAGAAGGCACCCTTTCCTTCTTTATTTTGAACAAATTCCCTACATGTTTTCAATTCTACATTTTTTCAATGGTCTCTTTTCTAATGGTGAAGGCATTGAAAAATATGGGGATTAAAAACTTCGTTTAGGGTACATTGAGCATCTTCTGATTAAGTTTTAGGGCTTGGAAGCAAAGGGTATAAAATATTGGTCTCAGTATTGTGGACTTTTTCTATGTAAGAATGTCTCTTTCAGGGTAATTACCTCTCCTCAATTTTGTATATTCCTTTTTCCAGTGTCTGGTTTTTTCTAGATAGCTTGCATTTTGGAGTGGTGGTTGTGTCATGTATGAGCCTTGTTATCTCTGTAGTGGTTTTTTGTTTCTTGGGTCTATGGGTTTCGAAACATTATAAGGCATGTGGGTTATCTCATTATAGTGGAGGGAATTATGGCCGATTGAGAAGTAATCTTTTCTCTAGAACTTTTGTCTGTTATTCTTGGAGTGTGCAGGGAGTTGGATTATGCTAGTGTTGTGTAGGGGTAGTATTTTAGGAGCCTTTTTCATTTTATATGTTACTCTTCCTAAGGAAGAGGGGTTGTTGTATTTCAACTATCTGTGGGGTTGTGAATCTATTTCCTTAGAATCTATTATTTTGGCCTCTTCTAGTCAACTAGAAGCATGGACCTCCTTTCAGAATGACGGTGCCAGTGTGAAGGGGGGTCAAATCCAACCTTTTAGGCCACAAGAAAAGACACGGGCCAATGAGATTGCTATAGTATTCCATGCGGTGACCCCCTTGTCAGGTAAAAGGATATCTGGAAGTTGGAAAACCTAGGTCAGTAATGAATGTCTTTCTAATTTATATATTGAGTTTCTAAATGAGGTATCCCACTCGCTTCCTAATGTTGGACACACTAGGAGAACAAGCATTGGAAAAGTAATTATTTTTATTGTCATATTTATATTTTTACTTGTATCTATTTGTATTTTATGTAAAATAAGATAAATTATTTTATTTAAGCACGGGCTTCATGCTCAAGTATAGATCAAGCATGTTCTTCATGATTCTATGGTTTACTAATTCAAAATATCCTTTTTCATATGTATAAGCCCCATTTGGGAAATTTATAACAATAAAGAAAAATATTTTTGAGTCTAAGAAGTAATTTTTGTATACCAATACCAAGTTGGCCCTGCCATAGAAAGTAGACCTACAAGAGGCATATTCAACCCCTTGAGAAGGATATATATTGGAAGAGAATTTGACCAATTCGATTATTCACTCAAAAATTGATCACTACACCAACAAATAAATAAAGAAGAGTGAAGGAGAACGAAGGAAGAGCAAGTCAAAGAGAAGAAGGAAAATGTAATTTTTTGATTAGTTTCTCTCACAAGTGGAAATATCATAGGGGTTTTGTATTTTTTCAAGGGAAAAATATTGTAGGCTGAATTTGAGACCTCATGTTGCAATACTAAAGATTTGACAAGAGTAGATTTTGGATATTTAGACCTTCATTGGCTTTGGTGGACTTTGATGTTTTTGGAAGAGATCTTAGTGGAGGGTCAACTTGGTGCTTGGAGAAGGTCTTGGTATTTGGGTATTGGAGGTCTCATTTTGAGTCGATTCTATACGAAGAAGATTTTTTAGGTTTTCCCCAATTGTGGGGGATTTCCATGGCTTGGAGCCTATATTTTGTGTTCTTTGTGTCTTTGTGATCTTAATGTTTTGTTAATTCCTTGATTAAAAAGTAAAACTAAATAATAAGAAGCCAATAAATATTAAAATTAATTATCAAGTAAGGAACATTAACATTAATGTAAAAAACCTTGATTTTACAACATGGTATGAGAGCTAAGGTTGGTATAAGAAGGCCATAAGACATATATTATTGGATTCATCCTAAAATTTTGAAATAATATATCCAAGGAAGATCGATATATGCTATTTTTCAATTGATATTTATCTATGAAAATGATGTAATGGTTTTCAAGTTACCTCCTCCAATAAATATGACTAAGATCCAAAGTTGAGGATCAACTATTCAAAGTTTTGATTCATGTCTAAACTAGTTATGTAAGTCCTCTTCAAAATGAAGCATTTATATCGTACTTTGATACAAGGTGTTTCCTTGATTCCAATGCAAATTATATGACTGTGTTATGAGACACTTTTATAATATGAATTTATGACAATCTAAGTCCTATGACATGATGGAATGTGAATTACTCGAAATACTATATTGTAGTACTATGCAAACCTCTCAAAATCATCAAGAGATGTCTATAAAGAACATACCTACCTATGTTTAATTTAGACTAATATCAATATTTGAGAGGAATATAAATAATTGTTGTATATATCTATGACACTATTTATGGATCAAGTTTTATGAAGCTAAAAATCCAGCTTCAAAATCCATAAAGACAATGATCTGAAATAATCATTATATGATAAAGGATATGAATTAATGTTGAATATTTTATAGATGATTTGAAATGAAAAAAAGGATGTGAGTTCCTTTTATTGGATACAATTTGGACATATCAACAATACACAATGATGCAAGATTGTAATAAGGGCTATCTACTGAAGTAACCATGCTCTTGCTTCATGATGATGCGACATTGAAAATATTGTGACAAACAATCTGAAGCCTTAGGAGCACTTATATGAGAAATAAATGAAGCACTTCAAGAAGAATGTATAACCTAAACCAATAAAGCACACTTGTATAATAATACCAAGCTCCTTACCAGGAAGTAAAGGAAGAATGAGATCGTAATAAGAGGTATTAGAACATTCAAGCACAATCTAAAAATAAGGAATGCTACCTGAGGCAACCACATATCTAGAGGATGCAGACAAAGTGAAGGAATGGACAATTTCTGGTCCATTCATGTGGTTTGGTTTTGTGCAATACTACAAGGAGGTTTACCAAGTTTAGAGAGAAATTTATGGGCATGCATTGAAGGCTTAACTCTCCCATGACTAGACCACAAGTTCCTTGGAAGAAGGCTGAATCCTATAGGTGAATTGCAAGAGGGTTGTAAGGCCTAAAAGAAAGGAAAAAAAGGGTATGAGTTAAATGAATGGATAGAACTGAAAGGAGGATATTAGGAGAAGATTGAGTATATTTTTGTGAGGATTTGAGGCTGATTTTAGGGCCTATTTGTATTCGCTTCAGGTGACCTAACCAAGAGGACAGAAACCTCATGAAAATTCTCAAAAATATGCTAGAACACATCTCAAATTTGGAGGTAAGAAGGGTTATTATTTTTTGGTTGCTACGAATAGGAATATTCCTAGAGAAATTGGAACCGTAGTATTGAAGAAAATTTTTCTCTCATGTCAGGAAAAGAAAAGAGGACCGAGTACTCCTAAGACAGACAAGCCTTAAAATCCTAGTGAAGGATTGAGTTTGTTGTGACTAGTTTGGATAACATTTGGGAGGAATAAGGAAAAAAATAAAAGATAGAAGAAGAACATTTGGTTGGGGTCTAGAAGTTTTATTTTGAGAAGAATAAGGAGGATTACCATAGTCAATAAGGATTGAGACTTTTGTGTAGTTTCAAGTTGAAAGAAGGGCCTACTTTGGAGGTCGATTTTCCTAATAGTATTTCCAAAAAAAGGTCAAAGATTTTTGTGGCAATTACACAAGAATAAGGTCCTTTGGTGAATGTTTTTTGTTTTTTTGTAGGTATAAGGAAGACCTACAAAGGGTTGAATGGTGTAGGCTCAAATCTAAGATTGTTTCCAGAGAAAACTTGAAGTGCAAGAGTTGGTTCACCATTTTATGGGTAGATTTGTGAAAACCCTAAGGACATTAACGCAGTGGACATTCACTATTATGTGGATTGTTCTTGGAAGACCTTATTATAGTAATTTTAGAACAACTACATCAATATTGAAATATTGTTTGATCTTTGCACTAAGGACTGTCAATTTGAAGTAACAATAGGATAATTAAAGGGTTATGGATAGAAACCCTAAGGATATTCATATAAGAGGACTGGAAAGAAGGTTTATTTGAAGACCCTAAGGGTTTGTTATTATGGAATATTGATAGTAAAAAAAAGATGGTAGAATTATTTGAGTTTATGGAGTTGTGTTCATTGTGGAATGATAGAAACTTATAGGAAAGGTCAACCAAGTTAATTTCATGATTGACTGAAAAATAGTTTGACTAACATTTTACTGTTCTAATTAGTCAATTGAAGGAACTATGTGATCGAATATCTCCAAGGCATGAACCAATGAAGTGCAAGAATTAATGTTGGACACAGTTTAGGATGTAATAGGTTAAGACCTGAAGTACATAATAATAGACTGTTAGGAGGTATATTTGGAGCACTAGTTAAATAAGTTAAAACGTGATAAAAATTAATGATAATAGGGATGGTTGAGAAAGAAAAAATGATTGTAGGTAGATGATGGAAGGGAAGTATTGAGTACTTATAACACAAGTCGAGGCATGGTGATGGAATCTCCTTGTTTGAGAGGGAGTAAACATGGAATTCTCCTCTCAGTTAGAGAGGGCGTAAAGTTGAACATTGGATCTCCCAGTGTCATGTACTAGGCTAGGAATTACCACCATAAGTCTAGTGCATGCATCACGAACAGGGAGAATGATGAGCTGAATAAGCATGGTTCTCCTTTTGTGAGGTACTATGATGGATTAGGATGGGGTTCCTAAGTCATGTAGATGGACATGGATAAGGAGAATGGTTAATCGAATAAGAATATTGGTCAAACATTCTTGAGTCATGTAATCTCACAAATTAGGATGGAGATCCTAAGTCAAGGACATGTATGTAATATTCCCAATTTTCCATCAGTTAATTCGAATATTAGAGTTCTAACTTTTCTCACTTAGTTAAGTAAATAAAAGGGTGGAGGGACCCATAAACCCCATAGATGAATAAAATACACTTTTGTTTTGTGAATGTGGGTTAGTAAATAGTACATCAACATCACGGAATAGTGGAGCAACTCATTAATGAAGGAAGAGTGGAGATTACGGAGAATAATGAGGAAGATGATGGATATAGTGGAGGAATAAAAGTAAGATCGTAGAGAAATAATGATGCAGTGATGCCAGAAGTGGTTCATTAAATACACACATGATGGAGGAGTGGAAAGTAAATGCAGAGATCATGGAGATCATGGAGGGACAACGTAGTCTTCATGGAGATTATTGACCACCCGTGTAGCACAATTATGAGGTGGGCCAAGGCTAGGGAAGGCTCACAACCATTTAAGGAAGATGAGGGCAGAAAATAAAATCAATCTGGAATTTGATATTGTATTATTGTTTGAAATTATTTGCACTCTTTAGCTATTTAGATAAGTCTTTTGTGTTGTTTAGCACACGGGCGTTCCCGTGTGTAAATACCACCCTTACCCACGGGGGAATTCGAGTGCCTACTCTGTGAAGGTTATTTTGAGCATTTATTCATCATTCGGAATTGGTGCCACATTCAACCCCTCTATTTTTCATATACAACTTCGGGAATTATGCATTCTTATATTAGGGTTTGAGAGGAGGAAGGTAGTTTCTAGAATTTTAGCTAGGAAACCAGTGGAGGATTCATCCTTTTACATTGAGCTTCCATTTCAGTCTTCCAGGAGCAAAATTTTGATATCCGACATCATTCCATCATATTATACCTCGATGTAGCAGTATTTCCTTCAGGAATTTGGCAGTCCAGCCAGGCAGAGCTAATAGGGGAAGGGAGTTGCAAGTATTTAAGCTTGGAATCCTGTGAGGGGTATTTCCCTCACTTTGCAGAGATCATTTACATGAGTTGTGAGAATTATTTCATCATCCAGCAGCAAGCTACAGCGCCAGCCTCCTTGATAGCGCAGTCTAGTCCAACAGTTGTGCAGTTTGCAGCTGCAACTTGAGCAGAGAAAGGAGGAGGTAGATCTCAAGCTTATAGCTTGGAGATCAGGAGAAGGGATCAACCCTTCAATCAGTGAGTTGAGTGGGTGCTATTGTAGCTGATAGATAATTATTTTAGCCCCATATCAGTAGTTTTCTCCAAGGAGTGCATAGCTCAACCAACATGGGTGAAGTGTGCCACCCATAAAGGGTCGAAAATCAAAAGTTATAATATGGCCAAACCATTTCTGGGTTTTTCTGGGTTTTTGAGTAGATTCCAGGGTTAAAATCCCAGATATTTCTGAGCAATCCAAAAACCTCACACACATGGTTCGTCTTCCTAGTAGCAGTAGTTTCCAACAACAGCAGCAGTAGCAGCACAACATTCCCAGTGTTAGTTTTCATTAGTTTGTTTCAGCCACTTCTTGTTGGCTTGAGTGCATATTCTTTGGAGCATTGTGTAATTTATATTTTCTATTGTTTATAATGATATCTATCAGCTTTCTTTACTCATGATTATAATGTCTCAATGTAATTTCCAGTTGCAGCATATTTCCGGCATTTTCCAAATTTTAGTGTTATGTCCCTATTTTTCTTATTTGGAATGTTGCAAATGTTCTATGTTCCTGTATTTTCCATTTTAGAATATTACAATGGTATCAAAACATGATATTTTGCTTAGCTTGTGGGCACTACATCTTATGGCATCAGAGGAAGAAGCAGAAAGTAGAGATCTATAGTGGCAGAGGGATTAAGTTTTTCCACACTTCTTTTTAGATCTATGTAAGATCTCTCCAATGAGGTCAAACAAATGAGAAGGGAGAGGAAAAATGAGACCTCAAGAAGGTTTCATAATGAAAAAGGTACAAACACTTCCTATCAGCAGTATAAACAACCGACATTGAAAAGAGCTCCACAACACTTTTCTATGTCCACTTTCCTTGGAAAAGGAGATGAATGGCATGGATATGGAGGATAATTAGAGCATGAGACTCTGAGTAATTATCTTTCAGAGTACAAATCTTAATCTAGAGCATTCAAGGAGAATCTAACTCTCCAATAGTTCTTTCAAATCAAAGAGAACATGAGACCTCTTAGCAGTAATAGAAGAAAAGAGCGCATTAAAATAGAGTTTTCCTGCCTACATTTAATGGGTCATTCACAAGCATAGTGAAATCTTGGATGAAGGAGTTAGATGATTTATTATAGCTACATCCGATAGTGGAAAGAGAGTTTGTTGAGATTGCAGCGTTGCACCTTGAGGGTGAAGCAAAGGATTGGTGGTTCATCCATATGATGCATGCAAGAGTGACTGATTATGCAAAATTCACTCAAAGGGTGATCAAAAAGTTTTATAGAAGAAAACCAGAGACACTTTCCATAGATACATTTCCCATCATTGATGAGAAAGTACATGAGGAGAAAAAGGAAGATGCCATCATTATCACTCCGAAAAAGGAGAAACCACCACCACCACTAGCTGCAGAAGTACTTGCATTAGGATGAGGAGCACTTGCATCTTTGCAAGATGGTATTGAGCTCTTGACATTGGGAATTCCATGCATGATTTAGAAGATTCATGAGGAGGATGAGGTAGATACCAGCATTGGTATAATATAATAGGAGCATCCATCATCATTACCAGTAGTTGGAGAATCCATTGCACCTATTGGAGGAACTCTTGTAGCCGTGCAAGCTATTCCCAAGATTCATCTGATCCAAGGTTTGCAAAAATTTCCATCACATATTATTTCAATACCTCAACTTGATATTTGTAGGGACATGCCATCAGAGAAATTTCATAACCAAGGATTAGAGCACCTTGCTGATTTGGAGTAGCAAATTATCACTGCATGGAGGACCCTTGACTTGGTCAAGGAGGAGATGTATAACTATCTTGGTTTTTCATTGTTGAGCTGCACACAACACTTTGGGTTGGAGTGTAGCATTTTGGAGGATAGGATGAGCATAGTCCTAATCAATCCAATGCAGAACTGTGTGTTCAGCATTGAGTATGGCCATGGGATAGAAGATGCACCATCATGGAGATCAGCAGCGCTGTCGCTGAGGAGTAGTGATGAGTTGGAGGCCCAGCTATTCTTGGAACATTTTGATGACCGCTTCACTCATGAAGCATTCGAGGGACATATGATAGTTGGTAGACATCTTATTATGGATAACATTTTCCATTATCAGGATGAATCTTTCTTGATGAGCATCTCAAAGCTCAAAGAGAATTTTCTACCTACAACATATTCAAAATCTTATGGATTCTATCAGGTCATCGATGAGAGGTTCTCATGGAGTAACCTCAAGGAGGATGCACTTCAAAATATCATGGATTGCAAAGATCATCAGATTGAGGAGGATGATATTCTCCATTGGGTGGATACCAAGTTGGAGCATGATCTGAATTATCACCTACAGTTGAATGGATGGGTGAGGATGATGAGCAAGTGGTTGGTGAGCTACTTGTAGATCTATGACATAGGGCAGCAAGAAGTATGGATGCGCCAAATTCTCTTTGGTGAGTATGGTTACCACCTGAAATTCCAGATTGGTATGTTCCATGCCTTGCACAGTACTAAGGTGATGCAATAGGAGGAGGCATGGCTGTGCTAGCTACTTTTGAGAGAGTTTGGCCATCACATGAAATATCCTATGTCAATGGGAATGTTGTTGTTTGGAACATTGCATGGCACTAACATGATGTGGCGGCAGGGAGCTTGGTTATGTTGGGCTAATGTGACATTCTACATGTCAATTAGTATGTTGTTGCTCCATGGTTTGCATGATGAAGATGTGAGGTGGCAGCAAGAGTCATTTCTACTTTGTTTACTCTTGGGACAGTATGAGCTGAATTTCTGCCATAACTTGCATGATGAGTAGGGGGGATCGCAACAAGAAGCCTTACTATGTTGGCTTTTGTTAGGAGAGGTTGGCCACCATACTTGGTATGATGGTGGGGTTTTATGGAAGCAAGAGGAATTTTTGGGGTGGATGTTATTGATAGATTATGGTTCTTCGTTTCACATGTCAACCCATATTCTGTTTCCTATTTTTCACATCATTAAGATGATGCTTGGAGAAAGCAGGGCCAACAAGGACAATGATGGGAGAATGAAGAGGTACATCCTACTCCATGTAGCATGGGTTGAAAAGATATTTCATGACTTGGGACTTTCCTTTGGGGGGAGGAACGACTTCACTTCATATGACTCATGTAGAGGAGAGGCTCTGTAACATTAGATGGTTTCCACTTGGAGGTTCATTGATGAGGAGAGGCATATAGCTATACAGTTGAAAGCCATTCTAGACATTCTAGAGAGGTAGATATGGAGCTGAGAATTCATTACACATTGGAGCAGATGGGGAGACCTTCCATATGAGGATGCCATTTGGAGGGAGAAGGATTGATGTAGAATTCACTTTTGCAGTTGCTTGAGGACAAGCAACATTTTTCCAAGGAGGACTGTAATATTCCCAATTTTCCATCAATTAATTGGAAAATTAGAGTTCTCACTTTTCTTACTTAGTTAAGTAAATAAAAGGGTGGAGGGACACATAAACCCCATATATGAATAAAATCCACTTTTTTTGTGTGAATTTGGGTTAGGAGATAGTAGATCAGCATCATGGAGTGGTGGAGTAGCTCATTAATGAAGGAAGAGTACAGATTATGGAGGAGAATAATGAGGAAGATGATGGAGATAGTGGAGGAATAAAAGTAAGATCATAGAGAAATAATGATGTAGTGATGGAGGAAGTGGTGCATTAAATGCACACATGATGGAGGAGTGGAAATTAAATGCAGATATCATGGAGATCATGGAGAGACAATGCAATCTTCCTGGAGACTAGTGGCCACATGTGAAACATAGTTATGAGGTGGGCCGAGGCTAAGGAAGGCTCGCAACCATATAAGGATGATGAGGGAAGAAAAGAAAATTAGTCTAGAATTTGATATTGTATTTTCGTTTGACATTCTTTGCATGCTTCAGTTGTTTAGCTAAGTATGTTGTGTTGTTTAGCACACGGGTGTTCCCAAGCGGGAATCCCACCCTTACCCACAGGGGACTTCGAGTGCCTACTCTAGGAAGGTTATATTGAGCATCTATTCATCATCTAGAATTGGTGCCACATTTAACCCCTCCCTTGTGCATATACAACTTCAGGAATTACGCATTCTTGTCTTATGGTTTTAGAGGAGGAAGGTAGTTTCTATCATTTCAACTAGGAAAGTGGTGGATGATTCATCCTTTCACCTTGAGCTTCCATTTCATTTTTCCAGGAGCAGAATTGTGATATTTGTCATCAGGTCATCATATTACACCTCTATGCAGCAACAGTTCCTTCAGGAATTGTGCAATCCAGGCAGGCAGATCTAAGGGAGGAAGGAAGTTCCAAGTTTTTCATCTTGGAATCCCATGAGGGGTCTTTCCCTCACTTTTGAGAGATCATTTACATGAGGTGTGAGAATTATTTCATCATCCAGCCACAAGCTACAACTCCATATTCCTTGACATTGCAGTCTAGTCCAGTAGTTGTGCAGCTTGCAGTTGCAACTTGAGCAGAGAAAGGAGGAGTTAGATCTCAAGCTTCTAGCTTAATGGAGATGATGAGAAGGGATCAACCCTTCATTTACTGAGCTAAGTGGGTGATATTGCAGCTAATATATCATTCTTCAGCTCCATATCATCAACTGTCTCCATGGAGTGCGTAACTCAGCCAGTAGGGGTGTAGTGCGCCACCCAAAAAGGGCCGAAAATCCAAAGTTACAATATGGCCAAACCAGTTCTGGGTTTGTTTAGAAGCATCCATCATTAAAATCATGGATCTTTATGAGCATTCCAAAATCCTCCCACACATGGTTCTTCTTCCTAGTAGTAGTAGTTTCTAACAGCAGCAGCAGTAACAACACAACATTCCTAGTGCTAGTTTTCATTAGTGTGTTTCAACCACTTCTTGGTGGCTTGAGTGCATCTTCTTTGGAGCACTGTGTAATTTATATTTGTTTTTGTTTATAATGATATGACTCAATTGTCTCTGCCCATGATTATAATGTCTTGATGTAATTTCCAGTTGCAGCATATTTTCAACATTTTCCAAATTTTAGTGTTATATCCCTGTTTTTCTTATTTGGAATGCTGTAAATGTTCTATATTCATGTCTTTTCCATTTTGGAATATTACAATGTACTTATATAAATAATGGTCTCGTGGGCATTATCTAGGTATCCTAAGTGGAGTATGTACCTCAAATCGCTGAGGTGATTGTCGGGGAAAAATACCGAGAGGGGTCAACTTATTTAGGACTCACTGCATCATTTTTCACTCTCTAAAACCCATACGCTACTTTTCTAAAGCCAACTAGCGTATACACGCGGATATCCTTCATAAAACTCGCGTATACACAGAGATCTAATTATGCCATTAATTCTTCACTTATATCATTCCATCATTCATTCATTAGATGTTCTATAAATAGTAAACATGTGCAGTAAGAACAGAATAAACCATAACACATAAGCATCACACATGAACACCAGGATTTTAGGTGGAAACCCAAGTCGGGAGAAAACCACCGCTGCAGTTGCTCAGCCTTCAATATTTTATTATAGAGAAAACATCTTACAACATATGTGCTAGCGCAGCCTCCTACCAGCACGCAGGCACCCACCTGCGCTCGTTTACTAGCCTCTCCTGGAAGGGAGCTACGACCCCCTGCTCTCGTTTACCAGCCTCTCCTGGAAGGGAGCTACGACCCCCTGATCTCGTTTACCAGCCTCACCTGGAAGGGAGCTACAACCCCCTGACTGAAGGCTACAACCCTTAGCACCTCTATGGACCACGTTTCATCAATTTTCTCACACTGGATCCAACAACTCAAATAGAGTACAACTTGTAGGCCTCATTTCATCATATTTTCAGACTGGACCCACTCTACACATTTAAGCTTAATCATACAACCAAACTGATACAGACAACTCAGAACTGTAGAATACAGATAGCAGTAACACAGCAGAACAGATCAGACATTTCATACCCCATGCTTCAGCAAACCCTAGTTTGCATACGCGCTTTCCTATCACTGATCCCGCGTATATACGCGCCTTCTACCATACAAACCCGCGTATACTTCTGTACATATTACAGAGCTAATTTCACTGCACCTACGTGCTTTCTCTTCAGCGAAGCCGCGTATATACGCGCTTATTTTGCGGCAAACTAGCATATGGTTCTTCAGACATTTAGGTCATTGCAATTCTTTAGAACAGACATATCACACAAATTTTACCCTTTACGTCAGACAGATGTTCGCCTCCTCTCAGATCTAATCATTCCATAAACAGATGTAGCAAATACAAATACATTTCAGATTTAGATTTCCTTCTTCATCATTTTCTTCATAGGTGCTTCATGCATTCAGATCTATCATTCAACTGTAACCCTTTCCATTCAGATATACTTCAGAGAGAAGTATTCATTCAAGCTCAGACATCTTGCACCCACACTCATCATTTGCACAATGAATTTCTTCTCCTTATATAGGTTTACCCTTTTTCAATACCATGAGCCAAAACCACATTACTTCCGATGGTATTCCTGGACGGGGTCATTTAGATGAATCATTACCCAATACAATGGTTCAATACCATGGTGGTTACCCCTGGTTTTGCACTTTATGAGCGCTTTTTCCCATACGCGACTTGGCACGTTATTACCCGCGTGCATACGCGACTTATCCTAGACAAAACCGCGTATTCCTTGAGACATACTCTTTTCATCATAGATCTAGCACATATTGAATTCCTTTCTTCATTACCTTCTGTACTCTCTGTAGATACATCAGATTTACATCATTTAACAAGTTCATCAAGTAGGTTTCCATCATCTTCATCAAGTGGGTTGCCATTCAAGGACAACACTCTGTCAAGTGGGTTGCCATCAAGGACAACACTCTGCATCATATTTCCAACAATCTCCCCCTTTGGACTTGATGGCAACCACGATGGTGTTTGATCATTACGACAGATAGATACAATAAGACACAATGACACCATGTCACTCTCCTCATTCTTTGACACCATTCTTTTCCTTTATTCAAACACCATATCACTCTCCCCCTTTGACATCAAGGGCAAAGGGCAGATCAAAACCAGCACAAGGTTTTTCTCCTCATGTAGAAGGAAGCGTTCTGTAGATCTGATGTACACTGAAGTGACCAAGCTCCCCCTGAGCTCATGCTGAATCTTCAATCATATTTTTCAATGAAGTACATGAATCTATGACCTTCCTATCACCAAAGACTCATACTTACATCAAAGATCCAACCAAGTGGATTTACATAGGAGACTCAAGTACCCAACCAAGTGGGTTTACATATTTTGACTCAACTACCCAACAAAGTGGGTTTACAAAATGAACAAGTCCTTACATGACTGAATATTACAATTTTACACCATAGGTCTCAACATGACCTTTTCATCAAATTACAAATATGACTTGTCATGACCAATACCAGAAAGACCTCAAGAGAGATCATATATCAGAACCATCATAATGCCAACAATGCATTATACTTAGCAAGGCTAGGGCTCCCCCTGAAAATGTGCATCCAAACATCCTTTCCATATGACCAAGGCTCCTCCTTAGCTTGTGCATCCTGAACACCTTCAACAGCAAGTCATCGGCAACAATCTATGCATGACCTGTCCTTATCTCTGAATTATAAGACTTTCATCTCAGCAACGAATACTCTTCATCAAAAATCAAACAGGACTCATCCATAATCTTCAACATAAGAAACCATGTACCATTTCATTAGCAAGAGTATAACCAGAATAATGCTAACAGTACAATCATTAGCAGTCAGACTGATGCTCCCCCTGAACCTCTGCTCCTGATCTTCAGCTGTCATCCCAATTCTCTTATCATTAATGCATACGCGACTGTGTCTGCTGGAACTCGCGTGTGTACGCGACTTTTGTTCATCGAACCCGCGTATGGAAAGTGAAGCATAGAAATTTTCACATTCCTTCATCTCCCCCTGAATTTGTCCTTCCTGTACCTGTATTCTTCACATCAGATGCTCTGTCAGAAATACATATAACCAGAATAACCAAACAGTACTGAAAAATGATGTCCCTCAACCAAAAATTGTCAGCAATTATCCATACGCGGATGTATGTTAATATACTCGCGTATATACGCGACTGTGTTTCATCAAAACCGCGTATTCATTTTAATCTTCTGAATTTAAGTAGATTTGTTCTTTTGACTGGCAAAGACTACTCCCAGTTTCTGTCTTAGATACTCGAACGCTTCCCTGGGCAGAGGTTTGGTAAAGATATCAGCAACTTGTTCCTTGGAAGGAACATACTCCAACTTCACCTTTTGTTCAAGCACTTGTTCACGTAAGAAGTGATACTTGATGGGAATGTGCTTGGTCTTCGAATGCATAACAATATTCTTTGAGATACTGATGGCACTTGTATTATCACACATAATGGAGATAGGAGGTGTACATTTGATTTGAAAATCTTGTAAGGTTTGCATCATCCAAAGGAGTTGAGTGCAACAAGATGCGACAGCCACATATTCTACTTCTGCTGTAGATAAGGCAATAGAATTTTGCTTCTTGCTGAACCAAGATACTAACCAGGGTCCCATATAGAATGCACCACCACTAGTGCTTTTCCGATCATCAACACTTCCAGCCCAATCTGCATCAGTGTAAGCATGAAGAGTAAGATCAGCATTCCTTGGATACCATAGACCAAAGTCTTGAGTTCCTTGTAGATATTTGAATATTCTTTTGACAGCCTGAAGGTGAGACTCTTTTGGATTAGCTTGGAATCTTCCAAAAATCCCAACTGCATGCATAATGTCTGGTCTAGTCCCAGTGAGATAAAGTAGACTTCCTATCATTGATCTGTATTCTGGTTGATTCACCGGAGGAGAATCATCATGAGAACTGAGATTGCATCCGGTTATCATTGGTGTACTTACAGGTTTGCATTCTTCCATGCCATACTTCTTCAGAATTTGCTTAAGATATTTTGCTTGTGATAGGAATATACCATCTGCAGTTTGATGCACTTGCAAGCCAAGAAAGAATGTTAGTTCCCTCAGTAAGGACATTTCAAATTCTTGCTGCATGACAGAAGAAATTTTTTGACTCATAGATTCTTCGTTACTCCCAAAAATGATATCATCAACATATACAACCACAATCAATAGTTTATCATTTTCAATTTTTGTGTATAAGTTGCTATCAGCAGACCCCTTTGAAAATCCTTGTTGATGAAGATATTTGTCAAGAAGATAATACCATGCCCTTGGAGCTTGTTTGAGACCATATAGAGCCTTTTTAAGTCTACAAACAATATTTTCATCATTTCCCAAAATGAATCCTTCCGGTTGTTCTATATATACTTCTTCTTCTAGATCACCATTAAGAAAAGCAAATTTAACATCCATTTGATAAACTTTGATTTGTTGATAACTTGAAAAAGCAAGAAACATTCTTATGGCTTCAAGTCTAGCTACAAGAGCAAAAGTTTCTTCAAAGTCTATACCTTCTTGTTGAGTATACCCTTTGCAGACCAATCTAGCTTTGTTTCTTACAACATCCCCATTCTCATTTAACTTGTTTTTGAAAATCCATTTAGTTCCAATGACATTTTTATCATGTGGTCTTGGTACCAATTCCCAAGTGTCATTCTTTTCAATTTGATCAAGCTCTTCATTCATGGCTTGCTTCCAACATTCATCTTTGCTAGCTTGATTGAAATTGTGTGGTTCAATTGTGGATAGAAGTGCCAGATGACTAGAAGATCCCACAAGAGTTCTCCTTGTTCGTACACCTGATTCCTTGTCTCCCAAAATTTGAGATTCAGGATGATTCTTTTGAACATATCCGGATGGAGCTTTTTCAGATAGATCATCTTCAGGTTCTTCATTGGATCCACTATCTATATCATTTCTATTTGATGTAGAAGGACATAGGTCACCATCATCTTCTTTTGTTGTTTGTTTTTCTTCTTTAGGAGCTGCAGGAGACTCATCAATAACAACATCAACACATTCAACAATCTTTCGAAGCCTTTTATTGTAACATTTGTATGCTTTGCTTGAAGATGAGTAACCAAGAAATATCCCTTCATCTGATCTAGGTTCAAACTTGCCAAGCTTTTCATCATTATTTTTGATAAAGAATTTACTTCCAAAAACTCTAAAATGCTTCACAGTGGGAGAATTACCATACCAGAGTTCATATGGAGTTTTGTCACTATTTACACGAACATGAGCCTTGCTGAGAATGTTAGCTGCTGTATGTGCTGCTTCACTCCAGAACATGTCAGGAGTTCCAGAATCATCAAGCATAGCTCTAGCCATTTGTTGAATTGTTCTATTCATTCTTTCTGCTACGCCATTTTGTTGTGGAGTGCCTGCTACAGAGAACTGTCTTTTTATGCCATGTTGTTTACAAAATTCAAAGAATTCATTTGATGTATATTCTCCTCCTCGATCAGATCTAAGACACTTGATTTTTAGATCTAATTCATTTTCTACCAATGCTTTGAAGATCTGAAATTTTTCAAATGCTTCATCTTTGTGTTTAATCAACCCGATCCAACACATTCTAGAGTAATCATCAATAAATAAGATATAGTATTCTTCCCCACGTGGTGACTTTTTTCTCATAGGTCCACATATGTCAGTATGAATGAGTTCAAGAGGCTCACTTGATGATCCTTCTTTGGCATTAAATCGTACTCTGGTCTGCTTACCGAATTGACAAGATTTGCATATGATACTTTCTGGTAGATTAATATTGGGAAGACCACAAACAGCTTGAAGTCTGCTTGCTTTGTTGATTTGAAAGAAGCTCAGATGCCCCAGCCTTCTATGCCATAGCCAATTTTCTGAAGACTTGCTCAAGTAACATTGATCTTTGCAGTTCTTCAGTACATACAGGTTGCTTGGATTTATTTTCCCTTTTATAATAATTTTACCTGTATCAAGATCACGAACCACACATTCTTTTGAACTAAAGACAACTTCTGTTCCTTGATCACACATTTGACTTACACTTAACAGGTTATGCCTTAATCCATTCACATACATGACATCATTAGCCTTCACCTTTTCTTTTAGAAACACAGACCCTTTTCCTTTAATTACAGCAGGAGTATCATTTCCAAATGTAACTTTCTTTTCCTTTTCTAGAGCATTATATGCAAGAAGTTTGCTTTTGTCACCTGTCATGTGTCTTGAGCACCCACTATCAATGTACCATTGATTTTATTCACCTTCTGCAAATAACGCTATCCCACAATTTTCAACCGGTATTTCTTTCTTTTTCCACACTTTAGAGCTTGAGGGAACATGTTCTTTTGGCTGGACCTTGCTCCGGCATTCAGATTCTTCATGACCAAAGTTATTGCAATAAGTACATTCAACTTCGTTTTGAAGAGGAGAAAAGTTGTTATAGGTGTTCTTCTTTGGTTCAATATTCATCCTTTTATTTCTTGCTTCTCTTGTCATGATGGTTTTATATGCAACACATTGAACAGCTTTATGACCAAAATTGTGACATGAGAAGCGTTGTCCATTGAAGTAGAAATTTATGTGATCATGAAATCTTCTATTAGAATTTACCTGTTGGTTGTAGCTTCTTTGAAAGATCTCCCTGTTGGTGTTCCTTGAATTGAAATGATCATGCTTTTATTGTAAAGATCCTTTGTTCCCTTGCTGAGTGGCTGAATGTAGTGAACCAGCTGTGGCTACTTTTAGAACATTTGGTGCTGAAGTCTGGGAAGATTCCCCAGTATATCCAAGACCTGTTTTTATAAGAGGAGACCGTTGTATCTTGATAATCTCATCTAAGGTTTCTGAACCTTTAGCAAATCTAAGATTGAGAGTTTTTACTTTCTCATTATCTTTTCTTAGACTTACTACTTCACACTCCAATTCCTCAATGCGTTTTTCCTTTGCTTCAAGCTGATTTTCAAGAGTCTCTATGATTATGTTCTTTTCTTCTAGGCTTAATTTGAGTTGATTGTTTTCTTCAAGAAAATCATTGTCTTCCAGAGCATCCACAAAAGTATCCTTTTCTTCTCTAGATTCTTTTGCCATGAGCAGTTTAATATCTTGTTCACATTCTTCCTCACTATCAGATAACCCATCACTGTCTTCATTAATATAGTAACTTTTTCTTGTGCTAGATCGATTATTATTCCTTCTTGCTACTTCTTTTCCTTTAGCAGATGTTTCTTTATAAGGACACTTTGCAGCATAATGACCAACTCTTCCACAATCAAAACATTTGAAAGGAAGATTACCTTTGAACCTTCTAGTTCCTAGTTGGAGTCTTCTTACAAAATTTGCTTCTTCTTCTTCTTCAGATATATAGCTAGATTCCTTGACAACTTCCTTTTCTTTTCCTTTTACAGATGCCTTAAAAGCAGCTTCTTTGATTTGAGAAGGACCTCCTTGTCTCATTTCAAAAGCAGTCAGAATACCATGTAATTGAACAATAGTAAGAGTTTGCATATCTTGCCTTTCTTCAATAGCTGAAACTTTAGAGTCAAATTTTGAAGTCAAGGATCTTAAGACTTTTTCCACCAGAGTAGTATCGGCCATGGTTTCACCCAAATTTCTCATTCGATTTACAATATCATCTAGACGTAAAAATAAACTGGCAATAATTTCATCACTATGCATCCTTAAATTTTCATATTCAATTCTGAGAGTTTGGAGTTTTGCACTTTTTACCTTTGTATCTCCTTCATAGCTCAGAATGATTTTGTCCCATATTTCTTTTGCTGAATTTAGCTGCATCACTTTAGCAAATTCTGGTTCATACATGCTTCCTAATAAGACATTTACTGCTTTGGCATTGATTTCATACTTCTTCCTTTCTGCTGCATCAGTAGGAATACTTGCTGGGTATTGATAACCTTCTTCCACGATTGCCCATACATCTGCACCAAGACTTTGCAGATATGATTTTGTTCGTACCTTCCAGAATATCAGATTGCTTCCATTGAATAGAGGTGGCTTTAGAGACATTACTCCTTCAAGACTTCCCATTGCGACGGATCTCCTTCAAGCGATCAAGCTTCTGCAGAAGAACCTGCTCTGATACCAATTGTTGGGAAAAATACTGAGAGGGGGGGTGAATCAGTATTTAGGACTTTATCAAACTTTTTACTTTTTCACTTTCTAAAACCCATACGCTACTTTGCTGAAGCCAACTAGCGTATACACGCGGATATCCTTCATAAAACTCGCGTATACACAGAGATCTAATTATGCCATTAATTATTCACTTATATCATTCCATCATTCATTCATTAGATGTTCTATAAACAGTAAACATGTGCAGTAAGAACAAAGTAAACCATCACACATAAGCATCACACATGAACACCAGGATTTTAGGTGGAAACCCAAGTCGGGAGAAAACCACCGCTGCAGTTGCTCAGCCTTCAATATTTTATTATAGAGAAAACATCTTACAACATATGTGATGGCGCAGACTTGACCAGCACGCAGGCACCCACCTGCGCTCGTTTACCAGCCTCTCCTGGAAGGGAGCTACGACCCCCTGACTCGTTTACCAGCCTCTCCTGGAAGGGAGCTACGACCCCCCGCTCTCGTTTACCAGCCTCACCTGGAAGGGAGCTACGACCCCCTGATCTCGTTTACCAGCCTCACCTGGAAGGGAGCTACAACCCCCTGACTGAAGGCTACAACCCTCAGCACCTCTATGGACCACGTTTCATCAATTTTCACACTGGATCCAACAACTCAAATAGAGTACAACTTGTAGGCCTCGTTTCATAATATTTTCAGACTGGACCCACTCTACACATTTAAGCTTAATCATACAACCAAACTGATACAGACAACTCAGAACTGTAGAATACAGATAGCAGTAACACAGCAGAATAGATCAGACATTTCATACCCCATGCTTCAGCAAACCCTATTTTTCATATGCGCTTTCCTATCACTGATCCCGCGTATATATGCGCCTTCTACCATACAAACCCACGTATACTTCTGTACATATTACAGAGCTAATTTCACTGCACATACGCGCTTTCTCTTCAGCGAAGCCGCATATATACGTGCTTCTTCTGCGGCAAACTAGCGTATGGTTCTTCAGACATTTAGGTCATTGCAATTCTTCAGAACAGACACATCACACAGATTTTACCCTTTACGTCAGACAGATGTTCGCCTCCTCTCAGATCTAATCATTCCATAAACAGATGTAGAAAATACAAATACATTTCAGATCTAGATTCCCTTCTTCATCATTTTCTTCATAGGTGCTTCATGCATTCAGATCTATCATTCAACTGTAACCCTTTCCATTCAGATATACTTCAGAGAGAAGTATTCATTCAAGCTCAGACATCTTGCACCCACACTCATGATTTGCACAATGAATTTCTTCTTCTTATATAGGTTTACCCTTTTTCAATACCATGAGCCAAAACCACATTACTTCCGATGGTATTCCTGGACGGGGTCATTTAGACGAATCATTACCCAATACAATGGGTAAATACCATGGTGGTTACCCCTGGTTTTGCACTTTATAAGCGCTTTTTCCCATACGCGACTTGGCACGTTATTACCCGCGTGCATACGCTACTTCTCCTAGACAAAACTGCGTATTCCTTGAGACATACTCTTTTCATCATAGATCTAGCACATATTGAATTCCTTTCTTCATTACCTTCTGTACTCTCTGTAGATACATCAGAATTACATCATTTAACAAGTTCATCAAGTAGGTTTCCATCATCTTCATCAAGTGGGTTATATCACAAAAATACATTATGGGTTATCAAGGACAACACTCGCACTATATCGGCCAACAAGTGAGATTATGGTGTCACATGTAATTCCTCCCAACACTATGCTATGATGTTGTAGATAGATAGAGTGTACTAGTCAATTCCTTTATAATGCGACAATGTTGACTATGATCATACTATAATATGTGATGCTTATCAATATAAATCCATTCTTATGAGAATATTTGAACTTGAGATATACCTGATTATTCATTATGAATACCTTCCTAGTTAAGAGGTAGTATTAGAAAAGTAACTAGGTTCAATCTTCATATTTATCTTTGTACTTGTATCAATTTGTATTTTAAGTAAAAAAAAAAAAAAATTTTTATTTAACCATTGTTTTCATGCTCAAGTCTAGGTCAAGCATGTTCATAATGCTCGTAAGGTTTAACAAGTGAAAATAGTCTTTGTCATATGTACAAAACCCATTTTGGCAATTTCTAACAAGAAAGAAAAATCATTTTTGTGTTTAGAAAGTCATTTTTATCTCCCAACACCATGTTGGCCTTGCTAGAGAAATTCGACGAGGAGAGGCCTATTCAACCCCTTGAGAACGATATATATTGGAAGAGACTTAGGCCTATTTCATTATTCACTCAAGAATTCAATCTCAAAACCAAGAAAGAAAAAAATAAGAGTGAAGGACATGGAAGGAGGAGCAAGTTAAAGAGAAGAAGGAAAATGTGATTTCTTTATCATTTTCTCTCATAGGTGGGAAGATCCTAGGGTTTTTGTATCTATTGTACATTCAAATATTGCAAAACGAGTTGTAAACCTAAAATTGTAAGACCAAATTTTTGACAAGAGCACATTTTGGAGAGTTTGACCTTCTTTGACTTTGGTAGACTTTGACTTTTTTGGAAGAGATCTCATTAAATAGATGACTTGGTGCTTGGAGAAAATCTTGGTCTTTGGATCTTGGAGGTCTCATTTTGATGTCATTTTGTAAGAAGAGGATTGTTCGAGTTTTCCCCAATTGTGGGTTTTTTCCCTAGCTTGGAGCCTATATCTTGTGTTCTTTGTGTCTTTGTGAACTTCATGTTTTTGTAATTTCTTGATGAAGAAGTAAAACTAAATAATAAAAAGCGAACAAATATCACAAGTAATTGACAAGTAAGGAAAATCAACATTGATCTAAAAGTAGTTTGATTTTCCAACAGGAAGGAACCAATATATGTAGAAAATCACTCTCCCTTGATAGCTTATGATGTTTATGGGTTGTGTACTTAGAGAAAAAAATGGAAATATATATTATATCATCTCGTTTTTGAATGAAAACTACAGTAATCAGTGGAAGATGCACGATAGTTTGGATAGGTTGGAAGCTTATCTTTCTCACATGGAAAAACATATTCAGTGTGAGTTGAAGATCCAGGAGCCTCTTGTATGAAGAAAAATTACCATGCCTCAATGAATTTTTTGGAATCTTGATTTGATTGTTATGCAACGCCTTTTTTTGCAATACTTCTTGATCAATGGTTTTTCCTGTATAGATGATGTTGGTTTAGTTTTTAGTAGCTTAATAGACTTATCTTCTATTGGTCTTCATCTCTGGTTTCTAGTATTGTAGAGTGAGACTCGTAAGGAAATGACAGGAACCAGCTATGTAATGTAAGTTTTGAAATGTAATGTGAATTTTGCAACAAAAGGAAAGATTTTTTTCCTTTTCTATTTAATTTTAACCATGCTAAATGTATAATAAAATAAATACACATGATATATAGTAATGACACATAGTCGGTTGATGGATTTGTAATTATGCTAATAACCATGTCAATTTTAGCAACGTTTTAATTTCATTATCAATAATTATTAGGTAGATGATATGTATTTAAGTATTGAGGGGTTTTCCCGAGTGAATTATATTAGATACCATTTTTTGGGATTCAACTAGGTTAAGTAAGTCATTCATCTATGAGCATTTACATGAGAGGTAGTCATAACTCACTAATTTCTCATGATTTTTGAATAGTCTAGTTAGCACTCATTACATCCAGTGATGCTCAATTGCATAGAATATTGTAGAATATTCTTAGTAGTATACACAAATCAAATGGTAAGATTTATTTATAAAGTAGTTATGCACTTTCCTCCCAATTTAATTAACTTTATTAATTTTCAAAAATATAATACAAAATTAATTATGACCTTTTGGACATGTAAAATATTGATTTGTAGTATTTCAAAACTTAAAAATTCTCATGTTAAAATGGATCATTGTGGAGGAATGTCATAACGATAAATCCAATCTCTTTTGTTGCTTTGTGGACTTTAGAAAGGCTTTCGATATGGTACCTAGAAATAACCTATGCAATAGATTAGAGGAGCTAAAGGTTCCTTTCAAGTTGAGTGCTGCCGCTATAAGGTTATATGAGAATGTAATTGCCAAGTTTAAGAGAAATGAGGGGTTGTTGAAATATATTAAGTGTAATATTGGAGTTAAACAAGGTTTCCACCTCTCCCCTACCTTATTTGACATTTACATCGACAAGCTAGAAGGTTTTTTAGAGGAAGCAGGGTGTGCTTGCAAGATCTTAGCTGGAATAGTCATCATTCTTATTCTCTGTGTTGAAGATATTGTTCTTTTGGCAAGGTGCCCATCTGATCTTGATAAGCAACTAAGACTTCTTAAGGATTTATTCTCTACCATGGGTATGACTATTAACACTGACAAAAAAAAATTATGATTATCAAATCCAAGAAGGACACTTACACTAATTTTTTGTATGACAATAGCAACTTGGAGGAAGTGCCTTCTTACAAGTACCTAAGAATTGATATTCATCACAAGCTCAGCTGGAATTATAGCATTGAGAAAAGGATTAATGGAGGGTGGAAACTTGGAAAGCTTATTTTGGTCTTGAAAATAATTGTAAAGCAACAAAACATGTGTTGTGGGATAAAAAGAAGCTCCTCTTTGAAACTTTAGTCGCTCGTGTTATCTTGTATGGATGTGAGGTTTCGGGTTGCAGCATCTATAGAGAATCCTAGAGAAAGATTGAGAAAATATAGAAGTGTTTTATAATGGATAACCTCAAAATTAAAAGCAATACACCCTATCATATTCTCCTTATAGAAGTGGGTCATTCCCCTATCAAGAGCCTAGCTATGACTAGGTTGTTGTTGTACAAGAAAACAATCAGCAACATGGGAGAGAATAGAATTCCTAAGCTAGCTTTAAATTCTATCCAAAACCACCTAAGGCTCAAATTAGGTTGGTATAAAGATACCAGGGCCTGGTTAAACCATTGGGAGATTGATGAAAATGTTGCATTGCAAAATATTAATAACTTTAAAAATATTGTTCCTTCTAAGTTTAAAGAGAAAATGTGGTGTGAGAAATATTTAGAGGCTAAAAGAAAATTAAGATATTATAAGGAGGTCATCAACCCTACTCTAGAAGATCAAAGTTTCTCTCTGTTTTAACTAGCTCAAAGAAAAAAAAAAATAGTCAAGATAAGAAAGAAATCTCATGATCCCCATAGTGAAACAAGGTGTTGGGTAGTTCCTAAAACACCATGGGTGGAAAGGATCTCAGATGAAAATCACTTCCTCTTAGAGTGCCCTTCGTACACCCACATTAGATCTCAGTTTCATAATCTTTTTTGCAATACTGGCCTTCCTAGCCTTTTAACATGTCAAAATTATAGTGAGCTCGGGACACTTATCTCCAAACTATTTGAGCATAGGAGTACAATTTTAAAACAAACTAAATAATTTGTTTCTTTAAGTCTGTTGGAATAGGATCTTCTACAAGCTGCTAAACTGGTCCATTTTGAATATTTTTTATTATATTTAGTCTAGCGTAGGGGTTTTGGGGTGGGTCAAAGCCTCAAAAGCATTGTAATGGGTAAAAGGGTAAACCAGGGGTCTGAAAACAATGGTTTGCGGACCATAGGAAAGTCTAGGCTACATTATTATAAATAGAGGAGAATATTGTATTTTAAAGAAGAAGAATGATGAGCTATTGATGTGAATTGTGGGTTAAATTATCTGCTTGGGTTTTGGGGAAAGGACTCCTGTTGGATGTGTGCACGGAGATCCAAGTCCAGCTATGTGCAGACCCTGATGCTGTGTGTGCAGGTTGCGAAGAGAATTGTAAGGAAGCATTGGTGAATAAATGAATAAGAAATATTGATAGAGAACTAAATCTGTGAGTACTCTTGTGCGAATTGTTGTTAATTGCTGCATTGTGCATTTTATGTCTTTGAGCTGCGAAGATATGTGTAAATGTGTTTCTGGATCTGGATATATTATGTTCTGTTTATGTAATGTTGTGTTACTATCATAAATACATATGATTATAGATATAGCGCACGTGGATGCGAATAGAGACCTAATTAACCCTGTGCAGATAAAATTAATCTGGGAATTACAGGGCTTAGCGCAGCTCGGCTTTCCTTACCTATCCTTTCTCAGGGTGCGGAAACCTAGTTCTAGCACCCACCCATACTACTTTGGGTGAGACTTTGACCTGCACAAGCAGGTCACTGCCGAAAGGGCCAATAGTATATGGGTTTGTTGGCAAACCTTGCACACTGAACCTGGGTCAGGACCCCTCAAGCCAATAAATGGTTCTGTTACCGAGACCAGAAGAATTCTGAGAAAGGGGTCGGGTAATGACAAATGAATACTGGAGATCTAATGCGGAGGTGAATGAGAGCTACTCTGGGTGAAAGTACAAAATGGATTAGGAAGTACTATCGAACCAGTCAATAAGAGGATCACTCTGCCCGTAGCCCACTGAAAAGAGCGCCTACTCAAGGTCCGCTAGTTACCCCGACGTCGGGGCCCCGAGAAAACAAACCAGAGGAAAACATGGCAGTACACTTGAAGTTACCTACCTTTAAGGGCACGATCGATGAGGACATGGAGCAGTTTTGGTTCGTGGTCGACTTGGTGTGGACGGCACATGGGGTGGTAAGCGATATTATGAGAAGAGAGTAGTTGTCCCTAGCCTTCGAAGAAAGGGCTCTGGACTGGTATATGCGGTACATATCTCAAAACGGGAGCACATCTCTTCAAGATGTTAAGGACGCCCTAAGACAACAATTCCGGAAGCCAAAATCTTACTCTCAGTTGGTAGAAAAAGTAAAAGACTTCAAGCAAGGTGCGTCTAAGTCGGTGTGGGGGGCCGATCAGTGATTAAAGAAAGAAATCAGGGAAGGAGGATTTAAGTATGACGACAGACAGCACACGGAATGGTTTATCGCCATGTTGCTACCTCACTTACATATACCAATGAGCCACCAGGGCTTCGAATTGTAGGAAAAAGCCTTGGAAGCTACCATGAAACTCGAGGCCACGCCTAAGGACGACACGTTGGGGGGAGTATAGCAAATTCAAGAGCAGCTTGGACCCATGCACATGGAAGTACAGAGCTTACGGATGGAACGGGGAAAGGGAGTTAGCGCAGATCTATGGTGCATACAATGTCGGGTGTCTATCCATATGAAGGAGAAGTTTCCTCTATTGAAAGATTACTTACAGGTGGGAGGACCTAGTCCGCTACGCCCCAGCTCCAGCGGATCGACGCTATGGTGCGATGAATGCCAGATAGCGGGACTACATGATACGGCCCAGTGCCCTTGGCTAAGTATGGGCGAAAAAAAGCAACAATGGTTCAGGTTCCACTGATCAATAGGGCACGATGAGAAAAATTATCGCACGTATGACTTGCTGGTAGATCGAGGAAACCTCTATAGGGTACAATCAGATTCGGCGTCGCCATGATCTCCCACAACCTTTGGGGGCTCCCTTGCAAGGGGTAGGGGGGTCAGGGAGGAAGTGCAGGATGAGGATGGGGCCAGATGATCTACTATAACTGCGGGGAGGTAGGGCACTTCACCAAGGACTGCCCGAATCCCACCAGGAAATCCTGTAAATATTGCCAACAGTTGGACCATGAGATCTAAGATTGCCCGATCCTGATAGCAAAATTGCGGGAAAAACAACCCACCCGTACGCAAAATGTGCAAAGAGTTAAAACCAAGCTAAGCAATGCGGATCCGAGTGTAAACGTCATGAAACGTAGTGGGATGATCACCCAAGGGGAAAAGGAGGAGCTTGCCTCTCGAGAATGAATGAATTCTTAGGAACAAGAGCCATTGGCAGCCCCCACGCAGCTCCCGACGCACCTCCAGATAGAGGAAGGGGTTGAGCCCTTTCTGAAGGCATGTCTGAAACTACTGCGTAACCCACAGGCTGTAGAAAATATTCAAGTGTTACTGCATGACTGCACAGCTCGGCCCAACACAATTCTTGATACTAGGGATGTACACAAGTTGCACGTCTATAAGAAATGCACCAGAAGGGAAATGCGGTTGACTGCGCAGATTGGCAACTATGAGATAGATCAAGTTATTCTCGACCTTGGATCAGATGCGAACGTCTTACCAAAGCAGACATGGAAACGAATGGGAGAGCCTAATTTAGAATGGCCCACCATCTAGCTGCACAAGGAGAATCAATAGAAGATCATCCCTCTGGGAAGGTTACCAAAAGTCATGGTAGATATCGCAGGAGTAAAGGTCCTATCTGACTTTGAATTAATAAAAGATGTGGAAGATGTAGATCCCTACCCTGCACTCCTGGGACTAGACTAGGCTATAGACGTGGGGGGTGTCATCAATCTCAAAAAAAGCAGCATGGTGTTTGAGAATAACGATATGCGCGTAATAGTGCCACTAGATCCCACCGACGGTGTGTGGTATACAGAACCAGCATATGAAGAAGAGGAACTAGATCACATTTACAAATTGATGGCGCAGGATGAAGACAGGGGTAACCCTACAACAACTGGAGTACTCTGTTGGGAGAAGGGTCCATCCATTTGTGCATGTCAGTTCATCCATTGCTGGTACTTAGATGTAGAGTTACACCAGCGTACCTGCCACTGGGAAATATTAAAAGAGGACTTTATAGGAATGTTTAGACTCATTGGGGGGATGGAGACGCTCGACGAAGCTCTGCAGGACATCAATGCATTTATATTTAAGAAGTCTCACCACCACGCCGCACTAGCAGTCCCGACATGGGAAGCATAGATGTAAGACATAGTCAATTTCCGGAGCTTGGCGATTGACGAAGAAGAATATAATCCATGAAATATCTTGGTTCCGGAATCTGAAGGGGAACGCACCGTTATCAGACCCGCGCTATAGAATATTGACATAACGCAACCTATCAAACTGAACGAGGTTAATGTTGGGACGGAAGAACACCCTAAGCTGGCTAAAACTGGGGACTATTGGGATGAAGGAACCATAGGAAAAATTGCAGAGTTACTTACGGAGTATCATGACTTATTTCCGACAAATTTTTCTGAGCTCAAAGGAATCTCCAGGGACCTAGGCATTATGCACATCACTTTGAAACCCGAGGCGCATCCCGTCAAGCAGCGGCCTTACTGATTGAATCCTAAATATAAGCAAAAGGTCAAAGAAGAACTAGACAAGCTTACCGCAGGTATCATTGAACCGGTTGAACAATCAGATTGGGTAAGTCCAATGGTCATCCACGAGAAAAAGAAAAAGGGGGAAATACACATCTGCGTGGATCTACGAAAGTTAAATGACGCCTACGTCCATGATCGCTTCCCTACGCCCTTCTCCAACGAAATCCTTGATAGTGTGGGCGGTCAGGAGACCTATTCCTTCACCGATGGGTTCTTAGGATACCACCAAATCAGAATTTCACCTGAAGATCGCAGTACAACTACCTTTGCGACCGAATGGGGGTCTTTTCAGTATATGATCATGCCCTTTGGTATCAAAAATGCACCTGCTATTGTTTCAAGGGTCATGGTTGCCATATTCAAGGTGTTTATCCCTAAGTTCTTGGAGGTTTACTTCGATGACTAGAAGGATTTTGGCCTGGTAAAGGAGCATGTCTCTAACCTACAATTGATGTTGGATGCATGTCGGAAGCACCAGATTTCCTTGAATATAAAAAAATGCATATTATGTGTACCATTCAGAATCTTTCTTGGACACATAGTCTGTCGGCAAGGACTAATGGTTGATCCTGCGAAGGTAGCCCTAATTATAAACCTTGCAGTCCCCACAATGGAAAAAAAGCTGCATTCTATTCTCAGACACATGGAATATTACAGGAAATTCATTCAAGGGCATGCTCTGATCACAGCACCCATGGAAAAACTACTGAAAAAATATGTCTCTTTTTTCTGGAATGATGAATGTCAAAAGAGCTTCGAACTTCTCAAGGAGAAGATGATCTCTGCACCCATACTAATATTCCCTGACCGGTCAAAGGAATTTCATGTACATGTGGATGCGTCAGGCATCGCCTTGGGCATGGTTCTCACTCAACCTGGAGAAGGAGATATTGATCATCCGGTTGCCTTTATGAGTCGTAAACTCTCGGGTGCAGAACAGAACTACTCTACCACCGAGCGCGAAGGATTGGATATGGTATATGAATTACAGAAATATCGGCACTATCTGTTAGGTGGACACTTTAAGATGTTCACTGATCATTCAGCTTTGAAATACCTGGTGAACAAGCCTGTTTTGAGGGGGAAGATTTTCCGCTGGCTATTGTTATTCCAGGAATATAATTTTGAGATGACCGTCAAGCCCGGAAGGTTGAATGCAGGCCTAGATCATCTGTCTCGCATTGAAACAGGGGAAGAGCCTACCAACTTGGAAGAGGGCTTACCTAATGCGCAGCTGTTCACCATTAATGTGGTTGACGCTCACTTTTCCGATATCATTGAGTTCCTTACTACAGGCATGGCCCCTGCAGAACATTCGGTGCAGCAGAAGAAGGAGTTGGTTTCTCTGCGCTGGAATTTACAGAATATCGCTTGGCCACTTATACAATAGCTATGAAATATCATGCAGTTGGTATATGTCTTGAACATGAACGGCCTCCACATTTCCAGCGTACTACCTACGAGACGCAGAGGCCACTATAAAAAGACGGAGCTGCAATTAAAGATTGAGTAATGGGTTATGGTGGCCTACCCCGCATCAGGATTCTTACACCCATTATAGACCATGCGATGCCTGCCAGCGAACAAGATGGCCCTCGCACCAAGATGAGATGCCATTACGACCTCAAGTGGCTTTACAGGCTTTTGACAAATGGACCATTGATTTTATAGGACCCATCAATCCGCCAGTAACAGAAAACAGTGAAGCATGAGTTATCACTGCCACTAACTACGTCACTCGATGGGCTGAGGCACAAGCAGTGAAGGATTGTACCGCGGATACTGCTGCGCACTTCATCTTTGAGCAAATTCTAACTAGGTTTGGCTACCCAAAGATCTTCATGAGTGACATAGGTACGCACTTTGTTAACCAAACGATTTAAGCCTTGAACGAGGAATTCTGGATCCACCATGCGACGAGTACACCATACCATCCCTAGGCAAACAAGGCGGTTGAAGCTTTTAACAAAATTTTGGAGCATGCATTAACTAAGGTTTGAAATGCTGATCGTAGTGACTGGGATGTTTGCATTCCCTCTGTTCTATGGGCCTACCGAACGACCTGCAAGAAGCTGATAGGCAGGACCCCCTTCCGAATGGTCTATGGAAAAGAGGCCATTATACCCATAGAATACGTTGTTCCTAGCCTACGCATCGCATCATTCACAAATATGGCAGACCCAGATATCATAGAGGAACGTCTTGCGCAACTGGTGGCTTTGGAGGAAGATCGGTTTATTGCTAATTTTTATCAATAGGTTCAGAAGGCTCGTTATAAAGCCTAGCATGATCGACATATTCGCCGAAAGACATTCGTCGAAGGTGATCTCGTCCTTTTATACGATAGCCAATTCGCAAAACATCCAGGGAAATTCCGGCAGCACTGGCTTGGTCCCTACACAGCTAAGGAGATCACGAATGGCAGTGCAGTCCAGCTAGCTACCCTACGCGGTGACCTCTTACCTGGCTTTGTCAATGGTAGTCGACTCAAGCCATACTAGACTAATGACTATAGGACCGCACTACCGCAGTGACTTGGGACGAGTCACAAGATTGTGTTGGGGGACTGTTGGAACAGGGGCTTCTACAAGCTACGAAACTAGTTCATTTTGAATATTTTTTATTAGATTTAGTCTAGCGTAGAGGTTTTGGGGTGGGTCAAATCCCCGAAAGCATTGTAATGGGTAAAAGGGTAAACCAGGAGTCTGAAAACCTTGGTTTACAGACCATAGGAAAGTCTAGGCTAGGTTATTATAAATAGAGGAGCATTTTGTATTGTAAAGAATAAGAATGATGAACTATTGATGCGAATTGTGGGTTAAGTTATCTGTTTGGGTTTTGGGGAAAGGACTCCTGCTGGCTGTGTACGCGGAGATCCAAGTCCAGCTGTGTGCGGACCCTACAGTTGTGTGCACAGGGTGGGAAGGGAATTGTAAGAAAGATTGATAGAGAACTGAATCTGTGAGTACTCTTGTACGAATTGTTGGTAATTGTTGCATTGTGCGTTTTATGTCTTTGAGCTGCGAAAATCTGTGTAAATGTGTTTCTAGATCTGGATCTATTCTGTTCTGTTTATGTAATTCTGTGTTATTTTCATAAAGACATATAATTATAGATCTAGCGCACGTGGATGCGAATAGAGACCTAATTAACCATGTGCAGAGCAAAGTAATATGAGAATTACAGGGCTTAGCGCAGCTCTGCTTGCCTTACCTATCCTTTCTCAGGGTGTGGAAACCTAGTTCCAGCATCCACCCACACTACTTCAGTTGAGACTTTGACTTGCGCAAGCAGGTCACTGCCAAAAGGGCCAGTAGTATAGGAGTTTGTTGGCAAACCTTGCACACCGAACCTCGGTTAGGACCCCTCAAGCCAACAAAGTCCGATAGACCAAAATTTAGTCTAATCATTTTATATATATATATATATATATATATATATATATATATATATATATATTTTTATTATTTATAATAATTACCATTATTTATTATATGACTATTCTAGTGTTTACCAATAATAACATTCTTACCCGTAATAATATTAAGAATACACTATTTTTAATTGCCCCATCACATTTTTTTTTTTTAGGGTTGGTAAGGCAGTACAACCAAAAACAAATGGAGAGGTTGATTATCAAAACAGCCATTATCACTACGTGTATGAGGTTTGAAGAGAGGAATTGCTTTTTTTAATAAAATGTTATCAAAGTTAACATTAAATATGATTACTAATACACCTAAAAGGGTGACCATAGAAGCTACCATTCCTACTCTCACACTAAAACGGTTTATAAGTCAAATATCTTCCCCCTCCATCGTGGAGATATCGATTCTCATCCATATTAATCCGAGCCATTCTTTTACTATCAATCCGAGATGAGAATGCATCTATTAACCCTATACGAAGTGGCATAATATCCACATCTATCATAGTATGGACTGCGGAAACCCTAATTTCTTAAAGCAGAAAGAAAAGAACTACAGACTGCTACTGCAAACAATACTACAGGTAGAGTACAGCTTTAAATAATTGTTATGAGTACAGTAATTTAATTGGCTATTTTTTTGGGTACTTCAACGTTATAATTCTTTAAAAACCCATATTCACATCATATATGGAGCAGACTTTTCATACCGTCCTACTCTAAACAAGTCCTTTAGGTGGTTGGCGATATCGACATTATGCATACTCTACTCTACGTTTTCCATTCAATAGAATATTTGTGTACATAATATTTCCATTTGATGCCCTGTCAATGATTAATCCGGATCCTCCTAAATTCAATGCTACTATTTTGATTGGTTATCATGTTCAACAGTGGAGCTTAAGATTCTTCTGCAAATTGGCATATGTCACTTTATCTGGCAGAGCATCTTCTTTCACATGGCCTGCCACACAGATTTCTCTTCCCTGCCGCCCATTGACTTGCATATACACATGAATAGAACATGAGCACACATAAAGCAACTCTGCTATTGTTATTTTCTTCCCTTCTCATCGTCCATAGCCACCCATTTTGCAGATTGCCAAAGTTGGTGTCTCCACAGCCAAGCGTTTCTAAGTTGGCAACGTGGGTGCCTATTGGTCCTTGGGTACACAACAAACTCATTCTACGTATAGCCTCAAAGCGAAAGAGATTTAGTGGATGGTTGAAATGATCACGAAATTTTGAATGCACTAGTCTTAAGAAAGAGGTTGTGGTCTGTATGTGGGACATAAACGACCTGCAATTTTTACATGATTATGTACTATTATCATTGACAACGCTTCATTATAAGTATTTTGGTATATTTAGTAATCAAAATTTAATAAACGAGATTTCAACCGAACTTAATTAACATTGAGCTGATATGAAACTGGTCAATCAGAACAGCCAATCAAACCGATCCGTTCTGTAACAACGAAAATGTATGATTCATCTACGAAAAGCTAAAAATGATTAAAACCCAAAAGTTATCTCTAGACAATTTCAATGTGTAATCTAATCCCTTATATGACAATGTGCCATACTTAAACTCCACGTGGCTTTTGCTTTATAATTTGTGACGGCTATGGCCCATGATACACTTGGTGAGCCTCCTGCTACCATTTTTAACTTTGCTCAGTATCTTGCTAACAGTAGTCATGAGCAATTGGTCAAAATACTTTCTGAAGGTGTTTTTAAGTATTCTTCATTTTTATTTCACATGTTTCTATATTTTCACTTTTAGAAGCTTGATGTGGAAGGAAATCCTCAATCAGTCATGTTTTGGACTTCCTTGATAAGGAAAGATTCCAATGAGTACACCTATACAGATTTTACAGATTCCTTCATTCATCCCATGGTAAATTTGATGAACAGTAGCATACAACCCAAAATTAGAGAATAAATTAAAAAGGTTTTGCAGATGTCAGAGCATAACACGACATGTGATTGGTACTTGTACCAAAATCACATTGAAATACGAGTATATGGATCAAGTCTGGTTCCATATAAACTGCCTAAATACCTCCATAGGAGGTTAGTTTCCCTTGAATACATAAGGCAAATTCTTAATTCAAACGCAGTTAATTTCTTAATAGCAAAGAAGAAAACACAGTTCAAGTTGAAGAACCAGGTTGGCCCTATTATCTGTAATAATATAGATGCAGGTCCTAAAGCAGAAAAATGTTTACAGGAGTTCAAGTTCAGTCTCAGTTTCCTATTGTATTATGATCCCCTTGGTGTTATTAGTAAAATGAGAGTTAAATGCAAATTAACTCCATATGTACATCAAAAGAAGCCAGAGATTGAGAAATTTTCAAACATGAATGGTTGGAGAACACATTGGTAAAGGCAGGGAAGCAAAGTGATATTAGTCAAACTTTGCAAACTCCAGCCCAAGAAGACAGAAATGTAAAGAGAATCAAAGAGAAAGGATCCTCTACTACAAAAACTACAACATAGGCAAAACTAAAATTGAGATACACTAAAAAGCCAAAGCTAAATCCTGCCAACAAAGAAGTGGAAACAATAGAGGTGATTGATACATAAATTGTAGCAAAAGGAAATGCACCTCCTAAAATAATTGAAGAACAACAACACCTACTACTTAAAAGATTCAGCTAATTCAGAAGCACCCCAGTATGGAAGTTTATTCATATAAAAAATCGGCAGAAAAGGACATGGATATAAAGGAAAGATACAAAGAGATCAAAGCCATAAATGAAGAAATTAAAACAAAAATATATTCTATGTATCTAAAACAAACTCCTAGCATCCAGAATAGGCTACTTTCAACCTTTGACTGTAAGAATAAAAATATGCACATGTCATTTATTCAACCTACAGTTCAGACTCCTAAGTCATCCTCAGATTACAAAAAGATAGATTTTGAAGTCTTAGTCCAGGATATTCATCCTCTAGATCAAATTGAGTTTCATAAACAGGCATGGGAGATGATTTATTCTACAATGACCACAATATCAAAGATCAGCTCAAATTGGAAAAATATTCTTCACAGACAAAAGACACTAAAATTAAATCCTTAGAAGAGCTAGTAATTGAAGTAGGATATGATCCTCAAAATGTAAAAGTTGCAGAAGAACTAATCAAGAAGAAAAATGCAGACATTGCTTCATTAAGTAATCAACTAAAGCTGCCCCATATAGAACATCCACAAGCCAAGGAATTCTTACAGGATACCAATCAAAAAGATGAGATGATGAATCTCATTTTATAGTTGACTACTCAGATAAAGGAAATGGAGATCGAAATGGACAAGGTGGTCCAGGAGAAGAAGCCAGCAAAGAACCAGTTCCAGTCACAGTGATTCCTATAGTTACTATGGTTTTACCTTCCACACTAGTAGAATCACTGGTACCTACAGTCCCCATGCCTACAACACTTCCAATTACATCATCAACAACTTCTGCAACAAAATCTTCAACAACAGCAACACAGTATTCAGATCAAGCAAGAAAACTAGTAAAGGTTATGCAAGACATGAATATTCAGACCAATGAGATAAAAAAACTTAAAGAACAACTTAAAAGTCTTGAATATGCAAAGAAACTTGCTCAAATAAATCCTAAGAATGAAGAACAGAATGAAAAAAGGTTGAATGAGAAATTGAAAAAATTAGAAAAAGAATTAACACTGAAGGAACCAATGGCATATTTCAAGCAACAATTATGGTCCAATATCATTGAATCTGTCAATGATATTTGGCCATCCATATAGGTCATATATGAGCAGAAAGACTTAGTGAAATCAACAAGAGAAGCAATCCAGAAGATCAAAGAAGATTTTGGTAAGAAACCTGAAGAATCTCTAGAAATCATCAAGTTTCTTAACTCCATAAATAGATAAGAGCTGGAAGAAATTGGAATTAATGACAAGACAGAAACCATCCTAGAAGTTAGGAAGGTAATCTGTAAGAAGAATTTGATGATACAGTTAGAAGAAAAATGCTAGAACATGGAAGTTTCTATCACAAGGTTCATGATCAAATTTGATGTTCTAAGGCAGAAATGCCTTCCCAATCCTCTAGTTATTAATGATAGATTAATGAAGTAGGATGATTATGATAAAAATATAAGAGATTTTGAAAAAAAGAAAGTGAAAAATTTAGCCTTGCAGGGAATCCCATCAGGAAAAGTACTTTACAAAAGATTTGAGAATTTGTTTTACCTACAGCATGAGGTAAAACACATTTTTATCAACAAACCCACATTCTCAAAATACACTGAAGCTGATGAGAATTTCAGGAGGATGATGAAAATCAAATTGCCAGAGGCTAATTTTTGGGAAAAATTTACTGATTTACTGTGAAATCAGATTGCAGTAAACAAAAAGCATTAAAGGTTGAAACAACATTTATAGTTTTGCAGTGAAAGAGTATCAATTAAAGTCAAAGAAGAATTACAAAACAGAGATGAATCTGCCAGCGTGAAAGACACCTCACTGTCCAACTACAACTTCGTTGAACAAAAAAGAGAGAAAGCAGTAACAAAATGAAGATAGCAATAAAGTTATTTCAATAAAAAAGGGACAGCTAGCATTAGTTAGAAAGCTGTCACTATCTTCTTGCATGACGATGTTTCTTTTCCATAAATAATTCCTAAGTTTGTTTTACGATATTTTGTAAAGATACTTTTTATAAATAATTCTCATTTAAAAGTATTGACTGTGGAT
The DNA here is from genome assembly GCA_034641835.2 of Pinus albicaulis. Lineage (NCBI taxonomy): Eukaryota > Viridiplantae > Streptophyta > Pinopsida > Pinales > Pinaceae > Pinus > Pinus albicaulis. The sequence continues at coordinate 954,033,657 of CM076581.1, read as the reverse complement.
GAATTGCTGAAAATTTCTATAGTTGTACTATTCTGAACCTAAGAATTTTTGTAACAATTTCAAGTCAACAGACTGGATCAAAGAAATAAAGCATCATATTACAGAATTCATGTGTTGTTGGGAATCAATTTATTAGCAAGATTGGCAGAGTCCAATTACAGAAACAACATCGTTTCAACCAAATTTGGGATTCTAGGATCTAGCCCTCCTGAATCCAGAGAGGGATCTCTCCAATGAGTGCAAAGATGGATTTGTCTTTGAAGTTTGGGGTAATGGTATTAGGCTAGTTATGAAGACCAAGGGTTTTGTTTTGTTTTTGGATGGTTGAACATGATTGATGTTAGAGGTGAAAAGACCCAAGGTAAAGAGGTTCAAAAGTGAGAAGTTGCAAGCAAAAGAGTAAGTTTTGATCAAGAAGAAAGATGACGGCAGGTTTTCAGTCCATTGGGCTATGGAGTCATAAGAGGATTTAATTGGAACAGCAAGAGGCAAGAGTGGTCCATGGGGCAAGCCATCTATGTCTAAGGATCTCTTTAAGATTCGATTTATGGAATGAATTGATACATTAAGAAGGGGAAATAAACAGATGTAGAACAAAGAGCAGCCCAGGATCTGGTAAGTACTTTGAAACTAGCCAGCCTTTGACCAGGCACTTAAGAAAGACATGAAAGCAAACTAGGATCTGGTAAGTACTTTGAAACTATCCAGCCTTTGATACACTTCCAATAGAAAACATACAAACACTAAGGGAAACTTGAAGGCAACCTTTGGAGTAGAGACTAGCGGGCCGGGCTCACCACAAATCCTCTCCTAGCTCTTCTTTACTTGGCTACTTCCAAGACAATCACAGAGATAACACAGAATGGCCTAAGATCTGGTAAGTACTTTGAAACTATCCATCTTTTAACACATTCTAAGGGAAACAATCAAACAGTTATGCAAACAAGACTGGGACCAGGGCTCACCATATCTTCCTCAGTTCATCTTCACACAACATATACTGAAAGTAACATTCAAAAATAATATTCAGCTAAGACAATAATACGAGGGAATGCCAGCATTCCTATGTTTAAAATGAATTAAATCATTTTCGAATAACACAGTTGGAAGAAAACATTTAAATAAATATTTTTCAGCCAGAGAAGATCACTGGTATACAGTAGGTCCTAACACTATTTAAACTATTCTTTATAGTAGAATATGAAACATAATGAAAACAGAAACAAAATCACAAGTTACAATGAGAATAACATCACCACAAACATAGACCAGGATCCCATAAATCAGCTTGTATTGATGCTCCAAACCAGTTACAATCTTCAAGTCCAGTGTTTTAATTCATCTTTCTTTCATAACCTAACTTATCTGTTACAAGCAGAGCTCCAAGAGCTAGTGAATCACTATTTACAATCAGGGATCTTCAGCTCAATTACATTACAATGCTTCAGCAATTACATCAACAACCAACCCCTCACTCATATTCTACAGAAGTATTTATAGGATGAGGAGGTGAGATCTGATTAAAGATCTCAAATACAATTAATACAGAGTTAATGTTTTCTTGGCCCTTGGGAGGCTCAATGAAGAAACTGTATAGGTGTTTCACTGTATTAATTGGTTTACACTTATGAATTAAGCTTGGTGGGAGCTTTTGTTGACCTTTGAGGCTCTGTGTGATGCTAGGGTTACTTTGCAGACATCCTTTCATTAAATTCCTGGCAGAAGTAACTCTTCGGCTATGTCGAGGCAAAATATCTGATCCTACTCAATAAATTTTGTTCCTGATTGAATACTTTGAGACACAGGTGGCGCTTTAGTCGCTGGGAGGGATCAATTTGCCCTAATTTGTGGCGGTGGAGGTCTTGTGTTGGTTAAAACACTTTAGGTTTTCCTTTAAACTGTGTTTTAGATTGGGGATTAGGCTTTTGATAACTGTCTTAGCCATAATCCCCGCTAATCTGTCCATTAATTCTCTACTCTGATAATTTCCTGGTCTTTGACACTGATAATCTTTGACTGTGCCTGTTTCATGGTTTTCTTGCTGTCGTGTCGGGCTGTGCAGGGTTTATAAGGCATCAATGCCTGAGAAAACATGGATGAAATGTGCATTCCAACCCTGCGGGTGATTTCCGTGGATGAATCGAAGACGGGAGGGGCGTCACCCTCCTTCCCTGAATCTTCTTTGGAAACCACGAGAAAATGATTTAAACCCTGCAAAATGCGAAAAATCATTAAAAATCCTGCTTTTATAGGCTTAACTGCATCGGAAGGTGTGTGGAGGAAGGATTGATCAGGGGAGATTACAGAATAGGTGGAAGAGGATCAAATCTGAGCCATTGATCGCGCATGATCGACGGTCGGGAGCGGAGGTCTGAAAGTCAAACTGAGGAATGGAGCGATAGATTTTAAACCATCAATCTGCAGATTAGATCGACGGTGGAGACATGATTTCCGCTATATGATGGCCTAGTTATCGCAGGCACAACTTCGACAATCGTCAGCCGTTGGATGAACGGGCTTAGATCTGACGGCGGTGGTTAATATCATTGGGCGTCTTGGTCCGGGATTTAATGCACGATGGAGGGTGGTTTTGCAAATAGTACAGAGGACGCGTGGCAGCAATCGTGTGGAATCGCTGGCGACCGGGTAAAAACCGCCTTCCGCTAATGGGTGGTGCGATGGAAACCCCGCGGATTTGGAAAACGGCGCATGGATGGAGGGGTCCACAGGAAAAGCGCGCTCTGCACCGTCCGATCTATGAAGCAAATCAACGGTGGAGGTTGCTCCATAGTTTGTACAGGCGGAAAACTTTGGAAATGAATTAAAACCCAAAAAACACGAATTTACAAAGGTTTTTAATGTTTTGGCGAAGAAATTTTAATTTGAAAGGATAAGCGCCCGACAGTTTTAGCAGTTGGTTCTGGCGCTTGGGCTTATGGACGGAAAAGGGTTAGGGACTTAACCCGAGGGGCTTAAGTCGAGAACATATAAAATGTGGATTTTCTATGGTTTTTTTTTTAATGTTTTTTCAAAGGAAATGAAGGTTCCGATAAGGTTAAAAAGTGGGTTTTTAACCTTGTAAAATGAATTTTGATGAGGGGAAAAATAAAAAATGTAAAGATGAGGGATTTTCATGGGGAATGGAGGGACGGAAAAAGAGGTTAGTTTTGGAAGAAGGAAGGGGAAAGGGATGTTTGCAGCAGTATTTGGCTTTGGATTTTTGTAGGATTTCAGAGGTTTTTTGGATGCAAAACAACAGTGTGGGAAACTGGACAGAGGCATGAGGCCTTTAAGAGTCTTCAAGAGCCAACAATTTTTGATAGGAAAAATTGTTCCTTGGAGGCTCAAAACATATTTAGCCACCTTTGGTATAATCAAATTTTACAGGTGGCTAACATGTTAGGCCATGAGTGAAGTATTTT